>OU015742.1:181572020-181603801 GCA_907169655.1 Acomys percivali
TGTGTGTGTGTGTGTGTGTGTGTGTGTGTGTGTGTGTGTGTGTGTGTACCAAAGTAGGTTATCCATAAATTTTCTGTGTCCTTGTCCCAATTTCCTGAATCACCAAAAAGCACACAGAAGAGTACCCCTCCCCATTCTGACCCCCTCCCCCTATGTAACAGCACAGCATGTCTGGTGGTGCCTGAGTGAGCAGAAAGAGTAATGGCTGTTGTTTCACTTCACCAAGGCTAATCTATCATTAACCGCCCCCAGAGACCCCTGATCCACCTTTTGAGCGTTCTCTGTCCTGAGGTGAAACACACAAGCAAACAAACAAGTAGGGGACTACGTGGAAATCCTCTTTGTCACTACTGAAGCATGCTCATTTGTTTAGCAAAATGTCCATAATTTTTAAATTGCTTGATTTAGCCATTGGCTATTTGGTATCTTCCAGGGGTCCCTATCAGGAGTAATAACTTCCCATTACCTGCAAAAAGACACCAAGGCAGGCTTTTGATCACTGGAATTAATTACATGCACAAAATTTCACTGCTGGGAGCAGCAAACAGCTGGATCCTGCAGGGCCCAGGCTGAGCTCTCTTGCTAGCTCCCTTCTATGCTTGATCGTCCCTGCACACCTCCACCCTTTCCTTCTTTCATTATGTTCCATGGGCTCTATTCAATGGGGGAAAATTGTAATTAAAACATTTACAAATGAACGCCCCTAAGGCTGTGAACGTTCAGAATTCAATCTTTCCCCAAATAAGGCACAATGACAAAGTTTCCAGGAATTTCTTCCTCAGAGACTTAGGCCCCCTAGAATGATATTAATACAATAAAAAAAAAACCTTCACAATGAAGTATAAGCCCTGGGACAAAAGAGAGAGAACACATTTGCTCTTCAGGGGAGGGGAGAGAATTGTTATGGTGACTAATTATTCTCAGGGCCCAGTTCCTTCCCTAGTTGTCAGTAGGATCAGATGACAATGGTTTAGGTTTTCTGTCTTCCTTGTTTTTCCTGTTAATTATTCATACCTCAGCTACCAAGAGAAGGACCTTGTTTTCCTCTTAGATGTAATTAGAGTAATCAAAGGGTTTATAACACTTATATATTTTATTTCTAGGACTCTATTTGATTGTATTTTCATGCAGGAAAAGATATATAATGCAAAATTGAAACCTGGAGTCCCTAGGTTTTGTGAAGTCTTGCAGAGAAAATTGGTTTTACCATAATAGCAACTGGCAGCAGTAATTCTTAAATGAACAACCTGAAATTACTCCCTTAAAGGCAATAATTTACATAGTATTTATTTTGAGAAAGGTGGGGAAGATGAGGTGACAATTTGGGTGCATTTTATTAGAGTTTAATCTTTATATTTTGTGATAAAAGAGGAAGGCAAGCCATTGGTGTATTTCTCAAAAGATGTGCATTTGCATACGGTTTGTCTTTCTTGAATAGGCTTTGGTTTGGATGACAAATTAAGCTCCCAGCTTCCAAACACTGGGCTCTTTTGTTTAGAATTTACAAGCTGGGTGCCCAAATACAGGTCTTCTTCAAAGGTAAAGGGGTCAAGCAAACAGTCGCCAGACAATTATTCTCCTTGTTTATATTAACAAAACCATCTTCTAGCAGCTCAGAACACATAACAAATAGTGTTTAAAAGGTCTTATGCCCCATCATCACAGGCATTTCCATGGTAAGAAAGTGATGTGTCACAAATAAGGCTACACCATTTTTTCCCAATAGGCTGATGAAAAAAGGAAAAAGAAAATCTCCGACAAGACACTGTTTTAAGGCTTGGGAACCTATGTGTGTTACTTAAGATTGAGGACTCCTCAAATACTATCATGAAAAAAACAAATAGAATTATTTAATATCTTGGATTAGGATTTGTTGTTTTGTGTCTTGACATGAAAATTTTGGCCCAGGAAAAATGTTCTGAAAATATTTTTCGGTTACATTCAATCTTAAAATTGAGTAGATAGATAGATATAAATATAAACAGATGTAGTTAAATAGATTTATCTTGCTCTATATTCATATTTTTTTTTGTTTGTGTTTTTAGTTTACCCAGTC
This sequence comes from Acomys percivali, assembly GCA_907169655.1. NCBI lineage: Eukaryota > Metazoa > Chordata > Mammalia > Rodentia > Muridae > Acomys > Acomys percivali. The sequence continues at coordinate 181,574,077 of OU015742.1, forward strand.
AGTCATGAATGACTATGGGCAAGGAGGTGTAAATCATTCAGTCATTCTCATTTGCATAAAGCCAAAGAAAGGGAGGAAGAATTCATAATGAATTCAAAGGCAAAATTGCTTATACTCTGTCCTAAGATATTTAATCAATTTCCCATTGTCATGAGCTCTGTGCCAGTTTGAATGAGAGTGTGCTCCTTAGGCTCATGTGTTTGAAGGTGTAGTCACCAAGAAGTGGAATACTTTCAAAGGATTAGAAGGTGTGGTGGTTTGATTCAACCACTGTTAAAAATTTGATCTTTTTTCTTTTACTCTTTTCTCAATTATAAAAGTATCATTTAAGTATACTTTTTAATCTATGGAAAAGTTAGAACACTCATATAATTTAAACTTGAGGTATTTTCTCAAAGAAATCAATGTTTTGGGTTGGCTGCAGATAGATTTTTCAAATATATGTTTATATTTATACATACGTAGGTAGAGAAAAGCCAGAATGCCCTATTTTTTCCTCTTACATAGTATGAGATTTTGGCACTGGTTCCAAGTGTTCCTTTTCTTTTGCTATTATGTCTCTGGCATATAAATCCCAGATAAAGTGCATATTTTTCTGAGGGGAACTATTTGATTTAGCTCCTAGAAGTTAGGTAAAACTGTACTAAGTCAAGGAAGGAAAGAGGTGGAGTGCATGTACCTATGTTAGCACAAACGCTATAGGGGCATGGAAAATACAATGGGAATTCAATTTGCTAGAATACAAGGGGAATTGGTGAGAGACAGAGGATTAAGTTTTTTTTTGATACAGAGTTTCTCTGTGTAGCCATTGGTTGTCCTGGAACTCGCTTTGTAGACCAAGTTGGCCTTGAACACAGAGATCCTCCTGCCTCTGCCTCCCTGAGTGCTGTGTTTCTATTGCTGTTGTAAAACACCATGGCCAAAGGCCACTTGAGGAAAAGGGTTATTTCAGCATACAGCTCTCCAGCCACACACTATCACTAAGAGAGGTAAGGGCAGGAACCTTAGGCAGGGACTGAAGTAGAAGCTATAGAAAAGTGATGCTTACCATCTTGTTTCTGGTTTGCTCAGTTTGTTTTCTTGTGTGCTCCAGGACCACCTGTCCAGAGATGGCACTATGCATGAAGGACTGGGAATGCCCATATGAATCATTCATCAAGAAAATGCCCTAGAGTCTTTCCTATAAGCAATCTAATGAAGGCGTGTTTTTCTCAGTTGAGGTTTCTTTTCCTCATTAACTGTAGCTCATATCAAGTTGACAAAAAGTGAACTAGAACAGATACCATGTGTATAGCCTGGGCCAGAGAGTTTGGATTTTTCTAAGCAGCAAGAGATGTGATGAGTAAAATGTAAGGTAAGTTATTGTCCAAGGGATGTTATAATAATACCAATCACTTAGTAAATTCACAGCCTCATGGTTGTTCTCCCATTTTGTTTCTCACCACTTCAACCTACTGCAAATTCATCATGTATGGAACTAGAGTCCATCATGCCTATATATAAAAAAGTGTGTCATGGAGGTAAAAAAGCCCGTGACCACAGTTTTTGCAGGGTTAGTCCAAGGACCACGAGGAAGGATCTATTGATCTTCTCTTCCTTCCATATGAACTGATCATTCTGGAGCTTTGAATCTCCTCGACACACAGATACGTTCAACCCTCATAGCCTTTTCCCTATGTGAATGTCAGCATCCCAGTTTTCCTCTTAAAAGGCCACCAGGAAAGCATGGGCCCTATTCAAAGTTGTTTTCTTGGTAAAGCTCATGTCTCCAAATAAGATCACGTTCCAAGGTAACTAGAAATAGAAATTCAATATAAGAATTTGAGGGATAACGTAACTCAAGCTGTAACACGGAAAGACAGGACCCATTTTTACACATGATGGATTTTAGCTCTTGTTCACAGTAGGTTGAAGTGCTGAGGGAAAAAAGGGAGAACAAACAGAAGGATGCAAATTTACTGAAGGGTTGAAAACTATTCAAATATACAGTTTCTGGAAGTCCTTGCCTAAAGACCTAAAGCAGGGCTGGGGGACTAAGTCGGTGGTTGTGCACCTACCTAGCAAGGCCCATGGCCTCGGTTTAATTTCTGGTAAGACACTGGAACTTGTTCTGTCTTGTCTTTCTCTGATTCTTTAATTTTTTTTTAACCAGAAATTTATTTTATGTTGAATAAGTTTTACTGATGTATACTTTAGGCAGGGCTTGGTGGCAACTTGGGAAATGGAGGCAGGAGGATCTAGAGTTCAAGATAAACATTAACTATTAAGTGGTGAGACCAGTAAATGCCACTTGAGATGCTGACTCGAAATGACAGCAACAAATAATAATGACATTGATGAGAAGCATATATTTTAGTTTACAGTTTCAGAGGGATAGATTTCAGAATGGCCAGACAATTACAGCTGCAAGGGCGGGGTCACATTTTCATCCACACACAGAAAGTAGAGAGAACAGGAAATGGGGTGAGGTAATAGGCCCTCAATGTTTGACTCTAGTAACATACTTCCTCTTTTGAGGCTCCATCTTCAAAAGGAGCCATAACCTTGCCAAACAGCGCTATCACCAGGAGGTCGTGTGTTCAGGTATGTGTGCCTGTGCAAGGCGTTTCTTATTCCGACTACCACAGATAATTATTACAATAACAATAATACAGAGTATAAATTTGCTAGTGTATGTAAGGGTTTTATTATTAAAAATAATTGAGAAGCAGGGCTACGACTTCCTCATTTCGTTAGAAAAATACATTCTTGAAGGATAAAAAAGACATTTTGGAGAAGAGCCTAAGATGCTCAGTGCTAATGATACTTTATCATAATCATATGTTCAAGCATCACCGACTTCCATGTTCCCTGCTTAATTCTCCAAACCATGCCTGCTGATTCATACTTAGTCTTAATTACATGCACATGAATAGCCTCACTGTTATAGGGCCAGTGAGAAGCAGAAACTTGATTTTCTTCATTTCTCTAGATTTAAAACCTCTACTCATAGGTTGAGTTAACATAATACATTAGCCCTTAAGTTTTTATTGGTACCAGATATATTATTTTGTATTGTTATGATATTTAAAATGAAATGTAGAAAAAGAGGAAAAATTTACACAGAACAATAAATACATAGTTTAATAACATACCATGAGCACCCAACTAAGCATACTCCAGCAAATATTGGTGACATGTTGGGTTTGGCAGGATAGCCCAGTTAGAGAGTACTTGCTTAGTGTTCCCTAGGATGGATCCTTATGGATCCTTGCCACAAGGGAGAAAAATGTATCCATTCCATATAGGTTCTTGTTTATGCTGTGTAACATGTTTAATGAAAAGACATGAAAGAAGTTAGGCTAAGAGCACATTTGGGCAGTATATTTCTCGATACATTTGAAGTGATGAACACAGTAGTTAGTACCAGCGGACAAGTAGCTTCCTTATTTTCTGGGGGATTAAAATACATCATCATTTTATATTATGTGATTCCTGCTGATAAGAATAAGATGGATTTTAAAAACCTGAATTTCCCTTGAGAGCACAGAACTCCTGCTAAGACTGTTGCCTTGTTGCCTAAAGATAAGAATGTTAAAAATCATGTGGGGGAAAGAGAACAACAGAGGCAGGGATCCAAGGTCCGCCTGCACTACTTGGGCTTCTTCCCCTGGCTGCTGCTTCTCTTCTGCCTGCCTCCTTTTTGTTGGTCTCCCCATCTTTTCTCTTTCCTCTAGTTGACTTAGTACTGTAATTTTAATATGATGTACATATCCAGTTGACATAAAGACATGTATTAAAAACTATGAAGAGAACATAGATGTTGGCTCTGTTTCTTAACAATTAAACTTTATTATACAACCCAACTAGCTTACACAAGAAGGAAAAAAGGTTAAAGGGACAAAAGAGTGAACCTTCCGGTATCCGTTCCACGGGATGAGTCCTTAGGTGTCTCTCTGGCCCACGTGATAGTCCAGCCTGTTCGCTTTCTCCACAGGCACTCTAACCCCTGGCTGAATCTGTTGTTTTTCTCTTCCCCACCTGCCTGAGTCACATGGGAAGGGTGGTCTCCTTCTCCCGTTGAGGGTCCATTAGGAAAACAATAGCCCAGGTGGGGTTCCCAGGTCTGCTTCCTGAATTCTAGGCCCAGGATGGCTCCACTCAGTCTATCACAAGGTATTCATGGGGTGCCCCAAGGGTAAAGCCCGCCAAGACTGCTTCCACCTGTGACAAAGCTTAATCTTTCCTACACATAGAGGAAAATGATTGGGTTTGAGATGTTGGGTTTTAAAATTTAGTCAAGTGAGATACCACTTTTCTGGAGAAATATAAATCTGTGACTTTGCTAAATTTTTTTTTCTGTATTTATACTGTGGCTATTAAAACTTGTAGCACATTTCTCTGAAAGTGATATCTCAGTCTTGATGTCTTGTCTTTCTGAATATATTGTCACATATTGTAACCATCCCTTGAATAATTTACCATGGTATAGTACTAAGATAGTGCATTACAATGTATTAAAGTTGTTTTATCATGTAAGACAGTGGCCCTGGGATGTGTACTCTTTTGGTCTTTTGCTTGAATTTGTCTCAGCTGAAAACTATATGAAATAAGAACAGTAAGATAAAATTTAAGATCACTGTTCATAGCGTACTGTTGTAAAACTCAATTTCTTCTAAACCTTTTCATTCTATTCTGACTATTGTTCATTGCTAAAAAAAAAAAAAAAAAGTAGAGGTTGGTAGGTGATACTATATTCATCTTGGAATTCCTTGCCACACAAAGTAAGGAGGATCATGATGACCTTTTGTTGTTGTATAATTTGTGATCTTTCTTGTTTGCACTGAGTGACTCTGGGCATCTTATACACTGGTAATTTAACTGTTGGCTTCCATGATGTCCTTGATCATAAAATAAACAAAGCCATATGGTTCTCTGTGAAACAATTTTCAGACTATGTTAAAAGACAAAAGCAGGATTTGTTTCTACTCAAGAAGGAAGAACCATAGTGAAATAAAATACTCAGATCCATTTCTAACAATCTCAAGTAGGTACTTTCACTGAAGATTTTTCAGCCAAATTGTAGAAAGCAAGCACAGTTGGACTGAGTACATGGTTCAGTGGTTAAAGTAGTGGATTGACTTTGCAGAGGACCCAGTTTGATATCCAGCAACACATGGCAGCTTGTGACTACGTGTAACTCTGGTTACAGGGGATCTGACACCTTCTGGACTCTATGTGCTCCTGTGCCCATCTGGTGCCCATAAGCATTCACAAGCAGACACACACAGACACACACCTCTTTAAAAGAATGAACTCACAACTGGATGTATTTGGAGATCTGTAGCAGTTAAGGATCCTTCAGTGTCTTCTGAAGAGTCAGCCAACTTTTATCTTCTAGACAGGATTTCTCTTATGGCTGGCCTGTTTGTACTTCTGTGTTTCTTGACTGTTTTACCTCTTGGAGACATTTGCACAGTTAGGTTAAGTGGAGTTAAAAGACTTGCTCATTCTTTGTCATTCTTTCATTTCAGAATGCCAGTACCCATTTTATCTCCTTGTTTTCTGACAGGGAAAATGTCACTAAAACACAAGCAAAAAGAAAGGAAAATAATACCAAAACCTACCCAGTTTTAAATGAATCTTCCTCATAAGAGCATTTAGTTTAAACAGCAACCACATACATATTTAATGTGGGACAATTCAGGCCTAGTCATTAAAAATGAGACGTATTTGTAAAAATTTTGTTTTCAACTTTGATCTGGAACAGTGGGTCTGTTGGTTGTGATTCCTTTGGGGTCCAATGACCCTTTCATAGGGTCACATATTAGATATCCTCAATGTTAGATACTTACATGACAATTTATAACAGTAGCAAGTTACAGTTATGAAGTAGCAACAAATATAAATTTATGGTTGGGGTCAGTACAACATGAGCTATGTTAAAGGGTCGCTTGAGAACCAGTGAAAGGTAAAAAGAACCTGTTGTCAGTTTTTGTAGTAATAGTGCAGTTTGTGTTAAAGGATACATAAGATTCCACTATTGATCTCTTTTTGTTAACATCCCAAGTAGATTTGTGAGCTCATTGGGCCCCCGAACATTTACCGTACCAAAAATTCTATTTTCTTTACCAGTTTTCTATCACTGTGAGAAAATACCTGAGTTAAAAAAGGAAAAGTTTCATTCTTTTCCTCCTACAGGTTCAGAGATTCTAGGGGGATCATAATCCCTTGATTGTTGCCTTTAGCCTGATGCAACATAGTAAATTGTGTTGGGAGTACATTGTCGAGGGGACTCTTGATTTCTTAGTGACCAAGAAGCAAAGATGGTGAAAAGCCTAGCATATCAATGTCCCCTCAAGACATGATATCAATGGCCTAGGTTATGCTAACAGACCCAATCTCCTGCAGGTTCCATCACCTACCAGTTGCACCATAGGCTGTTGAAAAAACCTTTAATACATGGTATTTATGGTACATTTACAATATAAGTTATAGTCCTTATAAAATACTTCTAGGTATGTTTCTGGTTATTTTCAGCTGCACTACTCAGTCCTGAATTACATAGTATTGACTGTTACAATTTAGTATGAGGCACACTAAGAAATGTAAATTAAGGTGAGGACATTATTCTACTATGATGTGGAAGGGTGAGTCATGCAGATTGCACGTTCAGTGCCATCCTGGGCTATCTAGTGAGTTCAAGGCCAACCTGGGCTACATCGAAACTGTCTCAGAAACAAAACATTGAAAACTGAAAGTGAGCATTTTCTCAGACATCTTCTCTAGCAGTTGAGTCAGGCATGAATCATGAAATTGACTGATAGTCAGTGAAAACCATGTAGGATGGGGAGATAATTGGGCGAGTTTATTAATGGATTGATATATAGAGAGATAATGAAGTAACTTCTATTGTATGTGGACAGTGATGGGGCCTTGGTTCCTATGGTTTTGAGACATACTCTATTGCTTTGGACAATAGTTGAGAGATGATGAAAGACTATGTTCTAAGATTTTTTTTCAACCATTGATATCAAATATATATTACTAGGAAAATGTCTCTGACTTCATGAATATCCATTAACCTGATAAACATACAGTTTAAAATGTAATGTCTGGTAACCCATATATGTACTACAAGTCATTCTAGAAAGATTGTCCATCTCTGGGTTCTATTGAGTTTGAGTCTAGACAGCCCATAACTGCACTACCATTTGTTGTCAAGGATGTTCTTGTCTGCCCTAGAAGCTTCCATTTTGTGTCTACAGAGCAGGCAGGACTTAGAGGAGGTGATAGTTATGTTATCTTTGTTGCTGTTATTTAAGCAATCAAGCAAGTCACAAACCTCTGAGCTTCAACCCACGGCTGAATTTGCATTTGAATAAAACATACTCTAGCCTAACATAAGGGGATGAGTGTAATTTTTTTTTTTATTTTTGAATAACAGAAATAGATCTCATTTCTAGAACATAATCCTTGTAAACTTGAGTGTGCCAACCAATCTGACTTGGTTGCCTATTAGGCTTGTATCATAGGGTAGTTCTGCAAACCACTGGGACCATGTATGCATACATTCTTAATCACCCTTAAGAAATAGACAATGTTCAACTTCACTGCATTGGAGTCCTTTTGATGATAGTATAACTAAGATGATCAAGCCTTGTATTCTGACCACCTTTCCCCACATTTCTTTCTTGTGGTCAATATACATTGACATCCCACCCAAATCATCTATATACTCTGTTCTAAGCCAACAGCCATACTGCCTGCAATGAACGTGCTTGTTTCTCCTTTCTGGAGATACTCAGGGCAATGTAAACAGCTTCAGGGGTCCCACGAGTTAATCTACAGATGGATTTCTGGATGCACAGACTCTAGACATGCTTTTAACTAGTTCCCGGTAGGAACTTGCCCCAGATATCTATCTCAGGGACGAATCAGCATGTATTCTTCTCACAGACATTTCATTGGCCTATGTAAGAAAATTGCAGATTAAATCAGCTTGTTCTTCCTGCTGGGTGTGAATTAAATCAATGCTGAAGTGGGAGGCCTAGTTTATCTCTGTGATAGAGGTTACCATCCCCAGTGTTAGGTGGCTTGGGTCTTAAGGAAGCTGGTAATGTCACTGTAAAAAATGTCAAGAGCAGTCTTTCCTTTTGCATCCTTCCCTTAGCCAATACTCCCCACTCTCCTTTAAAAGCTAAGTCAGAGCTACATGGCATTGCTGCACTTCTACCCACTTCTTTCTACATGTGAATCATGAATGATGCACAGTCTTGCTCTTGGTCTGTCAAACACCATTCTTTTATAATGTGGCATTGTGAAGTGTTGAAGCATTTCCTTCCGTCAGGTAACGTGCGCTCAGATCCCAGTTCTGTGTGCTCTTGGAGAGCTATCTGAATTCTCTGGAACCACTCATCAAAAGAGAGCTCTTGACACTGCTCTGCTCACGTATGAGGCAAGACCTGATTTTGGCCTCTGGAACCTACACACTTGGAAGAAGTGAACCTACTTCTCCAAGTTACTCGCTGATCTCCACAAAAGAACCCTGGCAAGAATTTAAGGGCACACAAAAATAAAAGAAACAAAAACTATAAAATATGAAAATCAAATAGGTACTGGATTGTATTAAAAAGCACGTCATAAGATGATTTTGTTTTAATAGTGTGCTTAGAAAACTAAACAGCCAATAATAAACACCATCTAAACTTTTGCTCAAAATAAAGCTTAGTGAATGAGCCACAGTATTCAAATTATTTAATCTGTTTTCTTGCACACAGCAACTATGCAATGACTATATACAGCCAAAATAAAATAATAGACCACTAGAAAGGACAGAAGACACACAAGCTCAAGTCAGTAACTGAATATGTGATCTTTCATATGCATTGAAAACTTTTTTTTTTTGCATTGAAAACTTCTTTAGAGTGGTCATTCTACCCTTAGGGGAAAAAAAAGAATGCATCCTGTATCCTTCAAAAATGCAATTATAATTATCAAAGAGATAAATACTTTCAATTAGTACAACACATATGAATAATTCCCTGTAACTTTTTCTACTAGTCAGATTAATAATTAATAATAATAAAATTAAGTCCATTGGGGATCAATAGTTAAGGTTTGACAGGTGTCCCTGGGCTAGAGTTTTGCAGACATACTAAGCTCTAACCAGCAACTTCACAGCCTGTGTGCATGCATTTCTGTGACTATAGAAAATATTGCAGCCTCCCTCGCCACCCCATCCCCACTCCATTGGGAAAGAAGATATTTCCTTTACATCTTAGGCCCTCTCCACAGTACTTGACTATATTTAGGTAAGAGAACTTGAGCCAACTTTAGCTATCTGGATATTCTTTGTCATATCCCCTCAGTCTGATAGACTGGGCTCCAAGGACAGTGGCTCAAAGCTGTTTGTTTTGATGCTGATGGATGTTGCAGTCTGTAATCCATGAACCGAAACGTGGCTTCTCCTCCATTGCTTGTGGCATATCTTGTTGTGTTTATGAGCCTGACAGGAAAACACATCCCAGGCATATCTCATATGCTGATCTGTGAGAGAGATAAGCTCCTTGTTTTGCTTGAGTGAAAACAAAATAAGCATGTGGGGAAAAAAAAAACCCTGCATTGATTTCCACTTGGTCTGAATCTGCTAGGATAAAGCGGGGTCCTCCCTGGGCACATTTCAAGCCTCTGTTATTTGATCACTAGGTACACAAGTTTGTAATCTATGGTGGGCAGTTTTCTTCCTGCTGCAAGGAAATCTTCTTCTAGTAGTTTATTCATTTGTATTTTATGATCTGATGCCACTGTATTATGATACATTCTGTCATAAGGACTGAAGGTCAGGTACTTCTGAGCCTAAGGACTTTTACAGGTTTGCTTTGTAAGCAGCAAATATCTCATTCCCATGCTCCTAGTCAGGTCCCTGCCTTTAAAACATGTCCATCTTAATTGACCTGGGCAGCCGATTTTTCTAGAAAAAAAAATACTATACCTTGGTGAAGAGAGATGATGTACTTGAACCAGTACTAGATGGGATCAGGTGATTCTAATCCAGAATTTGGAGTTTGTTTGCTACAGCCTTGCTATGTAGCCATTGCTAGTCTCCAATACCAAATCCTCCTGTCTCAGCCTTCTAAGTACTAAGAGGATAGGTGTGTGTCTCTGTGGCTAGACTGAAGCTTGAGCTTTGATGCACTCATTATTCTTGCATTGTTTCATATATTTCCAATCCTGGCTTGGATTTCACAATTTCTCAATTAGGCTGTGAGCTACTTGGGACAGTCAGCCTTTGATGAGGAATAGATACTGGCTCAGAAGACATGTAATAAGTGTTCCTTACACTTTACTGCTTCAGAGGATGAGGTTGGGATTTCTTCTCTAAAACTTTGACTTGGCAGGCTCTTCGTAGTGCTGTCCTTTCACTTTTGATTCCTTGATTATTAATTGGTTTCAACAGTGTATGTTTCAGATATTTAATTAAATCCTCCTTTCTGTCTAAGTCTCTGCCAAAACATATTTTTCATTTTTCTCCCTGCAAGGCTCAAACATCAGTTGATGCCAAGTGCATGCTGTTTCATTGCAATTCCATCCAGATTGAGCTGCAATGCAGGGTAAGGCTGCAGCATTTATTTTAGGCACCTTTACAGGGAGACATTCTTGACCCTCGATGTATAAGACAGAGACAAAGGCAGGACAGGAAAACAAGGTAGACATCCTTCCAAGACATTAACTAATTTATAAGGAAAATGGAATATGGCAGATCAGATGCCACTGGCCTTCTGCCAATCTGAGATATTGAAGTGTTAGCTGAGACAGGATCAATATGGACATTTGGTGTACAGAGCCCTTTTAAGCAGACTCCGGCATTCAACAAGCACCTCCTGCAGCCATTTGATGAGAACCTATCTCATAGGTTAGTCTTTTCTAATGGGAAGAGACCTCTAAAGAAGCAGAGGCTAGATTTGATGGTTTCTCTCTTGCATGGTCTATCCCTGGATTCCTTTTTTTTTTTTTTTTGACACTTTATTTTTTTTATTAATTTATTCATATTACATCTCAATTGTTAGCCCTTCCCCTGTTTCCTCCCATTCCTCCCTCCCTCCCACTTCCCCCCTTCTCCTCTCCCCTATGTCTGTGATTGAGGGAGACCTCTTCCCCCTATATATGCTCTTAGAATATCAAGTCTCTTCTTGGTAACTTGCTATCTTTCCTCTGAGTGCCACCAGGCCTCCCCATCCAGGGGACGTGGTCAGAAAAGGGGCACCAGAGTTCGTGTGACAGTCAGATCTCACTCTCTACTCAACGGTGGAGAATATCATGTTCTTCGGCTAGGTCTTGGTAGGGGTTCGAAGTTTCCTGCCTATATTCTCCTTGGCTGGTGCCTTGTTTGAGGAGGACCCCAGGACCCAGATCTGCCTGTCATAAAGTTCTTCTTGTAGGTTTCCAGGACCCTGTGGATCCTACTCTTTCCCCATTTTTCCATGCTACTCTCACCTAAAGTCTCAATAGGATCTCTTCTTCTCTGACCCACTTTCTTGGTAAGTAAAGTTTTTCATGGTACGTATCCCTTGGACTAGTGTTTTGATATAAGTGAGTATATACCGTTTGTCTCTTTTTGCTTCTGGGCAAACTCACTCATTATGATAATTTCTAGATTAATTCATTTGTCCACAAATTTCAGGAATTCCTTGTTTTTAATAGCTGAGTAGTATTCCATAGTGTAAATGTACCACAGTTTCTTTATCCATTCTTCTACTGAGGGACACTTAGGCTGTTTCCATGTTCTGGCTATTATGTATAAAGCAGCTATGAACATGGTTGAGCGTATGTCCCTGTTGTGTGGTAGGGCATTTTCTGGGTATATTCCAAGGAGTGGAATAGCTGGGTCTTGAGGAAGCCCTATTCCCGTTTTTCTGAGAAAGCGCCAGATAGCTTTCCAAAGTGGTTGTACTAGTTTGCATTCCCACCAGCAATGAAGGAGTGTTCCTCTCTCTCCACATCCTTGCCAACATGTGGTGTCATTTGAGTTTTTGATCTTAGCCATTCTGATGGGTGTAAGATGGAATCTCAGTGTTGTTTTGATTTGCATTTCTCTGATGACTAACGAGGACGAGCATTTCTTTAAGTGTTTCTCAGCCATTTGATATTCCTCTGTTGAGAATTCTTTGTTAAGTTCCAAGCCCCATTTCGTAATTGGGTTGTTTGGTTTTGTGATGTTTAATTTCTTCAGTTCTTTATATATTTTGGATATTAAACCTTTGTCAGATGAAGGGTTGGAGCTGATAAACACCTTCAGCAAATTGGCAGGATACAAAATAAACTCAAAAAAAGTCAGTAGCTTTCCTGTATACAAATGACAAACAGGCAGAGGAAGAAATTAGAAAACTACTCCCTTCACGATAGCCACAAACAATATAAGATATCTAGGAGTAACTCTAACCAAGCAAGTGAAGGACTTATTCGAAAAAATCTTTATACCCCTGAAGAAAGAGATTGAAGATGACATCAGAAGATGGAGGGATTTACCTTGTTCGTGGATCGGGTGAATCAACATAGTAAAAATGGCCATCTTACCAAAAGCAATTTACAGATTCAACGCAATCTCTATCAAAATACCTACAAAATATTTTGAAGATATTGAAAGATCAATTCTCAAATTCATATGGAGAGATAAAAAACCCAGAATAGCAAAAACAGTCCTATACAATAAAAGATCCTCTGGAGGAATCGCCATACCTGATCTCAAGCTATACTACAGAGCAACAGTAATTAAAACAGCATGGTACTGGCAAAGCAATAGGCTGTGGATCAATGGAATCGAATTGAAGACCCAGAGATGAATCCACACACATTTGCTCACTTGATTTTTGACAAAGAAGCCAAATCTATTCAATGGAAAAACGATAACATCTTCAACAAGTGGTACTGGTCTAACTGGATGTCTACATGTAGAAAAATGCATTTAGACCCTTATTTGTCACTATGCACAAAACTCAAGTCCAAGTGGATTAAAGACTTCAACTTAAAACCAGAGACATTAACCCAATTAGAGGAAAAAGTGGAGAAGAGCCTGGGACACATAGGCACAGGAAACAACTTCCTGAACAGAACACCAACAGCCCAGGCCTTAATGTCAACAATTAATAAATGGGACCTCATGAGGCTGAGAAGCTTCTGTAAGGCAGGAGACACTGTCAGTAGAACGAAGCGACAGCCTACAGACTGAGAAAAGGTCTTATCCCTGGATTCTTAAGTCCCAACTTTGGTTTTCCCTCTCTTGTGGAGTGCCATCTTAGGTTATAGAATAGGAAGGAGGAAGTGCTATTGTATTAGTCATCTTTGCTAAGTAACAATTTGCTCTCAAATTCAGCATGCTTAAACAATAAGAATGCATTCTCTCTCTCTCTCTCTCTCTCTCTCTCTCTCTCTCTCTCTCTCTCTCTCTCTCTCTCTCTCTCTCTCCTCGTGGATTAGAAATCCAGAGAAGATTTACTGGGTCCAAGTTAATAGCAAGGAACTTCAGATATTCCGAAGTTTAATATACATCTACTTCAAAGCTCATTTTTATGACTGATGCCAGACTTTGGCCATAGCACACTGTTTACCAGGGACACCAGTTCCTTGCCACTTGGTACTCTCCTTAGAGAAACTGAGTTTGATAAATATCATCTTCTTTCAGAGAGAAAGAGGATGAAGGATAAAGAGAGAATGCAGCCAAGGTATAAATCACTTTGCAAACTAAACTTAATATGGTGCCTCAGTGCTTGTGTATTCTCTTCATCCTTTCAAAATGAGTGAGGAGGTCCAGTGTACATGTAAGGAAAGGGAATGACATATATACATGGAAGTCAGAGGCAGGATATGAGGGGCCCATCTAACAGACAGATGTAGACACCCATGAAACAAATACTAGAATGCCTTTCTCACAGGGTTTGCTGAGATCCAACACAGTAACTGTCACAGTGCCTGTCATGAAGCAGAGGACATTGCATCCAAGTCCCCACTTATCCCCAACACATGGCCTGGTGCACTGTAGACATTGAAGTACCTACATGTTTATGAAATTGTGCTCATTGTATTTAAAAGATAAGTCTCTGTGTTCTACAAAAGATATCAAATTCTGCTGTTTTCCTTCTTGTGTTTCCTTTTCCTAATTATCATCAAAGAATAGATTAAGGTCTAAAATAAAATCATTCAATAACTGAAAGAGGTTTGGCATTGTCTGGTTGATTTATCTCTAATTGGTAGATAGAAGTTTCTTCTTGGGTAAACGATACTTTGTCAGTCTTCCGTGATAAAAGAATTAAATTCCTAAACACCTAGTGGACAGATTCTTCTCAGAGGATCAGTAAACAGAAAACAAAGAACCCAAAACCCAGTATGAGTTCTTTGGACCACATAGCTAACACCTGGAAGTATAGTGGGGGGTTTGGGGGCAGCACCTGTAGTTTTTATGAAACTAGGAAGTGATTTTACCCCTAACTCCTGCAAATTTTCTATCATTAAACTTGTGATCCTCTTTTCCTCAAGAGCATAACATGCTATTCTAATTAGTATCATTTATCCAAAATGCTCATTAGGTTTCTATTTCACTTGAGTCTATTAAAAATATTGCCTGGCATAACCACTATTATACACACATGCACACATACACTCACACATCTATACACACACACATTTTATATCTAAAATGCTGATCTTTATAGCCATATGAACAGACAATAAAAGATGTAAAGTTGAAAATGAAGCTAAAATTATAAGTACTAGAGTTCTAGATCTGTCTGTTCCATTGCAAGTTATCTCATTATAGTCCATAAGATCTGAGACACTTTTTTATAGCTAGATAAGTCATAAACCATGAAACTTATATGAATTTACTATATAGAATGGTAGAATTGTGCTCAATTATTTGATGTTCAGACAAAAGAATGAGTGCCTCTGTCAGAGTTCAGCCCTCTGTGTTGGAGATATCAAGGCTAGGAAAAGCTTTCTCTTTAATTTGAATTATTTTTATAGCCAAGGATCCTATCTTCAGAGGGCTGTCTTGACATCTGTAGAGATGTATGTATACCTTCCAATAAAACTTTCAGAAAATAAAGCTGGTTATTGCACCCGTTGAAATGGCAAGATAATTAAGCTGAAATATTTCCCCTTCAGATGTGCTTTATAGAGAAGGAAACCAGGAAAATGCCCAGAATTTCTG
Source organism: Acomys percivali (assembly GCA_907169655.1). Taxonomy (NCBI): domain Eukaryota; kingdom Metazoa; phylum Chordata; class Mammalia; order Rodentia; family Muridae; genus Acomys; species Acomys percivali. The sequence goes on from OU015742.1 coordinate 181,589,261, forward strand.
TTGTTGCTTTTAAGAGCAGCCAGCGCTCAGGGTGCCATCGGATGTTAAAGGTCCTTGAAGTCACCCAGCCATAAAGGTCTTTGTGTCAGTGTTAGGATGATTCAAGGTAAGCTTGTGGTCAAAGTAGCTTTCAAGACAGAATAATGTATGAGCATGTTAACCTCTGGGAGGGTCGAACTTTTGACAGCTAATCCATGATGGCAGATACCATATTTTCAACTACTCCAGTGGACACAAGTGGTAGAGGTCCCTTTCCATGACATATACTGCCTGATGACATATATGATTAGAAATCCACTTGACTTGCTCATCATACTTCCCAGATCCCTAATGCAAAATGGTAGCTAAACCATTTTGTCTTAACTAACCCAGGTATGAAAGATTAAATAAGAAGAAGCATATTTCAGCATGTACACTTTTTTTCTGAGAAAGTGAGAAAGCAAGAGGTGGTAAAATAGGGTATTATTCACGTCATTGAATACAGTAGCAACTTTGTCCTGACCGTTAGTTAATGTTTGTCCCTGCTAGGTAATGTATTGTTGTGTTGGATTGAAAAACCCCTTGGCTATAATTGTATTTACACCTACACACATAATTTTAACAGATGAATGGCCATTTCTGGAAATACTTAAAGAATCCAAGCTGGTTGTGTCACACTGCTCCAAGCAGGTAACCCCTGCTCTCTCAACACCTGTAAGGGATGAGGGAGCTGACGCTGGATGATCTATGAGACCCCTTCTGGCTCTATCATCCCATTAGTCCATGATTCTTGTAGGGATTCTAGGACATGATGAGAGAGGGCCACAGTGTTTTTCTGTCACTGTAGTTATGATGCATGGCATTATGTGTCTGCCCTTGAGTCAGCGCTGTTTATTTGAAAACAGAAGCAAGTCCCAGTCTCCCTGTTTCCTGGGGAGGGGGGAGGGCGACTTTGCTACTGCAGAGCGAGTATCATTTTCTCTAAGCTCTCTTCTGAATCCTGGTACGGTTTTTCACTGTCATGTCCTCTTACTTGGTGAAGACATCTTTCGCTAAAGATTAATATTTTAGCTGAACTACCTGGTAACTTTCTTTTTTTAACCGGACAAATAGAGTAGATTAGAATCTTCAGATTGGTGTGAAGTAGATAAACTGTTTATGAAGCTTTATGCTGATAAAACAGACAGACAAACAAAAAACAAACAAACAAACAAAAAGAAGAAGAAAATACGATAGCAGTATACACAGATTAAAAACTACTCTCTGCTATGCATACATAACTAGAAACATAAACATTCCACTGAAATCACGTTTTCCCCCAAAGAAAAGGATATTTATATAAATCATCCACATATTCTTTGATATATAATAAAGCATTAGGTTAATATTTAATTCAATTACTCAGTGAAAGTAAAGGTGAGGAGGACAATTTAAGACCACGTATTACTCTCTGTCTCTCTGTCTCTCTGTCTCTCTGTCTCTGTCTCTGTCTCTGTCTCTCTCTCTCTGTCTCTCTCTCTCTCTCTCTCTCTGTCTCTCTCTCTCTCTCACACACACACACACACACACACACACACACACACACACACAGGTGCATATGCACCAGTCAGAGTCACTTGTTTCTACTTTCTTCAAAATTTTGTTCAGACATATTCTAAAAGGGATAATAGATGGAAAAAAATACCTCTGCCAGGTTTAGTCTTTGAAAAAAAAGTATCAAGGCATAACAGAGCACACACAAGAGGGAAAAAGAAAGTCAAACTGAACTACGCTTTCCTGGGAAGGAGTGGTTCATATATTGCAATCAGAATGTCACTGGATTGGATTAAGCCACAGGATGTCAGCAGAATGCTTTTCCTAATCAGCTCCATATGAAGCCTGCAGGGGATGATAACTGGGAGACCTGGAAATAGTTACTAAGACAGGATTGTGGTTTACTTTGGAGGAAGAGCTGGAAATGGCAGGCGGGCCCCCCCCCCCCCCCCCCCCCCCCCGGTTCTCCTGCCCCCCAGCTTCTAATATGCTTGACCTTCCCTGCCTTATCACTGAAGTCAGTTTGATTTTTGTTTTTTTGCCTGAGGAGAAGCCTGCAGAAGAAGCAGACATATCACAGATTTGAAAAATGCTATTAGGCGATGAAAGGGATCTAAATAAACTGTTCCATTCAAAGTATGGTTACCAGGTAAAATACATTGTTTTTAGACAGATAATATCTGCCACGTCAGGAAAGCTTTTAAACTATGAGAGAGTCCCCCAAGTAATGACAGCTGGCATCAGCCATGGGTTAGGATTCGTGGATAAAGGAAGTTGGTCTTCCATCCACATTCAAATATTTTGCTTCCCACACTCATGCCCCACTCCCCAGCAGCTACCTGTCTCTCAGCACTTATTCCTGCCTCACTTGGGAGTTAATCCTTCTCTGCTCTTGGCAGTCATTCTCTCAACTTCTAGGTCTCTCAAGAGCTTAATGAATGAAAAGAAAAAAAAAAGCCACTGGCCAGTTTTAATCCCTGGCTCCCTGAATTGATTCTTGACCTGGTCCTGTGCTGCTCATTCTTGGTGTGGTCCTCCTAGGTTTTGTCTTCACTCTTTGGGGAAGGTCTCTAACCAAAGCTAGGGTTCCCTAACCAGGGAGGAAGTAGCTAGTGACCTAAACACGCTGGGATGGAGCCAAGAGGAAATACTCTACCTGGAAATCAATGGCTTATCTTTTCTTCCCTTCTGTATCACCTTTGTTTTTTAATCTCTGTTTTCCAAGTTTATTTCCTGACCTGGAGAGCAGTCATTGATTCTTCTAGTATTTAGTAAGGACAGGCCTTGCCCTGTGATGTTTTGAATCATTTGTTTATCAACTCTTCTGAGAAATCTATGACACTGGCATCATCGGATTCCATATTGTGTAGATGGTAAAGTAGGTACGATGCTTAGCAAGTCTAAGTGTGTGGACTGAAACAGATTCTACTGACTTCTAATTCTACTTGTAAGTATTGGCTTAAGGAGTCTTGTTCTCTGCTTGATACCCTGTTAGTTAAAATGAACTGAAAACCTAAATGATACACTTGTCCCAGCTTTGGCAATCTGTGTTTGATACAAATGCGTTATCACAGAGGACAGTCACTGTATTCCAGTGGGCAAGAGTGCGAAGAAACTATTAGTTCCCTCATGAAGGACTAAGACCATTCTAAAACTCTGTGTGTGTGTGTGTGTGTGTGTGTGTGTGTGTGTGATGTGTAAGTACCCATATTCACACAAAGACAAATAAACAAAATGAACATTAATATGATGTCACAAATAAAAAGCTTTATGTTTGTCCTCACTCACGTGACAGGTTCCAGTCAAAATACATCTGCACTGAAACTATTGTATAAAACTACCTTCAGGCAGCAAACATATAAAATATTAATGATTTTTTGTATTTGTACTTAGATCCCATTCCCAGAATATATGTGTAAAATGCATATGTGAATGTTTCAAAACATGAAAAAATCTAAAATACTGTGGTGCCAATATTTCCGAAAAGAAAAAGCCAACCTTTGTGCCTGAAAGTAATGTTTACTATGGATGTATATGTACACATGCTTTAAAATATATACATACATATATATGTATATATATATACACACACACAAGAAAAAATATACAAATACACATACAAATACCAGATACATATGAATGAATGAATGTATGTATGTATGTATGTATGTATGTATGTATGTATACACATCACTTATATTTCAGGAAGTGGTGACCCTTTTTATATACATTAAATCTATGCATTTTATAAACTTATTTGACAGCAGTGCTAAACTGATTTTTTAAAAAGACTTTTAAATTACATGTCAATGTGAGTAATGTGTGTAGGGATATGCAGGTGGAAGGGCAGGTATCCACAAAGCCCAGAATAGAGCTTCGGATACTCTGAAGCTGGAGGTACAGTGGTTGGGAGCCACCAAATATGGGTTTGGGGAGCTGAATTTAGGTTTTTTGAAAGTGCAGTAAGAGCTCCTGACCCTTGAGCCATCTCTTCTGCCCTAACCTTTTTATATATACATGTCATCACATATAAGTATGTCTTAAGGTACTGGCTTTATTCTTACATCTTAGAAGATGACTATAGTCTTTTATTGTCTAGACTCTTGTGTATGCAAGTCTGTATGCATATGTGCACTCAAGTGTATGTGTGTATACATGTATATGTATATGTATCTATTATATATGCATGTATACGTCTGTAGAAGCATGTGTATACACATGTGTGTAAATGCATGTGTATGTATATGCAAATACATAATATGTGTGTATATATGTGTTTGCATGTGTGTAAATGGGTGTGTATATATATTTTTGTGTATGTGTGTGTTAGTGTGTATTGTATGTGGTGTATGTATGTGTATTCAAGTGCATATACGTCTGTGTGTATGCAAGTGTATATATACAAGTAAGGGGTACATAGGTGTTTATGTGAATGTGTACAATTGCATGTGTGTGATTATGTGTATATGTGTGTATGCAAGTGTGTGTATGCAAATATATATATGTATGTGTATGTGTACAAGCATGTGTCTATACAAGTGTTTGCGTATATATGTATCAGTGCACAGGTGTATATTCCAATGTTTGTGTATGTGTGCTTATCTATGTATGTATATTGTGTACACATGTATGTGCATGTTCACTTGTGTATGCACATGTATTTATTGTATACACATGTGTGCATACACACATGCACGTGTTAATGTGTGTGTACATATGTGTATGCATTTGCTTGTGTCTGTATATATATCCTGTACCATTTTTGGTCAGACTAGACCATGAACTAAAAGATTTCTGATTAGGACACTAAAAGTTGTAAATTTTCAACTCTCAGGCTTCATCAACACTTTGCAAAGTTTAGAACTGGAAGAGTCCTAGGGCAACTAGAATTTGAGTCTCTCCCACCTAAAATAATCTAATGTCTACCCAGAAAAGGCAGAGGCTTTGGCCAAAGAACTATGGCTGGAGCAATGCTTAGTATTCTCAAAGTGTTTTCCTCCCTAGTGAGTCTTTTTCTTACCTCATCATCCCCTTCTCCTCTAGCAGAGACATTGGAAATGATTTTAGCGTGGCTTCACAGCATTTCCAATGGGTGTGAGTCCCAACCTCAGATAGATGAGTATTTCTTCTGGAGTGCTGCAGTCAACTACAGCAATGACATTTGCATTCATGATGCTGGAGAGGACAGAGACACTGACAGAGTGTTTATTCCCTGCCTCTTTCATTTTTAAATGTATGATGACATGCTTCAGGGAAGCATCTCCAAACAAAAGTTGGCAAATTCCCATTTATTTTCCATCAGTCGCACAGTGCGAGAGGTTGTACGGAGTCTAAGGCTACGGTTTATGCCTTCAGCTCAGAGGTTCTCCTACAGAGGCAGCATCCTGCTTCAGTCATTTGGTTGGGATGATTGGCAGGCTGAGGGAGATTTATCTGATTTCACTAAAGCTATTAGTTTGAAACTCTGATCTCTAGGTCTAGGTGGGAAACACACAAGGGAAAGATGTCTACCAGAGGCAATGGTTTTTGTGCTTTCTCAAAAACAAAGTAAGGTAAAAACTCTACATTGAAAATAGAGCCCTAGAAATGCATGGGAGGATGGAGGGAAAGTATATTGAGCTCTTGTAATGTTCCTGGCACCCTACCAGGCTGTTTATATTATATGCTTGAAACAATCTATTGGCTTTATTTTGTTTTCTTTCCTTTTCCCTTTTACCCAACACTGGTGTACATGAGCATTAGGAAGGGTAAGGCATTGTGGACACAATTGAAAACAAAACAAAACAACAAACATTGTAGTTCTTCCCTATTTTAAAACAGGGAAGGGGAAATGTCATAATTATAATTTATTTAAAATAAAAACTACTGAAATTAGGGTAGCAGTGAGCTGTGTGTTATCAAAGGATGTTTCTTTAAGATCTCTGTGGAACATTTTGTGATAGGAAAATGTTTCAAAGCTTGGAGGTAGAAACAGGTAAATGTGGGGCTGGGTAGGAACAGTCATTAGGAGTTTTTATGTAACCAACCTCACAGACTCCTCTTTAATGGGAAATTTTAACATTCAGAGTAAAGTTCTTTGTGATAGGACTGTAATGATTCCCAAAGGACTATCATGAGAGTCTGGGAAGTGATACAAATCTACCATTTTATCTGCTACTAAATAGTGCGGTTGGTTATACGAATTTGTACATGTGTTAACATTCATTGAATAGTACAACAAAGAAAAGTATAACTCTATTTCACCTCACGATAATTCTAAAAGGTAATTAAAAAAATAAAATTTCCATAACATGATCTCAATTCTACACCAATAGTATATTAGTGGATGTCACACTAAAGGGCTAGTATGTAATTTATATGTTCAGCTGCCTCAAGAGCCTCCTGGATACAGAAAAGGAACATCACTGCTCACATTCATCATCCTGTTTTACACCTGTTTATTGAGTTATTCTCTCCTGGAATTGACCATAATCCTTTGCTATTTTCTAGCTTGCTTCAAAACTTCTCATGGGAAAGAGAGGCAAGGAAGTCCAGGAGGCTCCAGGGCAATGGGCAAAGCCCTCATGGTGCCCTCTACTAGGTCAAGTTGCTTCTTGTCCTTGTCTTTCTTTCATTATCAGTTCTCTTATTGATTTAAAAAAAAACCCTCTAAGGTCAATCACATGTTTGTAGGTGACACCAATTGCTTCCTGGAGTTTGTCCTGTCTCCTTACTGTTCTGGTTTAAACCCCCTGTGGCTTTTTTCTGCTGCATGGATAGTGATAAATGAGGTTGAAAGTGACATAGAAATGAACTCAGAAGTGAGTTTATAGCACTGCTGGGGACCATCTGTTAATGTAAATGTTTAAGGTAAAATGCATTAAGGCTTAGGAGCTGACGAGACATTTCATTTGCTTCCTGCCTTCAGGATGGATTACCCTGACTGCTGCTGAAGCCTGGAGAGTTCCTAGTTCAGCTTAGGATGTCGGCTTTTATTCCTGTCTGCTGCTACTCATTGTCAGAGACAAAGTCTTAAGCCTGTGTTGGAGTTGTGATTGTTTAAATAACTAGTTAAGCAGTAAAAAGGGGGAGTTATTTGGGTTCTGTTAAGTCATTACATTTAATATGGATGCTAAAGATTGATTATGATGTACAGTTAAATTTGTTGTCTTTAGTATTGGAAAATTAAGCTGTGCATTTAAGGGCTATTAATGCCAATCACGATACAAAAAATAATTTATTGAATGACTGATTTGGTATTAAAACAGTTAAGGCTGTTGAGTTATATTGTGATTTCCTTACCATCTCAGAATAAAGAACTTTAGAAGTACCCATTACATTTTTAACCCTTGAAAGTATATTATTAGAGAAGAAATTTAAGTATCCTTTTGCTGTTTGCAGGAAATAGCCTTGTTCAAAGGCGGAATCAAATTCAACTATCAGACAGAAATCAATAATTTTCATTTTCAGCTTTTCTTTAGTAAGTTGGTGACTTGTGCTTGTAGCGAGTTTTATGATCCTTGCAGACCTACCCAAGAGAGAGGGAGCAGGGGTAATAAGCATAAGAAGAGGAAGAAGAAGAAGGGAGGGAAAATTATCTGAATTCAATTCTGTTTAAAGAAATAAATAACTGGTGCAGGAGAGACAGCTCAGCTGGTAAAGAAATTGGAGCCTTGGGCCCCATGTAAATGTGAGATGGGAGAACAAATCTAGCCTGCAGTTCCAGCTGTGGCTGCAGTTCCAGCTGTGGAAGGCAGAGACAAGGGCTCTTCAGAACAAGCCCATTAGAGAGAGAGAGAGAGATACACCTACAGGTGAGTTCTGGGTTTGATTGAGAGACCCTATTTCAACAAACACCATAGCAGAGCAATCTAGGATGATCTGACATTAACCTTGGCCCTCCAAACATATGTACAGTACACATGTGTTCACAATACGTGTGTGTCTTGGGCTGAATGAAATTTTACAAATCACTTAGTCATTTTATCTGATATACACGTGTGTGTGTGTGTGTGTGTGTGTGTGTGTGTGTGTGTGTGTGTGTGTGTGAAGCTGAGGACTCCAAAGGTGATGATTTTCTCATGGTTTTATTTAAGTGCATCTGGTCAGAAGAAGAGACGAGATAGATCAACAACACTCTTCCATTCCCAGGTGGCTGTTCCTTCCACTAGACTGCCATTCCTTTCCTTAGCTTGGGTTGCTAGGCTCTGTTGAGAAATGGCCTTTAACCTTGTGCTCCATGTATTCTAGAAGCTATACAAGCAGGGAAACTGTAGAAGTGACAGAGTACCTTCCCATCTTGTATCATCTCTCCTATTTTGAACAGAAAGCACGTGTAGCAGATATGTAATTTTGCATGGGAGATGTGAAAAAAAAAAAAAAAAAAAGCAACCACCTAGTTGGCCATTCTGGACTTCATCGGATAGACACAGCAGTATAATCATGAATTCTTGAGTCACAAAGTCAAAATTTAATAAAAAGATGGAAAAGGAAGGCTTTTCTTCAACCTTCAAAGACCCATAGACACAATTTATGTTCAGGACTTCATTTTATTTCCTTTTCTCAATGAAAGTTGAAGTAACTAAGCTTTGACTGTAAGAAGAAAAATATGGAAGTCAGTCAGACTTCTGTATGAGGAGACTCATGCTTTGTCTGTGATGACACCACATTGGTTGTTCTCCATGGAGATGAGTAAACATCCAATAATCCATAGGTAAAGGTCTTTCTGATAGGCCACAAGAGTACAAAATCTTTCATTTAAGCAGATTCTCAAAGAAAGTCAATTTCCTGATAGAAAAGAGGGTAGAGAATGACAAGATGGTTAAGGGAAAATTCATAAAATTGACATATTTTCACTGGAAGCTTAAAACAATCAAGTTTTATTTAACCCATTCAAAACCCAACACCTTCTTTCCTTCATATCCTCACAGCATCCCTATAAAAAAACAAACATATAGATCTTTGAACAAGGATATCCACTGTCATCTTATTGATTCCTTGAAAAATTCCCCGAAGGAATGGTACGATCCTTAAAGTCTCCCTCGAGAAGAATGTGAGCTGCTAGGTCACTTGTATGCTTGGTAATGACAGCTGTACATCCTCTGTTAGAGCATCATGTGGGATCACTGAGTTGGAGCAATTTTACAATGTCTGGAAACTTCCCAAGGATAATTGCATATGAAATGAGATAGTGAGCTCCTCAGGGATTCCTTGATATGGGAGGGGCTGGAGCGCCAATGGGTCAATGGGAAGGTCATGGCTGGGTCTCCGTCCTACCTCTGCCAAGTCGGCTGTGGTGTTTCCAATAAATCACTTTAACCTCCCAAACTCCACAGGGCCCCAGCTTCCACTTACTAAGAAAAATTGCTTGGGCCTCTGTCATTCTACTCAGTGTCTCATACTTCTACCTTAAGATCATCATGAAGTAAGGTGACCTAAAACCCCAAGAGGAATGGGAGCACATTACCATCATCATGCCTAATGCAGCTAAGAAGGGGGGTGATGCATATCAGCTGCTTTGAAAAGACTATCCTTTCTTCTAGAATTCTAGTATAGCTCTATGTGTTCATGTACTGCTTTATTATTTTAGGCTGTGATAATGATATCCTTCCAGGATAAGTTATTTGCTAGATTTTTCCCCCTGATTTTTTTTTTAATAGAAGAAGTCTCTAAAGGGGCTGAAGAAATGGCTCAGAGTGCATACATTGCTATTGCAAATTACCTGAATTCAGTTTTCAGCATCCACGTAGGACAGCTCACAGCTGCCTATAACTCCAGCTCCAGAGGACAGAGTGGTTTCCTCTGGCCTCCTTTGGGCACTTTGACTCACAATCATGGACCCTCATAGCCCCGCCCCCACCACTCCCTGCATACAAAGACAGATACACATAATTAAAAAATAAAACAACTCTTTAAAAAGTCTCAATTTTTCCTGTTGTAGTTCTTGTAGAAAAGAAGGATTATGTTATAATATATTCAAAATGTATATAGAAAAGAAAGCTTTTAAATATATTATATCATAATCCTTCCTGTTGATGGGAATTACAATGGGAACTTGAGATATTTCATAGATTTATGTTATTATTTCTAATTTAAATACAAGCACATTCTTACTAGGTTGGGTTAGATATTCCTTGACTTTTCTTTGTCACCAAAGGACTGTTTTGTTCATCTTGTTGAAAAATGTATCTTTTCTGATGCATACTTAGACATAAGCCAATGTGGCCACTCTACAGCTCTTTACTTTTAAAAGACAAATATTCTGATATATGTAATTCTTTGTGCTCTCAGAAACATGGGCTATGTCTTTGAAATTGAATGTGTTCTGGGTGACTGCTTGTTTTATTGTTAGTCCTGTGACCTGCCCTCTGCCCCAGAGCAAACATGGCATTGTGATTAGAAGAACTTAGACTCCCTTTATCTTCCACCTGTCCTGCCCTGGTGCAAATAAGCTAATGGGAGGAAACTTAGTAACTTGCTTTCCTAGGTCAAGCCTTGACAAAATACAGATACAGCTGCTACCACTGACTCTAATGATTCTTTCATCTTTTTGGAAAAAAAAATACATTTTTTTATTGGCTGGCAGTACATTAACAGTTTTATTGAATAAAAACTAAAAAGAAGAAGAATCAGGAGGAGGAGGAGAAGGAAGAGGAGGAAGAGGAGAAGAAATAATAATAATAAAGTCTTGGAGTTTCTAAATATCATAGTTGGTGCAAGGAAATAAGGAAGATACCCTGGGAAGACGGTGATTTGCTTTGAGCTTCCAAAGACGAGAAAAACTCAGATAATCAAAGAAGAAGAATAGGTACAAAACTGAAAAGAGAAGGACACAGCGAACAGGTGGACAGCATCTCCAGGTAGGGGATTTCTCTCTTTTCTTGACTCATCAGCAGTTCTACACAGGAAAGGGAGAAGCCAAATACGAACTTGCTTTTTATTATCTGTCTCTTCAAATTCTCAAGAGACACTAAACTCACACCTAGGAGTAGTTTGACAAGCTCAGAAACTTTTATTTAGAAAATAACTCGTGTGCATGATATGTTGCTAAAATCAGATATTTTCCCCCTGTGGAGATGATGGATACAGAACTTTTCATTCGCGCCCTCAGACTAGTGCTGCGCGCAGCCAGGAGTTTTGCTTCTGTATGTTGCAGTGCTGTTTGGTAGACCCAAACACAGAAAATACCTGGAGGGAATCATTCAACCTCTCCATACCTCATGACTGGTTTTAAAACACTCAGTTGGCCAAAATTAAGACAATGAGTCTTCATTTCTTAACTTGAAGCAGAAATTGGGTGGGACTTGTGTATCATTCTCTATTTTTAATTTTTAGATAATCCTAAAAAAATCATATTCAAGCCTTTGAATGAGTACATTTCCAATTTCTTCAACGGTGAAACAGCTTTCATTGCGACTTATCAAAGTGTACTTCCCCGTGTTCACAGTTTGATGGAGGTCTGGTCTTGTTATAACTTTAGAACAACTTTGTCTTTTAAATATCAAGGGATTTTTGGCTGGATTTCTGGTAGCTGATTCCCAGTTAGTATGACATGATAATTACTCAAGACTCTGCCATGAGTGTTGATGGATGTGTGTTGAAGGATTCCGTATGTGTTCATTAGATTTCTCTTCCTATAAAAAAAATACCCAAGGCAATCAAATTACAGAGAAGTTAATTTTAGTGCTTAATTTGGGATATTTGAGTCTACGGTCAGTTGGATGCTGTGTTTTGGAGCTTGTGGCAAAGCAGCACATCCTAGGAAAGCTGCATCATGGGGAATATTTTCTTCATGACAGCCGGGAAGCAGAGGTGCAGGGAAGGCCTGGACTCATAATCTTTCTTAAAAGCATGCCTTCAGTGACCTAAGATCCTCCCACTAGGATCTACTGACTAAAATATCCAGTCCCTCTTAGTAGTGTCCAGGCTGGTGACCAAGCCACATGGTCTTTGGGGGAAGCTCTAATCCAAAGTACAACACCAAGCACTTGAAAAATCTTGCCTTCTCCCTGTGGAGGATGTTACCCAGCTACTTCGTATAGAAAATCTCCTCTAAATGGCATTCCCTCCCTTGCAGAGTCACAGGCTTGTGATTACATTTAAGATCTTGGTTGGGTCACTGCCTTCTCTCTCATTGTTCTTTGTTTATTTCTAATGTTTATTTTGCTCACTAAGTGACCAGAGCATCCCTCTTCGTTTTCACCTTATTCCATATGTACCTCATGGGCATTCTGAGTTCCTATCTACCCTTTACTGTCACTGTGACATAATAGTTGGTCTCTTCTTTCATCCCAGAGTTGCTTTGCTCCACATCACCTTATTTTTACCGTTCTGTCTACTATTGCAAATTTTAAAAAATTTCAACGGGCTGGGGGTGAGAGGGAATACGTCTAGTCTCTTTAGGAAGTCAACTTTGTCCATCTGTCTAAACCCAGCAGATGTTCATTCAGCGACACAGGGCATGCAGGTGTAGAGATCCATGGTGTTGCAGGAAAACAAAGCCTAGAGCAGGAATTGACTGGTATCCTTTCAACACCTTAGCAGGAACACAAATCTCAAGGCTTAGGTAGAAAAGACCAGGGGAAAACACCAAAGTCCTACAGCACATGGGCCATTAGTACAACAACAGGTAACATGTAACAAAGCCCTTACATTGCTTAGACTTGTTCCTCAAATCTCCTTCAGAAAGAAGGGAGGGAGGAATGGGAGGATACAAGGGATGGGATAACAATTGAGATGTAATATGAATAAATTAATAAAATATAGTTTATAAAAAAGAAAATAGCACCATTGCATCATCTCATTCTAGTAAAGAAAATGGCCCAGTACAGACAGAACTTGGCATCTTCTTGCCTTTACCTCTATTGAGATTCTGTCTTGATCAGCATGAGCTTTATATCTTGGTGAACTTCCTGTTATTGAGACCACCTAGACCATTTCCCAGGTTGTAGTTGTTATTGCAAAAATATTGACCATAAAAATGAGGCTGAAGAGAGTATAAAGCCATGAGTGTCAGGACTAAGAGTCTGCATTAAAATAATAGGTAGTGAGAATGTTATCCCATGTTCCTGAACACATTATGTTCTTTTTGTCTGTATGTAAAACATAAGAAGAATTAATAACAGTAGTCCTTCGTGACTGAACTGTAAGTTGCAAATAGCTCTCATTCAGCCCTCAGTTTCTCAGGAACTGTTCACATCCTTCTCCTATTCTTGTTCCTAGCCGATTTGACAGAAGACAGGGGGATTAAAAAATCAAATAGCTTAGCTGAGAAGTTTCCCCAAGGGGCACTTTGTCCCATATGTTCTCCTTTGTGGCTTATGTAATCATAGCCTTCTGTGTGCTAAAGGTATTACGATGAAGGTGATTGTTTGAGTCAGTGGGTGACGGTGTCACAATAATTATAGCCAGGTATGTTTGATCTTAAAGACCCAGTTAATCCTGCAGGAGACCTAGACAGGACTTCTTCTTAGATCCCTGTAATCACACTTCCAATGCAAAGTGGCTCCACTTACCAAGTAGGAACAAAGGTAAATGATTAAGAAGGACTGTGTGTACCAGTGCTTTGGGGGGGAACCCCCAAACAATCTAAGTTAATCTTTTATAATGTGTTCTTTTGAGTGCTGTGTATATTTTCTTGGGGTTATTTTTTTCAATACAATAACACTAAACCGCATGTATTATAAATGAGTATGGTTCCCCCATGTATTCAAAGAAAGAATAAAGTTACTTTTATAAGGAAATATAATGGAGAATTAATTAATTGTATTCTGTTATCTTATTAAGATTTCCTCTATCCTAAGGTTACTTAAAACGGAAAATTCTATATCAAACTTGAGATGGAATTAAAACTGTACAGAATTTATGGTATATGTTCCATTTGTAGTGACCAGTCCTAAAAATGTAAGACACACCCATTTAAAGCAGAGCTCAGCAGAATACCCAGGACATTCCTTGTTTGTCAGAAGAAACTGACTGAAAACTCATCTCTATCCTCCTCTCTCTCTCTCTCTCTCTCTCTCTCTCTCTCTCTCTCTCATAACAAGGTGAACATCCACTATTTGAAATGATTTCAGAATATTAAGGAAGAAAAGAGGGGTCTACTCTGACCATTTCTTTCTTTCTTTCTTTCTTTTTTTTTTTCTTTTTTCTTTTTCTTTTTTTTTTTTTTGAGACAGGGTTTCTTGTATAGCCTTAGCTGTCCTGGACTCACTTTGTAGACCAGGCTGGCCTTGAACTCACAGAGATCCACTTGCCTCTGCCTCCCAAGTGCTAGGATTAAAGGTGTGTGCCGCCACCGCCACCGCCACCGCCACCACCACCACCTGGCTACTCTATTTCTAACCTTCCTCTTCGTTCAAGTAGAGACACTATTCAAAATGCAGATGCCCAAACTTGATCACCCTTAACAAGCAGGAGCGTGTAAATATGCACATTTGTATTCACACACATCACGTGCATGCACACACACAAGCACATGTACACATCCATGACCAAAATGGTGTGTGTGTGTGTGTGTGTGTGTGTGTGTGTGTGTGTGTGTGTGTGTGT
>OU015742.1:181623349-181641349 GCA_907169655.1 Acomys percivali
TAGGGAAGGCTTTCGTGGGACATGCCCATTGGGCTAGTATGCAGATATAAGTGAGTATATACCATTTGAGTCTTTCTGCTTCTGGGTTAACTCACTCATTATGATCATTTCTAGCTCAATCCATTTATCCACAAATTTCAGGAATTCCTTGTTTTTAATAGCTGAGTAGTATTCCATAGTGTATATGTACCACAGTTTCTTTATCCATTCTTCTACTGAGGGACATATAGGCTGTTTCCATGATCTGGCTATTATGAATAAGGCTGCTATGAACATGGTTGAGCAAATTTTCTTGTTGTGTGCTGGTGCATCTTCTGGGTATATTCCAAGGAGTGGAATAGCTGGGTCTTGAGGAAGCCCTATTCCCAGTTTTCTGAGATAGCACCAGATAGATTTCCAAAGTGGTTGTACTAGTTTGCATTCCCACCAGCAATGAAGGAGTGTTCCTTTCTCCCCACATCCTCTCCAGCATGTGGTGTCGCTTGAGTTTTTGATCTTAGCCATTCTGATGGGTGTAAGATGGAATCTCAGAGTTGTTTTGATTTGCATTTCCCTGATAACTAAGGAGGTTGAGCATTTCTTTAAGTGTTTCTCGGCCATTTGATATTCCTATGTTGAGAATTCTCTGTTTAGTTCCAAGCCCCATTTCTCAATTGGGTTATTTATTTTGGTGGTGTTTAATTTCTTGAGTTTTTTATATATTTTGGATATTAGACCTTTGTCAGATGTAGGGTTGGTGAAGATCTTTTCTCAGTCTGTAGGCTGTCGCTTTGTTCTCTTGACAGTGTCTCCAGCCTTACAGAAGCTTCTCAGCCTCATGAGGTCCCATTTATTAATTGTTGACATTAAGGCCTGGGCTGTTGGTGTTCTGTTCAGGAAGTTGTCTCCTGTGCCAATGTGTTCCAGGCTCTTCCCCACTTTTTTTTCTAAGTGACTTAGTGTCTCTGGTTTTATGTTGTGGTCTTTAATCCATTTGGATTTGAGTTTTGTGCAAGGTGACAAATATGAGTCCAGTTGCATTTTTTTACACATAGACATCCAGTTAGACCAGCACCATTTGTTGAAGATGCTATCCTTTTTCCATTGAATGAATTTGGCTTCTTTGTCAAAAATCAAGTGACCATATGTGTGTGGATTCATATCTGGGTCTTCGATTCGATTCCACTGATCAACCAGCCTGTTGCTGTGCCAGTACTATGCTGTTTTAATTACTATTGCTTTATAGTACAATTTGAAATCAGGTATGGAGATTCCTCCAGAGCACCTTTTATTGTACAAGATCATTTTTGCTATTCTGGGTTTTTTGTTTTTCCATATGAAGCTCAGAATTGAACTTTCAATGTCTTTAAAAAATTGTGTAGGTATTTTGATAGGGATTGCATTGAATCTGTAGATTGCTTTTGGTAGGATAGCCATTTTTACTATGTTAATTCTCCCTCTCCATGAGCAAGGAAGATCCTTCCATTTTCTCATATCATCTTCAATCTCCTTCTTCAGAGTTTTGAAATTTTTTTCCAACAAATCCTTCACTTGCTTAGTTAGAGTAACTCCTAGATATTTTATATTGCTTGTGGCTAATGTGAAAAGTATGGCTTTCCTAATTTCTTCCTCTGCAAGCCTGTAATTTGTGTATAGGAAGGCTACAGACTTTTTGGAGTTAATTTTGTATCCAGTCAAATTGCTGAAAGTGTTTATCAGCTGTAGGAGTTCTCTGGTGGAATTTTGAGGGTCACTTACATACACTATCATATCATCTGCAAATAGGGATAGTTTGACTTCCTCCTTTCCCATTTGGATACCCTTGATCTCCTTTTGTTGTCTTATTGCTCTGGCTAGAACTTCGAGTACTATATTGAAGAGATATGGAGAGAGTGGGCAGCCTTGCCTTGTTCCCGATTTTAGAGGAATTTCCTTGAGTATCTCATCATTTACTTTGATTTTGGCTTTTGGCTTGCTGTGTATAGCCTGTATTATATTGAGAAAAGTGCCTTGTATCTCTGATCTCTCTAAAACTTTAAACATGAATGGGTGTTGGATTTTATCAAATGCTTTCTCTGCATCTAAAGAGATGATCATGTGGTTTTTATTCCCAGATTTAAATGGGGTTTGATATGCCACGATGTTTAGAGATTAATAAAATTTATTTTATCAGTTTGCTGACAGATTACCAAATTTGGAAGAACTAGTTGTATCTTTCCTCTTTTTTTGTATGTGTGTGTTTATTATATTCATATGTTCATGTGTTTGTACACTGTGCCACATGGAATTGGAGGCCAGATGCTGATTTCAGGAGTCTCCTATTATTCAGTTTGTTTGATAATGTATTCCTTTCTTTACATAGATTGTATAAGTCAGAGTTTGGGAATCCAACACCCTGTAAAATTAAATGAAACGTCTCCAGCAGAGAAAGGGAAGGTTGAGACAATTGAATTGGTAACTCAGAGTCCCAATACTAGAAAACTCTCCTCTTAAATCCCATACAAGAAAGAGACAAATATTTGGATAGATTTATTTTGGACTTCTGAGAATTTAGCAGCTTTGTGTTCCATGATAAAATCTGGTGGATGTGAGAATCCTGCTGTGTATTCATTAAGTGTTTCCTTCCTTCTCTGTATTTTAAGTATTACATACTTTCAGGTAGCTCTTTTAGCAACTCCACCAATAATTTTGGATATTAAATATTTTACCCTGAGTTTAAAGGAACTAAATATACTTGAAAGTATCATCTATCATACAAATGCTAACTTGATCTTGGAAAATAAGCATTGGCCTACATTTTCAGTGCCTGAAAAATAGCAACGTGGATAAAATTCTGTGAATTGTAGCTTTCTGTGACAATAATATATGAAAGAGCAATGGGAATCATATAGCATGGAAAATTTGATATATACAAAATTAGCAATTGTAAAATAAGAAATAGCTGTTTTCATTACATAAACATGTCTTACACTTAAGCTACATCATAAAGCCATGTATTGAAAGAACACATATATGCATGTACTGAATTATAAAAAGCATGTTGGTGATTAATGTTAACCAGTGACATAGGCAAATGTTCTGCCAAAGCTGTCCTTTTCCTGATTTAGTTTTACATTATCTGAAGCAATGGACAACAATACTGTTGCCTTCAGAATGAATTCAGTAGCTTCCACCAGTAAGAGTATAAGTGTCATGAGCATACTGGGGTTAGATTTGCTTCTTTGTTGATTTGTTTCCAGTGCTTTGAAGAGTAAATACTATATAATAAGTACATAATAAATACTTAGTATAGTGATGAATAAACAGGGCTTGGATTAGTGATGACAAGTGACATGGTCTAATCAATGTTGTACTTCAGTATGTTAACTTCATTGTTTGGATCTGCATTCTCCAGTTTAACAGAAAGAAAAAGAATTAGATGTAATTCTTCTGTCAATCAAATAGTACCCAGTAGAATTTATTCAATAACTAGAGAAAGAAGAAAGGAGTAGAAATTTAATAGGTGAGAACAATGAACTCCAATACAGTCTAAGAATTCTGGGTAAGGAACAAAAATAGTGGAGCTATATTCCAAAGACAAATACCCCAGGAGGATAAGAAGGATGAATTGTTCCTAATATCATTGTTAAGCCCCCGGAATATCCTAACTTAAAACATGCAATGCTCACTGTCTGACATAAAATTTCATCAGTAGATATCTTTACCCCATTACACTTTTATGTCCCTGTGGCTACTGGTGCCAGGACGATGCACACCAAACTGATGTGCTTCAAGTTTTAATGAGAGGTAGGTATTGGGCTATTAGTACTCAACTCCACCTTAAGTTGGTGTTGGAGTGGATAGATAAAAAGTATATTGTGTACATATAAAGAATAAATCAAACCACTAGAAATAAAGAAAAAAAGCATATTATAAGGGGAAAAGAAAGCTTTGGAGAGGAAATAATAGGTGACCCTAAGTATGACTTGCTCTATAGCCATTCTTCCTGAAAGTCTGCTTTTCCCAGTGCAAAAGGATGCATGGTATGCATGTCAAAGTTAACTACTCAAAACTTTAAGAAACAGAAGCCTAAAGAAATTACACCCCATTTTAAGCAACATTCACAAAATCTAATATAATCCTCTTCTGAGTAATCATTTAATTATGGCATTTAATAATTTTATTTTTATGTAATACACTAAGTACATAAAAGTGACTAAAATATCAACAGATTCTTACTTCCTACACTTACCCATTAATCTTAAATGTTCCAAGGGAAGATATTTAGAAAGTAACACTTTGCAAAACTCACCCTTCTTTGGGTTGCCAGCCTCTCTTTCCCAAGCATCTACTTCTGCCTTTCATTTTATCACACTAGCCACCTTGTGGTTACATGTATTTCAGTATGTAGGAGTGAGCTGGCAAGAGAAGGAAGGAATAATGCATTTTGCTTTCAGTTGTACAAGAGCCTTGAAGCCTGGCTGGCAGCAATATTGTGAACAGTAGATCTTTCAAACAAGCAGACCCTTGTCTGCTCCTTCCTTCTGTAATTGTTGGCACAGTTCTCTGTTGTGTGTCTTGTTTCTTCAAACTTAGAATGAATAAACTAGGATACAGGATTAATGCAAAAAAAGCTGGCATCTTTGTTGACTTGTTCAGCTGACCACGTGAACTCAGAAAAGAGAAATAAGCACTTTTAGAAGTGTTGGGTAGATATATTTTTAGAATTTAGAAGAAGTAAGGTGCAGTACCTCAGACAGGAACCAGGCTAGTCTGCAAAGTTGGCTTTATCCAGAAATGTATCCTACTGACCATAAGCAAACAAAGTATGTAAAATGATGTATAGTCTGAAAATATATTTGACTATGGGCCTAACACAGACCAAAGCATACAGCAATAGAATTAAAAGAGGCTTGGGAGATGATTAATAACAGCACATGTTGGTAACATGAACACTGTTTTCTACAGTGGAAAAAGGATATGTGCATGATGGAAGGGTCTTAGGGCTCGTTAACTAGCTGGCATAGATGAAACAAGGGGTTCCAGACTCAATGAGAGAGAAGCAATTGGGGGATAACATCCTAATGTCAGTTCTGGCTGACCCATGTGTTGAGTACACACACACGCACACACACACACACACACACACACACACACACACATTCACACAGATAGACATACAAACACAAACACAAATTATAATTAAAAATAGATGTCTTGAGGTGAAATAAGATGGAATTCACAGATAATGAAATAAACATATTTTTAAAATTAAATGTTAATTTATGTACATTAGTGTTTTGCTTGCATGTATGTCTGTATGAGGATGTTGGATCCCCTGTAATAGGAGTTCAAGACTGTCGTAGCTGCAGTATGGAATTGAACCTATGTCTTCCGGAAGAATAGCCAGTGTTCTTAACCACTGAGGCATCTCTCTAGCCCCAAGCACTTCATTTTAGTAGAAGGACCATAATGAAAAAGCTTAGGCAAAAGTTAGAGATTCAAATCCCAATCTGTTTATCTAAAGTATGTATGATAGACCAAGATGGGAGTTTGTTTTCTTCCAGAATACTTGTACTGCCTGTCATCCCATGAACAAGGAATGTTTGAAGTCAAAGAATTTTCTTGTTAGGGTCCTGCTTTTGAATTATAGGATGCTTGACATCATCCCTGAGGTAGACTCAATTGATATCCATTGCACTCCCTTTCCACATGTAAAAAAATACCAAGCATCTTCCTGACACTGGTATATGTCTCTTGGAAGAACCCCATTGATGAAAATTACAGCACTAGACCATGGCGTGGCCCACACTGACCAGAATGAAGTTGTGTACACTTAATTAAGATATATTACTTGTCTCGAACCTGTATTAAATATCCCAGATTGGTCTACTTCCAGGCCTTACTGTTCAGTGAGCATTTTGAATGCCTTAGGCATGTACATGGAAGAGAGTGGAGTGGTGGCCCGCTGCTTAGTATATCTGCCAGCCATCCCCCCCAACTTTGAATCTTCTTGCTCTCACTTTCCAGTGTTTTAAAAAATATTTTATTAATTTATTCATATTACATCTCAATTGCTATCCCATCCCTTGTGTCCTTCTATTCCTTTCTCCCTCCCGCTTTCCCCCTACTCCCATCCCCTATGACTGTGAC
Source organism: Acomys percivali (assembly GCA_907169655.1). Lineage (NCBI taxonomy): Eukaryota > Metazoa > Chordata > Mammalia > Rodentia > Muridae > Acomys > Acomys percivali. The sequence continues at coordinate 181,629,461 of OU015742.1, forward strand.
TGAGGGGGACCTCCTCTCCCTGTGTATGCTCACAGGGTATCAAGTCTCTTCTTGGTATCCTGCTTTCCTCCTTCTGAGTGCCACCAGGCCTCCCCATCCAGGGGACATGGTCAAATATGGGGCACCAGAGTTCATGTGAAAGTCAGTCCCCACTCTCCACTCAACAGTGCAGAATGTCCTGTCCATTGGCTAGATCTGGGTAGGGGTTCAAAGTTTACTGTATGTATTTTCCTTGGCTGGTGCCATAGTTTAAGCAGGACCCCTGGACCCAGACCTGCCAATCATAATGTTACTCTTGTAGGACCCTCTAGACCCTTCAATAGAAGGGTCCCCATTCTCCCATCCTTCTCTCACCTAAAGTCCCAATAGGATGTTCTCCCCTCTGTCCCACTTTCCTGGTAAGTGAAGACTTTCATGAGAAATGCCCCTTGGGCTAGTGTCCAGATATAAGGGATTATATAGCATTTGACTCTTTCTGCTTCCAGGTTAACTCACTCATTATGATCATTTCTAGTTCAATACATTTGTCCACAAATTTTGGGAATTCCTTGCTTTTAATAGCTGAGTAGTATTCCATAGTGTAAATATACCACAGCTAAACAGAACACCAACAGCTTAGGCCTTAAGTTCAGCAATTAACAAATGAGACCTCATGAGGTTGAGAAACTTCTGTAAGGCAGGAGACACTGTCAACAGAACAAAGTGACAGCCTACAGATTGGGAAAAGATCTTCACCAACCCTACATCTGACAAAGGTCTAATGTCCAAAATATATAGAGAACTCAAGAAATTAAACACTACCAGACCAAATAACCCAATTAAGAAATGGGGCTCAGAACTAAACAGAGAATTCTCAACAGAGGAATATCAAATGGCTGAGAAGCACTTAAAGAAATCCTCAAGGTCGTTTGTCATCAGAGAAATACAAATCAAAATGACTCTGAGATTCCATTTTACACCCATCAGAATGGCTAAGATAAAAAATTCAAGTGACACCACATGCTAGTGAGGATGTGGAGAAAGAGGAACACTCCTTCATTGCTAGTGGGAATGCAAACTGGCACAACCACTTTGGAAATCTATCTGGCGTTTTCTCAGAAACCTGGGAATAGGGCTTCCTCAAGACCCACCTAGATCCCACTTTTTGGAATATACCCAGGCAATGCTCCACCACACAACAGAGACATATGCTCAACCATGTTCATAGCAGCCTTATTCACAATAGCCAGAACATGAAAATACCCTAAGTGTGCCTTAGTAGAAGAATGGATCCAGTATGTATGTATGTATGTATGTATGTATGTATGTATGTATGTATATATGTATGTATATACACTAGCCATGGGAATGACCATTTCCTTTAAATAAAAATTTCTTTTGACAATGTAAAGTCTTAAAATTGCTATCCCATTTCCCTTCACATCATGACTCATATCTTATAAAAGTAGTCCTTGGTCTGCCTCCACCTCCTCATGCCCTACTTTTTGGGAGACATCCAATTTGCTTAAGCTCCACTGAGAGTGTGGTTCTCCTGACTTGCTGCCATTGGGCCTCCTAATGATTAGCTGACCTTTCCTACAGGACTTCTTCAATGTAAAGCTGCTCCTCTTGATCAAAGTTCCCCAGTATTGTACTATAGCAGAACCGTTGGTGGGCTTCTTAAGACAGGGGGTTCTGAGCCTTCAACACAGAGTCTCTGACTCACCTGCTCTATGGTAGGCTTTGAGAATCAAACTCATAACAACTTTTCAGGTGAGACTCACCCCAGAGGCTTGAAGATCACAATTCAAGAGTTATGTTTTCATCATTATTTTTCAGTGCTTGATTTGGACCCATTTGGTCCCACAGTTTCTTGCTTTTATGTCCCATTGAAATTTTTAGTCACATTTCCTAGTTCTACCTGCACTTTACCTGTAAACGAGCAGTTCTTAGCCAGAATAATGCTGCCCTCACCCAATAAACAATTTGAGTTATCAAAGTTACCCAGAAGATAGGGAGAAAGAGTAGGAGTTACAGGGTCGGCTACCATTAGTATTTAGTACGTAGAGGCCAGAGACAGTGTTTGACATGCTGCAATTCACAGGACATTTCCTTGCAATAAAGAATTAGTCATAACAGAATTCCAATAAGGCTAAGATTGAGAAGTTCTCCTTTGAATGCAGCCATTCTCCAAGGAGAATGGTCTTGTATTCTCATCAGGACATAAGTCTCTCTTGTTGATCTCGGGCACGCTCAGCTTCAACTGTCACATCTCTGGAAATGACTCCCTGAGGGATTATCTTTAAATAAGACATTACTCTTGTGTCTGGCCTAGATTTCCAACGGCCTGAGAAAATATCAACCGAATGAGCCACCAGCCTCATGAGTTTAGTTTGCACCAAACTGAGCTGATGGGAGACCTTATTTCCCTTAGAGATACTTGATAAGGTATCATTACACCTTTTGATTTTCATTACTTATACAAATGATTAAAGGTAATACCTTTCAAAAGGGAAGTATAAAATCAAATGTATGATTCAGATATTTGTCTGGCAGTAAATTGGGGATTTCACACATTTTCAGCAAAATCCTTGTCTTGTAAGGTATTATAATAGGAAAATTGCATACTTACATTCCAAGGAGAAGTAAATGTATCATTTTGCCTAGACTTTAATACAGATTTCTTAGATAAAATATTAACCCCATCATTTAAGCTTCAAACTGTGACCATACACAAAAATATGATCTCACAAATAGGATGATTCTTTTATTCTCTTTGTTTTATAGGAAGCCATAATATATTTTGTTTTTGGCGGAAATGATATTTATGTTATACCATCCGTATTTTCAGATGCTGATAGCAATATAAATAGTACCCACCATTTAGCTCCCACTAAACACCAGCGGAAGCTTTGTGTGCCATGTGTAGTAAGCATGTATGTAGTAAACATGAATAGTAGATTTCATCAATGTATCTATTATGCACCTCTGGAAACTGATTATTATGTTGAAGAAGGGCTTAAGAAGGAAGCTCAGGTGGTAAAAGTATTTCCTACACAAACATGAAACCTATTTTCAATTTCCAGCACCCACATAAACATTAAAAAAACCAGGTATAGTATACACTCATAATCCCAGCATGAAGAAGGTAGAGAAATGTAGATATCTTCAGAGTGTTGGCTAGCCAGCCTCATCCAATCAATGAGTTCCAGGCTAATAAGAGGCCTCAATCAAAAAGCAAAGATGAATGGCATACAAAGAACAGTACTCAGGTTGACCTCTGATCTCCACATGTATGAGTACACCCATTTATTTACATCTAAACCCACATGTGCACCTTCACACTCATGAACATGCACACACATATATGTACATGCCCACATGCAAATACGCATACACCCCTGTACATGTGCATACACACATATGCACATGAACATGTGCACACACACATGAGCACATGTGCATGCACACACACACACACATAATGCACACACACTCTTACAGACAAATAATAAGAATATATTCAAAGGCATTTAGATTATAGCTGGTCTAGTTAAGCAATGTGTGAAGATAGGCTTTAACAACTAAATTCTCACTCCAAGTCACTGTCACACTGAAATGAAATTGGGCTGCTATGGGATCATGGTTATCAGAACTTAGGTTTATCAAATAACAAAACACATCCTCCAGAGCATCAAAGACCTGGGCGGGAAGAAGAGACCATCCACATTATCCCTGTGTCTCCAGGGAACGATGGGTGTGGTCTGCCATTAAAGCAGAGCTGTAATGTCCTCTAGAAGCCCTGCAGCTGGCTAATGGAAGTAGACACAGGGGAGAGATTTTCTTGGTGGGAGTTCATTACAGAGACATCTGCAGACTGCTCACTCTCTTCTTCATACCCTTTCTCCTTCCGTAGCTTCCATTTCTATGTTATAATGGATGCAAAATTACTGCAGCATTTTGCTCTGCCAGGCCGACCTCATTACAAATACAGCATGCTCATAAAACCCTGGCTTAGTTACTATTTGCATGTTCAAGACTCCTATGAGACTGGGAGGTGTGAGGTTTGGCCACAGTTCCCATCAAAGTGAATGGCTGCATCATTCTCAAAACAAGGAGGCCAGCATGCTTTTTGAAATGGACATTGTTTTGATCACTGATGGAGTGCTCCCTGCTTATTTCCCTCTTAACGGTAATGTTTCTCAGGTCTGTGAATGGTCGTTAAAGGAAAGCTAGGTCAGAAGTACCAGGAAAGCATCATTTCCCATGTAATTGTTACAGGAACTGGAGGAGACTTCATTTTCACCTCAGTGTCTATTTATCTTGATAGCATGCTGGAAAGGCACAGCAAAAGATGTAAGGGGATAGAAGCACTAAATTTCCCAGGAGAGAATATTATGGGATGGCAGTGATGCTCAAGTTAGTTCTACACTCTTCAATCCTTCCCCTTTATCTTCATGTCTTCTCAAAACTGTTTGCAGCTCCTATCCCTGCACACATGGTCATGTTCTTTATTGGGCAAAACACACAATTTTAGCGATTGTCTTAGTTACTCTTTATTATTGTGACTAAGGCAATTTATAAAAGGATGTGTTCAACTGGTTTTACAGTTTCTGACTGTTAGAGTCTGTGGTGGAAGAGCAAAATCATGGTGGTAGGAACAGCTGAGAGTTCACAGCTTGATCTGCAAGTAGGAGGCAGAGAGAGAGAGAGAGAGAGATAGATAGAGAGATAGATAGATAGAGAGAAAGAGAGAGAGAGAGAGAGAGAGAGAGAGAGAGAGAGAAGAACAAGAACAAGAAGAACAAGAACAAGAAGAAGAACAAGAAGAAGAAAGAAGGAGGAGGAGGAGGAGAATGAAGAGGAAAAGGAAGAGGAGAGGGGAGGCCATCCTTTCTAATCCTTCCCAAACAGTTCTACGAACTGGATACCAAGTATTCAAGTATATAAATATATGAGGGCCATTCTCACTTAAACCACCATAATGGTATTATATGTATATTGGATCATGCGTGTGTGTGTGTGTGTGTGTGTGTGTGTGTGTGTGTGTGTGTGTGTGTGCATCTATCTACATGGAGGAAAGAACTTAAATGAAAATATGATCTCACAGAAAGGTACAGGCGCTCTTTAATTTTAAAGTAAGTATAAAAATAAGGGTTATATCAGCCTCATAATAAAATGTGCGAGACCTGTTCTGGTCCTAGATATTGTAAAATTAAGTGTTAAATAGCTTTTCCATAAAAGTTTATATCTCAGGTCATGAACTTTCTATTTTTCAGATTTTTTAGCCAAAAATAGTATATGTAGCAAAAAAATTATAATGTCATTTTTAAGGTACATGGACAGATGTGATGGGTAGAGATAGCTGGTAGGTTGATATGGATAAAAACTACAAAGGATAGAAATCATTTCTAGTTCTGGGCAGCTCTCTACCTATTCTAGCATTTGTCAGAATCTACTTATTAATTTGTCAGCATCAGAGAGATTGAAGAAGACACCTCCTCCTAAGGTGAGCCCTAAAGGAAAGAAAATAAGAAAAAGGCACTGTTTGGGTTGACAGAGACTCTCACCACAATGTGGTCCACGTGAGGAGAGGGGATAACCCCGAGCCTGGCAGTGCTTGGAGAGTAAGCTTTTTTATCCAGTAAGGGTGCAGAGGTAGCAATAATAGTGGAAAGGACTGTCTGAGTTTTCTTGTGCAAAAAAAGACAGAGCCAACTCAAGGATTCAGGGCAGACATTCACAGAAATCTCTGGAGCAGACCCATGCTGAGGCCCTGGCATTTGAGTAGAGAGAAGGAAAAAGCTCATCCCAGTGGGGAGCACAAATCATCCACATTCATTGGACGGAGAAAACAAAAGCAAAAACTCTTTTCCTCAACAAAATTGTGCCCTTATCTCTGAATTTGGTATCCTTTTTGAGAAAGTGTTGATGGCTTTATAGCTTTATTGTACTTGTGAGAGTTTGAGCAAAACCAAACTTTATAGAGTATTTCTTCTTGTGCATGCACTGAACACACAGTAAGTTTGTACTTGTCCCCTTAAATGGAGCCATGCGATTATGTCTAGCCAATGAGAGATGAGAAGAGCCATGTGAGTCTTTTGCAAGCCAAACATTTAAGTGCTCAAGTGAGCCTTTCTGTAACACTCTTTCCCTCACTGTGGCAGAATGCAGATAATGGCCTTTTACTCAGCTCCCCTTGTTGACCGGTAACCATGGCAACACCCAGCAAAGCCTCCAGCCCACCCACAATGGACCAAAAAGGACCTTTGCTGTTTTTAAGCAAGTTGAGACAGTATAACCTGACTTTTACAAGGGACACAGTTGATTAGGTATAGAAGTAAGACATTTTATATTTAAAATAATTATTGGGAAAGTATTTATATCATATCACAAACCTCATTTTGTCACCTTTGTAATAGCCTTCATTGGATGTACTCCCCTAGGAATTTTTTCTCTTTTAGTTCTGGAAGACTACAAATCCAACCTTAAATAAGCAGTGCTAATAGAAACACAATGGACTGGAAACTCTACTGTGGATACTTTGGAGTCTGAGGGGCATGTTCAGGGAGAGATGTGATGATTAGAACTATGTTTCTCTTTCTCATTGGTCAACCTGTTTAAATCTTGTTTCAAAAGGCAAACCCGAAACTTTGTCTTTGAGAAAACTTCACAGAGATGATAAATTCCTCTAAGAAATTTAAAGTTAAATTCCAAATGTAGCATGTCTAAGGTTTCTGTTGCTGTTTGCTTTGAGACATTCTCATTGTGCAGTGTTGGCTAGCTTAGAATCCACTACGAGAACCAGGCTACCTTCAAACTCCCTACAATCCACTTACCTCTACCTGCTGAGTATTGAGATTGCAGTTATGTAGCACCTACCTGAATTATTCAAAGTTCTTCTTGGTGATATTGTATGACTCGTGTTCATTGTTAGATGTTGTACTTTATCATTGTTAAAAGTGTATATTCTGATAAAAAGGGAAACAGTAAAAATCAAAATCTTTCCAGAGGTTTCATCTCCCCATAGATGAGAATGAATCCAGCAGCCATCTTCCTTCTCACTGTGTTACATCAATGTTCATCCTAGGAGGCTGTACTGAGCCCCTCTCTACCAGGCCATTAGCTGTGAAGTGCCACCCTAGCCAGACTCACTTCCTCTTCCTTACCCAATAAGCTTTGAATACACCTTCACTGTTATTTTCCTTCATGCTTCTGTGCTCATCCAGGAGCTCCTAAGCAGGCTCCAATACAAGGACCAAACTAAAACATAGAGGCTCACATATTTCCTTAGTGCTCTCCATACCAAAATCACTGACAATTAAATATATTCTCTCATATTGACACTCCTGTTATTGTTATATTTTATGGCAAAAAATATACTTTCTATTCACTTTTTGGAGCATCACTATGCATCTTTCATGAACTTTATATATGCCACCCAAAATAAAAACAGTAAGTGATTGTTCTGTTAATCAACCATCCTTAGTGTTCATATTACCACAGATTAGCTAGTCAAATTTCCTTTAGGAGGCCTTTAGAGCTTTCATATTTATTGATTCGTTTTTCAGGAACAGTAAACACTCTAGGCTCATGGAGAAGACTTTGTATCCTACATGGTAAAATAAACAAAACTCCAGGTATGCTGCATGAGAGTGTTAGCAGTAGCCATCTTGTTTCTTACGTTCAATAAATACAAGGTTAAAAAATAGATTTCTCTTAAAGGGCATGAGTTCACCCTGAGTTTTCCCCAGGAGAAAGGCACAACTTTAGGTAATTTCTTATAAACTGCTGGCTCGTTCCACTTTATGATTTTTATCTAGCTGGGCAGTATACAATAAATATCCCTGGATTTTCATAACACAGGCTGATGGAAAAATCAAACTATAGGAACATGAGGTAGGGGATAGGATTATAATTCACCAAGTATACCTATGTACCAAGAATCCACTCTAAAATTGGTGAATCCTCCTCACGATGCAGTCTTAGTTTTTAACACATTCTACCCTTATTCTTTGAGCATAGTTAATTTTTTAAGCAAGGAAAAATGAAGTGCCAAAATTTTTAAGTAATGGAAGAAAAAATTCTTCCAGGAAATAACTATATATTGGTTAAATCCTCCTTGAACATTTATATACAACATACTGATACAATCCTAAAAGTGACTTACTTTTTTTTTTTTTTTGAGGTTGGTTCTTGCCATTCCTCCCTTTTTTTTAAAATTAATTTATTCTTGTTACATCTCAATGGTTATCCCATCCCTTGTATCCTCCCATTCTTCCCTCCCTCCCATTTTCCCCATAATCCCCTCCCCTATGACTGTTCCTGAGGGGGATTACCTCCCCCTGTATATGCTCATAGGGTATCAAGTCTTTTCTTGGTAACCTGACTTACTCTTTACAACTTGGATATATTGTCCTTTTACACCAGTACTTCCCTTTAGAATAAGGAGGATTTAGGGCAATATCATAGTTTTGCTTCAGTGCTTCAGTGCACTGCACTCTGGGTAAAATGACCAGCAGAGGACCTGTCACTTGAATTTGCTCAGGACCTCTCTACTGTGTGCATTACAGGTAGAATACAGAAAACACACACACACACACACACACACACACACACACACACACACACACACACAATTCTAAGGGAATATGGGCTTGCAGATCTTTCAAGATATTAGGAAAAAGTGTTCTCATTATGCTGATGGCATGAAATCCATTTAACTGTGTTATAACGAACCATCGATTTAGGCTCCTGGATCCAGAAATGAGGGATGGGACAATATCCCAAGTAGCTTTTCAAGACAACTGAGAGTTCCTTCTTCCAGACTCCTTCCTCCATGCCGATATGTGTGTCATACGACCTCAGGACCACAACTTGACTGATGTATTATAATTTAAGACACAAGAGCTTTCTTTGCTAATATAAATGGTGGTGTGTGAATGCCGACTCTTACTTACATAAGGAATCAAACCTGAATCTTAGAAAGAATACTTTGGCCAAAGGTAGCACTGCTCGCTTCTCTTTCAGCATCCCACCATTCACAGCTACAGCCTCTATAAACTCTACTTACCTCCAACTTAAGTCTCTCTTTCAGCATTTTTAGTTTTTTTCTGACTTTGTTGATCAGCTCTCTCCTTTGGTTACTCACTTTTGTACAGTTTTAGAGGAGCTTACTACTGAGAGGGAAAGAGACGGTAGACACCCTGCTTACTTTGCTACTCTTGAGTGTGTGATTATTTCCTCACAGATTTTAAATGGGCACCTGTAATATATGCAGAGAGTGCAATGAAGATCTAGGAATTAAGTTCCTCCTTCATGAAGGCACTCAAGTCCTACAGTGCAGTGACTAAAGTCAAACCTCCCCATCGCTAGCTGAATCCTGGTAGATGGAATTCAAACATTTTAAACCCAGGAGAAGTGACTCTGCCCGTGGGAACGTGCATCCTGAAGACTTAGTTGTTGTACCTCCAGCACACTGTGCCACACACTTAGTGCCACCTAATGCTTAAGTTGAGTGTGTGCTAGGATAGTCGCATTGACAATATGGCCCAGTGCAGCTCTTTGCTGTACGGTGCATTTTGTGTTGTGGCAAGATATTTGGACTTACAATAGCTGACAAACATATGCAGTGATGATGCAAAGAAACATAAGGAGAAATTCACTATAGCCATTGATGGGGCTAGTTTTTAGAGGTTAAGGACACTGGTAGAGGAAGCAGGATAATGAGTAATGGACAGGAACTGACAGCATCCTCTGACATTTTGAGGAGCATCCTTTCACCTTACCTCAGCCTGCGGGAAGCTTGGCTGAAAGAAATTGGCCAGAGGCATGTTCTGACTTTGGACTCGTTAGGAGGGAAAGCAGTAGCATTAACAGTGTGCAAATACTGGGATACATCCCACTCATTGGAATGAGCCTATGGCCCCATGCAGTCCTGTCCCAGTTATTACCCCCAAGCTTATATCCAAAAAGAAAGAAAAAAGATTTTTAGTATTATTTAGAAATCAAATATACATTTGTTATGGCATTACAACCTGAATTAGTAGGTGTAGAATGGAAATAGACACTTATTTGAAATCAGCAGAACTTAGGTTTAACTCACAGTCAAGCAAAAAGTGGGGTCTGACCATTCATTGGTAAACATTTACTTATTTTCCTTCAAATATTTGCAAATGCCATATAGCAGGGTTAGCATGGAAGGCTCTTGTAGTCAGTGTTACATCTTTTAAGTTTTTCACCTATGAATTTTGTAGATTTTTCTAGTACTATTCCCCTAAAATACACACTTGGTCAAAAGGCTCCTCTACAGTTTGAAAATATTTATAAGGTTCTTTGTCTTTTAAAGTCAGGAGTGACTCTAACTTAATTTCATGGAAGTAATGGCAATATAATTTTTAAGGATGGAGTTCACAGTTTAGGAGAAGGTAAAGTATTTTTCAATACATCTTCAGCTTATTTTTATCACCATACTGAGTACAGTAGCAAGGAGTGGGAAATAACTTACCTTCATTTAGAAGACAAATTACAGAGTAACCTTCTCATGGCTACAGCTCTGGCTGCAGTCAAATGACTTTGTATGGTCGTGTGTGGTGGGGTGCATGTATACACATGCACATGAGCCCAGGAAAGAATAGCCCTTACACTTCATCTATTATTCATTCCAGTGTTTACTGTCAAGATGGGTTTTCCAATTTTCTATTGTTTCCCCTAAATGGAATCTCTCATGTAGAGTTTAGAGCTGGGCTGTCTGCTAGGAAATAGCTGTATAATAAAACAGCCACATAATAGCGCTATAACTCAATGCATTCGTTCCTTCCCTCAACAACAGGCCCTAAAAGGCATCGGGATGTGTAGGTTTCAGTGAAATTCAGAGGACAGTTATTGAGTGACTACTGCATGCAGGCTGAAAGACTGAAGCTATGGAGACGGATATGAAAGTGTCCTCCTCTTAAGTGGCTTGAAATTTACAGACAAGACAGATGTATAAATGTACATCGTCTGCTGTGATTTCTAAGAGAGTGCCCTTGGGACTAAAGAAATGGACAGAAAGGAAGATTTAGCTCTCGAAGGCTGGGGGAGAGCCAGGGAGGTTGTTTTGGTGCGGATTTAACTTAAAGTGAATGTAGAAATAAATAAGCCAAGCCGGCCAGAAAAAGCAAGGTTAAGGGATGCGGGAGAGCATATTTTAGCCAGCAGAACTTTGATTCACTGAATGATGGCTTCCTCGTGCTTATTTCCGTATTGAATTTAATTATATCTAAAATGTGTGATAAAAATCTGGTCAGCATAATGGGATGGCTGAATTCTTCCCCTTTCCACTCCATATCACACCACTACTTGAGCAGGAAGTCTTGGTCTCTAAAACAGATAGAGCCTGGCTCCAGTAAAAAGTTCTACAGATAGCTCAAATGCAGAACCGAGGGTTTTTTTTTTTCCACCTTACCTGAACTTTGCATTGGCTGTTTGGGCTCTAAGGACGACAATGCCCAACAATGGGAATATGTTGGTTGTTTTAGATGAAGAGTAAGAAGAAAAACACGCTAAAAGAAATGAAGAGACAGAGGTAGAGAGTCAAGAAAGCCGGAAGTTTTCCAGGCTTGTTGTTAGGGGTGATCAGACCAAGAGGTTCTCTCCCTGGTCAGCCCAGAGGGTGGCAAAGGAATATAATAGTACTACTCAGAGCCACTTTGCTGGCCTGAATGAGAGCAGCATGGTGCTTAGTGTAAATCATATTGTTTGCTTGTACTCTTCATTCTTGGTCTCCCCTCTGGCAGGTAGCGTCTTGCTGTGAGCCCACCAGGAGACACAGACTACCCTGTGTGTGTTTATGTTCCAGAATGATCTGCTAAGAGAATTAGTCTCTCTCTCTCTCTCTCTCTCTCTCTCTCTCTCTCTCTCTCTCTCTCT
>OU015742.1:181641359-181670291 GCA_907169655.1 Acomys percivali
TCTCTCTCTCTCTCTCTCTCTCTCTCTCTCTCTCTCTCTCTCTCTCTTTTTCTTTCTTTCTTTCTTTCTTTCTTTCTTTCTTTCTTTCTTTCTTTTTTCTTTTCTGTTTTGTTTTTTGTTTTTTTCGAGGCAGTGTTTCTCTGTGTAGCTTTGGCTGTCCTGGACTAGCTTTGTAGACTAAGCTTTCCTCTATTCTTTGAGGGTAAGCAGTGCGGCTACAATTAAAGTGACTGTAGTTTTTCATTACACCAGGATGCTTTAAAGGATGAAAGAATGCTGCAGATAACCATGCCTGCATAATGAGACACACAGTGGCATGTAGTCTTAGGAAAACTGGGATTGGGGGCGGGTGGTGGTGGTGTATCCAAACACCTTGTGAAGGCAGATTTCCAAAGAAAATCATGTATTATATATACAATTTATATATAATATATGAAGCACAACCCTGGAGGTAGGCTAAGGGTGCAGGAAGTTAGTTGTTTCATCTGTCCAGGAATCTGCAGTCTTGGGAAAACTTCTGATTTGAGCAATGGTTCCTAAAATGTTTATTGAGACACGGGGTGAAGATCATTCCTCACAAACAGGTCCCTCACCTGAGAATATCACAACTACGTCATTCAGTCGGTAGAAGCCGTGGTTCCCTACTTGAGACAGCATTGCAACTTAGACTAAAACAAATGTAAAAGGGCAGCTTTAAATGTGGTTGTTCAGCACTTAAATTATTTAGTGTTTAAGCTGTTGTAAATGAAGCACTACCTGGCCCACTCCCCACAAATTGTCTTCCTCTGGTTGTTTCTGTTTATCTGTAGGTCATAGCTTACCTTCTTGTCTTCAGGGACACATTTTCTAGCTACCATAGCTGAAAAGTCTCATAGATGCACGTCATGTTCTCCCACCCTGTGCTTACATCGTGTTATTAGCATGTATCAGTACATACAGTTCTTTATTTACCAGAGTTTATAATTTCCTCATTATGAGAAATTAAGGGTCCTGGAAGATAATTCAGTGGGTGAAAGTGCTTGCTGACAAACCTGCGGAACCAAGTGCAATCCCTGGAACCCACATGGTGGAAGGAAAGAACAGTGGCACACAGAAACATATATACAAAAACCCAAGTTAAAAATGAAAAAAGATCGGTTCTGATGACACACACCTTTAACCCCAACACTTAGGAGACAGTAGAGGCAGACAGATCACTATGAGTTTAAGGCCATCCTGGTCTACAGAGTGAGTTCTAGGACAATCAGGTGTACACAGAGAAATCCTGTCTCAAAAAGTATATATATGTATACACATATACATATATATATATATATATACATATATATATAGAGAATAATTGAAGATAATAGTTCTGTTTGTTTCATTCAGTAGTTTATTGCTAGTATTTAACAACTGGTAGATATATACTAGACACTCAGTAAACATTTGCCTATTTGATTGATGGAAAATAAACCATTTTGTGTATATGTTTATTGAACATCTTTTTGTAACAGGCCCTCTGTTCACCTCATGCTTTTTTTGTGGACAGACAGGGAGCTTATTAGCAAACCCAGTTCTTGCTCTCACCATTTCACTACTCAATCAATGTGTTGAGGGTGCACATAGCCCTAAAACAGAGGTTTTTAACCTGTGGCTTATGGCCTCTGTGGCAAATCTTTATCTCCAAAAATGTTTACATTATGATTCATAACAGTAGCAAAATTACAGTTATGGCATAGCAACAAAAAATAATGTTACAGTTGGGGGTCAGCACAACATGAGGAGCAGGATTAAAGGGTCGCAGCGTCAGGGAGGTTGGGGAGCACTGCTTTAGAGCATGTGCTCAACTTCATCTTGCCCTATGTTCGTTCAGCTCCTTTGCCTTGTGTTTGGCCTGCTGCCCTCTGCGTTTACTCTTCTCCTGAGTTAGCCTTAGCTTTGTAGCATCCTGCGCCGAGGCTGGTTTTCTATTCGTGCAACTTTATATTAAATATGTGACCTTATACTCATGTCTTCTTGTTGATCATCCAATTTTTAAAAATTTCTTGCTGACACTTTTGTCAGTTGCAAGATTTGTTGTTGTTGTTGTTGTTGTTGTAATTTGGAATCATCGTTATCGCCAAATGGATAGTTCCATTTGCTTGTGTAATTCATTTCATTAAGACATATCCTTACATTTTGATGCTATTATTAAGGTAGCTCCTCATTTTATCATCTTACTGCTTTTGTATGGATTGACTCTTGAAGCATTCATAATATTCAGATGTAACCCAAGAGCATGAAATTTAGCACATTTCAGTCCTGCCCAACATGAATAATTTTGGCCCTTCATGTCTATGGAATGGTAAAAATATGGTTAGTATGGTTGCAAAACTGGATTTATAATTCAATTCAGTTTTTACTTAACAGAAGTTTGAAATTGACATGCAATTTAGTCACTGCAAAACACTTAAGAATGTGTAGAATACATTTGGGATATGAATTATTTTTTCAATCATAAATTTTGTCAAATTCCTACACAGATAGAGCATTTAGTAAAAATTTAATATTTGAATGGAGATGTGCTCTAAAAATAAAGTGCTCATCAGATTTTGGTGACTTTGTAAGAAAATTTGAAAACTGGTATTTTAATTATTTTAAAGTTTGATCATGTTTAAAATAGTTATTTCTAATATTTGGATAAGTAAGTAAATTATTAAACTTACTTTCCTTTGTTTTCAATTTTGATAAAATTACTAGACATTTTAAAATTATATCTGACTTGCTTTTTACTTCTATTGGTCATCACTGGCCTGGTTAATTGACTTAAATTATTAAATATCAGTCTGAACAGAATTTGTTTGCTTCACAAAATTGAAGAAGAATAAAAAGCCAGCTGTTGTCATAGGTTGGGTTTCCAAATGACAATATCAGAGATGAAAGCTAGCAAGCCAGGTGATTTTAAAGTGTTCTTGGGGGAGTGAGGAAGGAAGCAAAGCTGTGTAGAAGTTGAGCCAAGGTAGCATGCCATAATACTGTCAGCTATACCCACAAGGATCACAGAGGCTACTATGGCCTCACGGTTGTTTGGTCAAGAGGATCAGTGCTCCACACTGACGCATCAGGAAGTTATTGAGTATGGGTCACTTGTAAAAGTGTATGACCTTGGATAAAGTGAAGCTCTATGACTAAATTCTGAAGGCGTTGACAGCCGAGGGCTGCATATTGCAGTTCTCTCTCCTACTCAGCTCAGACAGCAAATGCAAAGGTACAGGGTACTTTAGCAGTATATTATAGTGTCTATCATACTGCCATTCTTTCATTAAAGAAAGCACATGAACACCAGATGATTTTTTTCCCTTGGGTGAGTGTGTGTGTGTGTGTGTGTGTGTGTGTGTGTGTGTGTGTGGTGTGCACATCTGTGTGTGCATGTTAACAGATATGCAGGCATATATGTGTGTAATGATGTGTGTATGTGCTTATGTAGAAACCTGACACAGAAGTTGACAGTCTTCCTCAGCTACTCTCCACCTTATTCATCAAGGCAGGGTCTCTCAATGAGCCCAGACCTCAGCAGTACAGTTTATCTAACTAGGCAGCTGGAGCTGGGGATTCTTTGTCTCCGACTTTAGATTACTGCTATTATAGATGGGGCAACATTACTAGCACTTATATGCATTCAGGGTATACAATCTCCTCTCCAGGCTTCATGCTTGCTTGCAAAGTGTTCTAACCACTGACCCTCTTTCCCATCCTTCTGGTTTTCTTTATATATGTGGTAACTTAGGCAAATCAAATCTAGTATGTAGTCTTCTCCCATGGTTTCCGGTATGCACTTTACAGGTCTTCGTCTTGACTGGCTAATGGGTTTTCTTCGGTTTCATTTATGTGTAGGCCATTTCAGGATCAAAAGTCCTTCATCCCTTTAAATGGCAAGATGCAAAGACCACAACGTTTGCTGAAATCTTCTAAGGCCTCCTCTGCTTCTCTCATGTCTCCTAACGTTAGTATGTTTTTTCCCATGTAGTGTATCTATTCCCATTGTGCGTCCAGAAAAGAGATGGTTTTCTTCTCTATATCCCCCGGACTCAGTGGTTAAACCCAGAAGGCTTTCATACTTTGTAGAGATTCATCAGCTGAGTTTGAGTTTCCATGATAAACCAATTACTGGTGGCACTCAGAGGAAGGATAGCAAGCTATAAACATAGAAATTTTTAAAAATTTAATTCTTCAACTTTGACTGACCACTCTTTCATATCAGATTGTCTAGATAATGTAGAAATTAGCATCTCTAGGTGCTTGTGTTTGGTTTATAATCCTGGTGCAGTGTGGCTTGAATTGAACTCTGACTGGAAACTGTGTTCTGTGCTTTCTACTTATTTTCCTTTCCTGTTGCTGTTATGAAATACCATGGCAAAAGAAATATCTAGATGAAAGCGTTTAGTTTAGCTCTCAGATCTGATTTACAGTCTACCCTGGTAGGAAAGCCAAGGCAGCAGGAGCTTGAAGCAACTTGTTACATTATGTCTGAAATCGGAAGACAAGAGGAATTCATGCATGCAAGTGCTCAGCTCACTACTCCAATCTTATACAGCCCAGAATCCCAGTAGCACCATCCAAAGTGGGCGGGTCTCCCCACCTCAATTAAGCTAATCAATATCTATCACAGATGTGCCCAGAGACCTATCTTCCTGGTTACTTTGGGCCCAATCACGTTGACAGTTGCCACCTTTTATCATAGCAGGTGACATGGGTCAGGCCTCACTACTTTTGTTATAAACATGTCAATTTTCCTGTTTACGTCGTAGGTACTTGTTATTTTCTAGAGGACAGGGACACACACACACACACACACACACACACACACACACACACACTCAAAGGTCTTATTGGTGTATATATGGTGGGATTCTGTCCATCTACCTTCAATGAATGCTGTGACGTATCTATGTCATTTCTCTTCCAGTGTCTCTTGCAGTACAACTAAAATGTTGGAACTAAAACCAATAGTGACTTGAGGGTATATCCTATTTAAACGTAGATTGGAAGAGAATCTGGGTTATTAAAACCAATAATAACTTGAGTGTGTATCCTACTAAATAAAGATTGGAAAAGATATCTAGGTGGAACAGGAAGAGGAACAGACAATGTGTGTGGTGGAAAGGCCGGCTTTGTACCTGCTGTGGAGAGAAAGCATGGAAAATATTGGGACGACCAAGCCTTCCCCCTGAAGCCAGCCTTCCTGTCTGTTTCCCCAGTTCTTTATACTGCTGTGTAATTTTATGGAATATGATTCTCAATTAGGAAACTTTAACACAGACCCAAAAAAAAAAAAAAAAAAAAAAAGACTGTCTTCTAAATATATCCTTTGTTCTTCAGGCAGAAATTTAATTTCAGTTAAAAGACAGAACAAAGGCATGCCAGTATTTTGGAATGAGGCTAGCTGATACTTTTGGAGAGACCCATTTTAGCAATTGACCATGGGGCCAATGCAGAGTTGCATAATGCTCTCCCCCGACTGCCACAGAGGAGTTGCTGCTGCCGGGACTTTAGGGAAACGTAATGACTTGAATTATGTGTTGCTTGTGTTCAGAAAATTTTAGGCATTTTATCAATTTTTTTCCTCCATTTTCAAATTACCCCTTTGAGGAAGATATAAAGGAATAATCTATTCATCTCTATTTTAGAGATAATTAAACTGGATCCCAGTGGGGTTTTCTGGGTTGTGCCGAGTCATCCATTTGTAGAAAGAACAGAATCTTACTTCCTGTTCTCAGACCTGCCACGTTCTAGCTTCTCTAACTGTTAACAAAATACTAAATATTTCATGTGGATACAAGAAGTTGGAATGTATATGTATCTCATTGTATTTACTGAATTCCCTCTTTCCCTAATAAATAAGAAGAAACTTGATATTTTTTCTTTAGAATTCCTAGTGACTATTTTTGAGATTCAGCTGCCTAGCTTACCAATGATAACTTTTTGCTCTGTCATATATATGTGTTATTAATTAAAACACAACAAAATAATAATAATCTGGGGCTTAAACATAAATATTCAAAAATCAGTTTGGTAACATATACATTCAGGGAGCAGTAGTTCTTCCTTGGGTCCCTGCCCCTGCCTTGGTCCATCCATAGGCTTTTGATCAGACTGATGATATCTAAACAACATTTCAAGGTCAATTCTACGACAACTTTGATGTAGATACCCAGGCTCTACATAAATGAAGCACAGAAAGATGATGGGCTTCTTGACCATTTACTCTATCCCTCCCCCCATGAATAAGCAGCTTTTTAATATCAAGAGGATAATTACCCTGCATCTGAATTATTAAACCAAATAAGCGGTCATTAAATTCAAAGAGAAAATATCTGAATACTCATTAACTATCATTTGCAAAGATAATTCAGTTGTACAGGTGTTCCACATCAATCATTCTTTTTAATTCCTGTGAAGAAATATGTATGAAGAAGACGAGCCTTGGAGAAGACGTTGTCAATTGGCTACCATCACACAGTGCACTGGCTGGACCCAGAGAAGAAGACAGAGATCTATTTAAAGACAGGGCTATTTTTACTGTATTATTTTGCCTTCTCATAATTCTCCCATGCTCATTTTTAATATTCCCATTCTTTCTCTGCTATATTATTTAGGATCTAGTTGTCTTTTTCTCTTCCTACAAGAGTACGCTCACCAACTCCTATCTAGAAATAAATGTATAACAAAAGATAAGGTAGAGAAAAAGTATGTTTCCAAGTGGATGACCTGGGTTTCCAGAGGCATACATCCTAGGAATTAGTAATATCCCACATAAAAATCTTGGAGAGGTGATATCCAGGTTATTTCAGTGGCTTCTATGTTACGATCTACAGGTATAACTTATCCCATAGTCTCAAGACACATTGGAGAGTTTTCACTGTAGTAGTCTGCTCTGCACTTCCCTCAAACCTTCCAGCTTCGGCATACAAAACCATAGATCAAGACACGTCAGCCTGTGCCTGGTGCATGCCAGCCTATGCGTGATGCGCCTTCTTCAGACTGTGTAACTTTTAACCTCAAGATGATATGTGGTGTCATTCATTTCTTGTTTCCTTTTGATCCCTTTAATGACCTACTTGATAAGCATTCAAAATAGTAGGTGGCAGCACTTGTTTTCTACATCTTTGCTTCCTGTGGTCAAGTGTGACTAAGGAGGAGAAATCCATTAAGATAAGTTCCATCTAGTAAAAGATAACAAGATTTGAAGACCAGGACTTGGATAACCATGAATAAATGCATGCCATTCAGCTGTTGTGCTGCTGAGCCTAGACTTGCCCCTCTTACAGTCGAGCAAAGGTTTATGTAGAATCACCGAGTGCAAAGAGAAAATGAGGGTCCCAATTACAGATTCAAAAGTCAATAGCACATTCCCCAGAGACTGGTGGTGGTTATGTACCAAGATCAGGAAAAGAATTCAGAAGGTTATATAGGCAAGTAGGAACACTGTAAGACATGAAGGAATACACCCAGCCAGTGTTTTGTTCCCTAGACTTCACACTAATACTGTTTGTTACAAGATGCTTGGAACTGGGATATAGCAAAGATTCTCTGAGACTAAAGGAACAAACCGAGGATGAGAGAGCTCCTCCAGCGCTGATGTGTTGTGGTAGAACTACATTGTCAGGCCTGCTCTTTGATCTACTGTTGCCCTCGTAGCTATTTGGCTATTCACAGAGTCTTAAGAGTAGGCAGATAGCCTGCTCACAAAACAAGACATTAATCTCCTTTGTTGCTATGCTTCTGGATTCTGCCCTGCTTAGAGAGGAAGGGCTTACCCTAAAGTTCTGAAGCATTTGCTGCTTGTCTCAATAGGTAGATTTTCAATTAGGTCCCAGCTTCTCGCCATCTGTTATTCCTGCAGTATTTTGGCCTTCATCTGGAGGAAGGTGACAGGAGACTGTTCTGTTCCTGCAGAAAATTTGCTTGTCATCGGAGTCACTGCGTGCTGTTGAAACAGCTACTGCCTACGTCGCTCTGCCTCTTGAAAGCTAGCATTTGGGTGTGAATCAATTATGAAAAGTGATGCACACCGCCCCTGCACACGAGCTTACACATGCACCCCACCTGAGAACCCGAGACATACTGCTAATGTCTGGAATCGTGAACGCTCATGCTTCAAACAATACTAAAACCCAACAACTTGTGAAGAGTGAGTAACAACAGAAATCCAGTGTTACGTAAACCAGTTTTAATAAAGTAATTCCGATCCTTCTAGTGCTTTAGAGTTTGACAACAGTGTTTTTATATTTATTTTCCTTTTTCCATCTACAAATACTACACGGGCTATTTATACATTACCCACTTTCTACTCTAAGACAGTAAAAACCAGAGGCTTTGCCCACCATGTCATGGTCAAAAAAAAAAAAAAAAAAAGGCAAAACTATTAAATTCATGCTTTAAATGCATTTTTCTTTTTCTTTTTTCTATTTTCTGCCATCTATTTTTGTAGACATCAGGGTATAGGTAACTTCAGTCCCTCAAAGGTGCAGATCAAAGGGTCTATGCAAGTTTGACCCTTAGAAGTTCACATTGGCATTTCATTATCATTGGAGAAGGCCAACCATTCTTCCTGGGAAGTTGTATGTTGGGGACCTCTCACCCTCCAGTACAAATATCTCTCTAGAAAGCAAAACAGTAGCATTTCTGTGAAGCAAAGCACTTTTCTAGGTAGATACTTTGAAAAACAATCTGGCAGTTGTTAATAAATACTTTAAAATAAATATCTTATTTTATTATATGCTTGGAAAATGTATCACATTCGTACAATGTATTTTGATCATATTCAGCCCTTATTCCTATTTCAAACTCATCCTGGGTTTTTGTTTGTTTATTTGTTTTTCATAAGTTATTGAGACTAATTAGTGATGCTCAAGTGTGCATGTGTGAGAGGCTGTCTGCTAGAGCATGGTCAACCTGCCAGGGACCACACCCTTAAATAAAACTGACTCTTCTTCCCCACCAGCAATCAGCCATCAGGAGCTCATTTGCTGGGGTAAGGAGTCATGGTGGTATTCTTCTGAATTTTATTGTAAAGAATATTCCTTGATTAAAGCTTGGAAAGAGAAATAAGAAGAAATAAGAAATAAGGAATAAGGAATAAGAAAGCTTTGATATACCATGTTGTTTTCTAGCTGTCAAGGTTACTGTGTTGCAGAAAACACTGGAGTCATTGAAAATAAGTTACCATGGAGTTCTTTGACTCTTGAAGGATGGGATTTGACAGACATGTGAAGCTTTATGGCCTAAATCATTAAGGTCATTGTCTAATTGGGATTTGTAGGACTAAGGCCTGACCCAAGTTGTAAATTACGGGGCAGAAATCACTGTGCAGAATCTGAATGACTGGTTGCACATCCTGTTAAAAATCAGGAGGGAATGTAAGGAAGCAGAAGGTAATGACTGAGGTAGAATTTGTCTGAAACATCAAGACAGAAAATGTTCTAGATATATGTAAATGTTTTGAAACAGGAAGCAAATCTCCTGTTGTAACATACATCTCTGTCTTTGCTTTAGAAAGCAGTGTAGTATAAGTTAAAGAAAAATGAACAAAGCTACCAGGTGTGGTGGCACACACCTGTAATCCCAGCACTTGGGAGGCAGAGGCAGGCAGATCTCTGTGAGTTCGAGGCTAGCTTGGTCTACAAAGAGAGTTCTAGTATAGTCAAGGCTACACTCAAAAAGAAAAAAAAAAGAAAGAAAGAAAGAAAAATGAACAATGAACAAAGCAACTTCCAAAGGAAAGGCAAAGGCAATTAGAAAAGCCATCATAGGAAGAACTTCCTTTAGAGAGGGTCAGAGGTTGCCAGTAGTAATCTTATAAAGAATTTTCAGAATAGCCATCTTCTCGAAGTTCCTTCTAATCTGCTAACTTAATACTTCTTCATTGTCAAAGGCAATGGCTTCATCAATACCAGTTTAATTGTGTCTCTGAATGTGTAATAATAGAATTATAATAAGAAGAATATAGCACTTCTAGATAACTGTCTAATACCCATGTCTGGGTCTTCCTTGAGGGGTGCATGTGACAACTGTTGTTCATGTACAGGTTTACCTAATGTCTTTCAGAAATAAAGGACACAGTTTTATTTGGCTTCTTTTAATGCTCCACTGGCTTGTCACAGAACACTCCAGGAGTTCTCTTGGCCTTCCATTCAGTAGAGATACATGTGTCTATTCCTGCATGCATATGCCTGCATCATGTGCCTTGGCATCCAGTATATTCTCTGGCAAGGAAATGAAAGGGGGCCTAATAAATAAGATCGTCTCTCTATTTGAGATGGAAGTCTTATGGATTTCACTTTCATCCAGTAAATGTTTAAGAAGAAGTTTACTCTCATGTGATGCTTAATACAAATGTTCAGTGACATGGCTGGTCCATATTTTGGCAAATATCAAATGGCTGTCTGGAAAATCTGTGACTCGTTTTTAAATGGCTCACTTAATCCCCTCATTAGCTAAATGCCTCTTTAGCCTTTACTTTACATTGCAGCAAGTTTCACGTTATATTTGAAAGTGCTTAATGATTAAGATTTGGAGGCTTGGTGGCACTCAGAGGAAGGATAGCAGGCTACCAAGAAGAGACTTGATACCCTATAAGCATATACAGGGGGAGGAGGTCCCCCCTCAGTTGCAGTCATAAGGGAGGGGAGTAAGGGGAAAATGGGAGGCAGGGAGAAATGGGAGGATACAAGGGATGGGAAACAATTGAGATTTAATATGAATAAATTAATAATATATATATATTTTTAAAAATTCTCTTTTGTAATAGTGGATACTAAATGTCCTGAGTCTTTTGACAAAAATCTAGCAAGCCTTCAAAATAAAATGAAAATCAATATAATCATGATGGCACATCACAAGCTGAATTTGAGTTCACTTTTAGAACGAAACACTGTCAGGATTGAAAATGCCAAGGTTTTCTTGGAAATATGGCTTATACAAATGAAATATGCATATATATGCCACTGGCAGTAGAAACATAGGAAGTGATGTGAAGAAAACCTCTTTTGTTCACATTTGAAAGTTATATTTGTTTCCATTTTCCAGAAGACGCTAAAATTGTCACTCAAACTAAGTCCATTTGCTTCGTTATCTATTAGTTTCTTCCTCTTCACATTGCTTGGATTGGAGGCAGGGGAAACGGGCCATGAAGAGGACATGGGGAAATGAGTCTTTTCCACTCTTTCTCTAACTAAATTGAGAAACTGATGATAGATGCTTTGTTTGGACATATGGTGCTTTCATGAACTGGAAATCTTTGATTTGAGCTAATTCTAATTTTAGTGCTGTCTCTCTACATACACATAATGGACAGATGAGTACCCGTGTTTGAGAGGTTTAGAATCACAGCCTTTACTTTGCCTTTTCTAAGCAAGTAGAAAGGTGCAGTCCTCTGTACCCTTCAAGAGGGGCTAGTAATGAGGTGAGAATGTTTGTAACTGGTAGGACACTTTTAATTTTGGATCACTGTCACTGTACCTTCTGATTAGAAGTGGATAATCATTTTTCTTAGCTGAAATTGTGTCTTGTAGCAGCTGTTATCATCTTTATGGCAAGGAGGAGGGGAATTAAGTGATCCCTAGTAGCAGTTTGTTGGTTAAAAAGAAAAGAAAGAAAAATCAATGGAAACACAAGTCACTTAAGTTAGCATGACTGCCATATAAGGAGACATGAATATGGAAGATATTTTGGAGGGTAAAAAAAAAATTGATATTTTTTCCTTTCCCCCCATTTAACTCTTTGACAGCTAATTTCAATCAATAAACTCTTTGTATGTATTACTAACTCCTTTAGAGTGCCTTAACCTCCCCAGTGTTTGGTCTTCTAACAGGTATGTCTTAAGTATTTATAATGAAAACACAAATCCAATCATATAAGCACAAAGAATAAATACTAATATATATTAGTTTGTGTATATGCATTAATATGCACATATTATATATTATTAGTATGTATGTATTAATATTATATGTATTAGTATGTGTATAATTAATACATATGTATAGACTTTATAATATCTTATATATCATCTAGGATTTTCTCCAGGAACAGAACTGATAGAATGAATGCATATTACAAAAGACATTTATTAAATTATTTTATGTACTTTGAATGAGGTAGTCTAACAATGACTGTCTACATGCCAGAGAGTCTGAGAACCCAACAACTGTTCACTTCTATAGACTGGATGCCTCTGTGGTCCTGATGTAGTCATTGTAGCTTGAAGAATTTCTGGAAAGCCTCCAGTCTTTAGGGTCCTCAATCCTGAAGGATTAACAAATGAAAGATGGTGGGTTCTAATGTGAGGAAAGATAGTAATTGGGCAGCAAAAGGTACATTCAATCACTGGCAATGTGAAAAGTCAGGCAGGAGAGCAGCAGCTTCTCCTTGGGACAGGAAGAAAGTGCTTCCTAGTCCAGGGAAAGGTTTTTCCTGTATAGGCAATCCTTCCTGGAAATGCCCTCATAGACTCATCCAGAGATATAGTTGTTAGTTGATCCAAAGTCAAACAAGTTGACAAGATCCCATCTTAACAGCATATAAGTATTTTAAGAAGACAGTAAGCAAAGAGAAACCCTGAACAGAGAAGGAAATGAGCAATCTTACCTTATGAAATGGAGCAGAAAAGTTTTTCATCTTGAGTTGACTAGTGTGATGAGCTCAAGATAAATAAAAGTGAAGCCCATGTTGGTGGTAGATTGCTACAGTGACAAGAGTCTGTAAGACAGGGCCAGCTGTTTGTCTTGCTTTGAAAGCATTTTCTGTCTACTTCTGCTAAACTGTCCTTTCCTGTCAACAGCTGTCCTTTTAACCCAAGTCACCGTTGACTACTTCCCTTAATGTCACTAATAAATGAGTTTATTTAATGATTGTGCTTAGCTTTCGATGCAGCTTCTTATAAGCACTTAACAAAGGTAAGCTATGCTTGTTACTTCATTTAGATCCTTACCACATCCTCTGGATGTATTTAGCGCAAATACTTTAATCCCAGTTTTATTCAAGGGAAACTGAAACTAACAGAAGTGAGAAGGTTATCTGACTTGTCTTTAGGGTTTCTCAGGATTAGCAAACAGTATGATAAGTACGAGGAGTAATACCCATTGCCTTTTAGGCCAGTGATTGCTCCGAAAAGTACTTGGCTGGGGTGCTTTGCTTTTGTTTATTGTCATCCTGTGAAATACCCTTATATAGTCCTTCTGAGTCTTAAGCCTATGTCTTGTCTTAATGTAAAAAGCAATACATTTGCTTAAGATTTCAGTGCCACTGAGCTGACAGACAATGCCTAATCTTAAATGACCTCTCTGGAGGCCTAGACTTTATATATATATTCAGTATATACCATTAGCTATGATCTTATGAAGGTGTCACAAACAAATCAATCACTACTGACTTAATTTTCAGCCATCATCTGCATCTGTTGAGAATCTTGGCAATCAACACATCTATGCCATTACCCAGTAAGGAACATATAAAATACTCTATTAACACATAGGAAGAAGTACTTCCATTGAGTGTGTCATTTGAACTGAGTAGAAAATAATAGATAGTCATATGTTCAGAGAGGAGGGTCAATAGAAGGGGAGAGATAAGACGGAGGGGTTCAGATTGAAGGCTATAAGACACATAAGTTCCACTCTTCAATAGACAGGAGACTTAGTAGAATTCCATCTATTCATTTGTCTCTTTATTATAGTACAATAGTGTTTTCATGCAAATGCACTTCTGCTCCTCTGCTCTATCTTAGAGGAGTTTCTTACCATCCTTGGCTATAAGCTCCTTGAGGACAGAGTCTGCTGAACCTAATCCATTCATCTCTTAGAACCCCTCAGGGTCTTGGTGCCCAATGTAGTGTAGAACTCCATATGCATTCAGATTTAAATATACTTACAATGGTAGAAAAACTGAAAAACTTTCCTTGTTTGATTTAGCTCAGCTTTCTCCTTTTGGCTTCTGTGAGCTCTGTGGAGTGCTGCAAACATTTCTAAGTGGCAGGTAAGAAAGAGAGAGTGAGCAAGTAAAGCAGAGGAGAGGGCATTGTGTCTTCCAGATTGAACTCCGCAGGTTTGCTTCGCTCACAATTTTCACCTTTGATGGGGAACTGTCCCAGACTTCATCTACCAGGCTAAAGTTTTGACATGGTACCTTCTTAAATCAAGCTTGAAGGGAAATTGATTGAAAAGAAAATACCATTATGGGAAAACAATTCATTCTCTTCCCCTTGACAGAAGGTAGACTTTTGTCTATACTGTAGAATAAATATTAGCTGGCTGATTGCTTTAAGATCTAGGAACCAGGAGCAGGTGTGATGGCTTTGCTCACTGCAGGGTGATTTCCCTCCATTTTACAGACATTTGATACAAAGGTTTGATTACCTTCCAGGAAATAGTATTTTTCTACCTATGTAATTATTTATATTAAGTAAATATGAACGTAGGAAAACTTTTGCAAGTATTTCTGTGTGCCATGATATCTCTCCTGCAAAATACATTCCTCTAGGCAGGAAATAAATATATTTGTCATTGTTTCTTTTACTAAAGTTGTAATCCAACAGTTTGCTTATGTTTTCTTTGTTGAAAGAGGATTCATTTATGTTTATAAAGGTGGATTGAATGCAAAAACAAAATAGTATAGTGATAGTTACCTTGTAGAGAATATTTCTTCATCATTTAGAAGGGGATTTGATTGTGTGATACTCATCCTTACAATGGAAAAAAGTTGAACTTATTTTCTTTTGTAACCATTGCAGGCAAAAATCCTCTGGTATATCATCTAGCCATCTAATCCTCAATGCATGTATTTGTCCAACACATAGATAAAACCGTGTTAATGTACTTTCTCTTTTCAACATAGGCCATACCACCATCATTGTGCAATGGTGGGACTAACTTATACATGTGTTTATTTCACAGCTCCCACATGATGTGAGTTTGACTTCGCTGCTCAAAGATTTCCCTCCAACTCTGTGGTTCTTTGACTCCCAATAAAGTCAGACATGTAACTCCTGGGAATAGGGTGGACAAGGAACAAATAAAATTGTTTAACTCACACCTGGACAATGTCCCCATGTCAACTTAGGAATTTCAGACATCTTACTCCAGATATAGTACTTGACAGTATAGTAACCATCTCCACTGACATGGAACTGCATCCTGGCTATCCAGGTAGATCCTGCTGAGCAGGTGACTTATGTGAAGGGAGCAGATTGTATTGTCCTCTGAAACGTTATCAAAGTGTGCTTTCCTTCTGGACCTGTCTTGGATGCCTGTGCATTTTCTTGACCATCTACTTTCTAATGAGTTCACTTTGCCCCCAAGCCAGGAATATGCTTATCTCGTTAAGTGATTGTTTTCCTTTTCCTTCCCCTTTCTATTTTTCTCCCTTTCTTTTCTCTTACCCTTTTCCTATGCTTTCTTTTTCTTGTTTCCTTATTTATTTATTTATTTTACTTCTCTCATCCCCTCATCCTTTTATTTCTTGGCTTAGAAAGAGTTAATGGATGTAAAAATTAGGTTATTAAAGATCTCTGTCATAAATCCTGGAGAACTGGTATTGAATTCTCCTTGGCTTGAGTTAATTCTTTAGCCTTTTTAGGTAAATGAATTTTCATGCAATTTCCTGTGTGGGAGACTCTTCTTAGATGAATCATTTAGATTGAAAGCCTGTCTCCTCATCAAAGGGCACGATTCAGAGTTCTCCTGAGTGTTGCAAGCACACTTAGCACAGTCATTGAGACTCATAAGGCCACGTGTGCCTTAAATCTATATCAAGTCTTGATTCATGTGTAGTTATTTGAGTAAAGGGTAGAACTGAATTTCACATATTTGGATCTCTTTCCAAAATTTCCCTTGGACAATTAACAAGAATTCTTGGTTACTTTTCATCATAAAACATCCCCATTGGGAAGTTTCAGACTTTCCTTTGGCATCACACCAAAGTCTTATCTCATTCAGTTGTGTATCCCATAATTTAGTGATCTCAAAATAGATTAAATAGTAAAGAAGCTATTATTCTCTCCCCAGTTCAGAGAATGCTGTGAATAATGTGATCCTGCTTCTTAACTGTGGAGAGTTTCTAATGAACCTTTTTAGGAGCCATAGGGACACATACATGTGCTAAATCAACTTCATTTCACCCTCTTACGGTCTTGTGTGAAAGGATATTCCCATGTGTTTACTTTTGATTCTGCTGTATGGCTCATGTTAAATCTGCTCTCAGCCTGAATCTCTTGTAAACAGAAACACTCTTTCTAGTAAGAGAAAGTAAGAGTCTCCTTGGGCCTCAGATGGGTTCACTCTTGCATGCGAATGCTTATTACATTGTAATTAATCACTAATGAGTGCCCTGGTTTGTAGCTCCAAACTTCCCTTTAGAGTCTTGTGACAGAGACTCCGAAGGAGCAGACAAGTAAAGTTTATTAATACCTTCATAATGCCGGTTACACAGATAAACTGGTAAGTCCCTTTTCTAGTGTTATAGATAAGGAAGAAGAGATGTGCAGATGCTGCTTCACAGGTGTGAGTTCATGCAGCTACGGAACCACAGAGATGCCCTTCAAAGCTGTGTTCTTTCCTCAGCAAGTTGCCTTCTTTATCTCCCACTAACCACAGTTACCCTGTTGGTAAGGCCCGCCAGGTACAGAAATGGCTTCTTTCTACTTGCACCTATCCCAAATCTTAAGTGCTAAGCTATTCTCCAAATGTTTCTGTTTATATTATCTTTTAAGAGCCTCACTACATTTCTTTGCAGTCTTGTTTATTGTTATTGGTTGTGGTGGTTTAGAATGGGGTGGGGGATGTCTTTGCATTGAACAGAGTGAGGGAAGTATCAGGGTATTTTGCAGGAGTGACCTTTTGCCTTGTTTTTCTCTGTCTAACTATAGATAGGAATTCAGTAAGACAACAGGTAGTTACCTCTTAGTGTGTGCCTGGCATTGAACAAAGCATTACTGTGATAGAACTTAGTAACCACAGCTTTTATTATGGTAATTATTCACACAAGTTGTTTCATCCACTCTTTATAGGCTTGTGATATACATACAGCGATGTACCTACAATTCACTGCTAAAGAAACTGACTCAGCTAAGCATGGTGGCATAAGCCTTTAATCTCAGCATTCTGGAAGCAGAGACTGGCAAATATCTCTGAGTTCAAAGCCAGTCTCATCAAAGTAAAAAGTTCTAGACTGAGAAGGGCAAAGCAACAAATTAAAGAAACAAACAATCTGTATTTCGGAGCTTGAAATGCAGCTCAGTTGGTAGGGTGTAGTTAGCATACATGAAGCCTGGAGTTTGATCCCAGCAAGACATTAATTGAACTTGGTGGCACATATTTTTTATGCCAGGATTTGAGAGATGGAGACAGAAATGCCAGTTCAAGGTCAGCCCTGAGTACATAGTAAATTTGACATTAGCTTACGCTACATGAGAACCTGGGGAGGGAGGGAGGGAGGGAGGGAAGGAGGAAGGAAGAGAGAAAGAATGGATAGTCAGAGCTCAGGCAGTGGAGCTCCAAAGCTTATGATCTTGATCGCTGCTCCACTACTGAGAATAGCTCCACTGTATAGCATTAGAATACAGATGGTCAATGGCACCAGTGCAGAACTGGGAAAATTTTGAAGAGGTATACCTGGACATTAAACAACATGGTACATACAGGGATACAAGACCAGCATGGCCATTCAATTCAGTTTCACTTTGCTTTCATTCTAGAGAGAACTGTGGTACTCAGTGTGCTAACATGGGAAGGAATATAGCCTAGTCAGAAGCAGCCTCTGGGAGGGTGGCAGTCATCTGGAGTGCAAGACTTCGGAGGGCAGGCTTTGAAGGACCTGTGGGAGATAATGTATTAGCAAATCTGTCACAGACAGCAAGATCACCACCCGGGTAAACTGAGGCTGCTGTGCAATTCTGGAAGGATCTGGGAATTTGGGCAACAAAGCAGGATCCATCTGTTTTTGTAGACGTCTAGGAAGTCCTATTTGAGTCTGGCCTCTAGGAATGTGAGAGGAAGAGGTAATTTGTCCAGGGAGGAAGAGAGATGGCCCTGGGAATTCCACAGTGGATTTGACACCACACACTTCACAAAACCATGGCTATGAATACCAGTGATCTGCCAGCAACTCCCGAGACTGAGGGGAACAAAGGCAACTGAGCAATTAACCTTTACTGATGGGTGTGAAACTCTAATTAAGAGCAATCTCTCCTGTGTGGAGGGGTTTACCACAGGAAAAAAAAATGTGAAGGGGAGGAAACAGATCTATGAGTTAGCTAGCTAGATTTAAAATGCAGCCAGATGGGTGTAAAAGGGTGAGAGCAAAGAAGGGGACTTGACCAATTATTGTTCCTGCTTCACCCCCCCAAAAGCCGTGTCCTAGCCACCCCCCAGCCCCCACCCTGTTTCCATGCTCTCCTTCCACACTAACCCTGCCCTTACTGAGATGTGCAGAAGCCAGCAGCAGCTCTCTGGGAGGGATCTGACTTTCAAGGCATACACGCCCCTCTATTGTAATTCCTTCTTTCGTTTGCTGAGTATCATTGGTAATTTCTATGTAAATTTGCCTAGGGTAGCAATTTAGCAGCTTCTCTGTTGATAAATGAGGAACAACTCAATAGTCAAGTGATGGCATGTCATCATTTGTGCAAGCGGAGGTGGAATTGGCATTTTGAAGCCTTTTCAAGGATGCGGAGATCCTCACTGACAGTGGGTTTCCTTGGGAAAGCCACATTTCCCAGTGCTCTCTTTAATTTCCTGTATTTTTACATCAGAAGGGGATACACCATGGGGGTATTTTCTAGAGAGATACTGTTCCAATCTTCCTCCTTTTATCATATGGTTAGTAAAAGCAATTAAAAGAAAACAAGAAAGAAGGACCCGCCTAAGTTCCCAAGAGTTTGGCCAAATGTCTCTCATAGTCCATTCTTGGAGAAAGAAAGACTTTGGAATTCTTCCTAAGATGACTAGTGAGGGGTACGGGGAAGGCAACATGACTTTCTTCACAAGACCCACTATTTTTCTTTTAAGTTTGTGTGTGAGTGTATGTGTGTGTGTGTGTGCAGGGGGTTATGCATTTGTGTGGTAAGTATATGTGTGTACAGATGAGTGCACATATGTTTGCACATGATAGATGTCTTGCTTTATTGTTTCTGGTAAGACTGTCACTGAACCTGGAGCTCACTACTTAGCTAGCAAGCTCCAGGAATCTGCCTATCTGTCTCGCCCCTATTGGAATTACAAGTGCATATTTCTTCTGCCAGCTTTTTGTATATGTGTTGGGTGGGGATCAAACTCAGGCCCCATGCTTGAGTGGCAAGGGCTTTTCCAACTGACCAACTCTCTATCCTTCTTGAAGCCAACCCTTTATTCTGCATGTATCAAAGCCTATAGCTTTGATCTGAGCTTACTCTGAGCCAGTTCACCTGCATCTCTTCCTCACCTTACCCCTGAAACTAGACAGCCTCCTACACTGATTCTGCCAGGGTAAAAGGAGGCAGATGGGCAGGTCTGTAAAAAAAAAAATCACACTTCCAGAATGCCTGCTACTTCTTCATCTCCAACAGTGATTTTTCTCCCTTATGCATTCGCAATAAGGCTATGGATATATCCCACTAATTTTATTGCTCTCTCTTCTAAATACTGGAAGACCCGAACACTGTTAATATGGAAGGGCTCCTACTTTTAAAGAATCTTTATTTTAGGGAGCAGGAAAAAGCCAATGAGAAAATAAACCATGTGCTATGTCAGAGCAGCAGGAAGAGCATTTCATGTTTAGAGAAGACAGTAAAACAGATACTGGATGGCTGGAAGAATGCA
The DNA here is from genome assembly GCA_907169655.1 of Acomys percivali. Classification (NCBI taxonomy): domain Eukaryota; kingdom Metazoa; phylum Chordata; class Mammalia; order Rodentia; family Muridae; genus Acomys; species Acomys percivali. The sequence goes on from OU015742.1 coordinate 181,661,171, forward strand.
GTTCTTTATAGATTCTAGGAGGAAGGTTCCTGACAGAAAAGATTGCTGGAACAAAAGTTCTGAGGCTGCAACACACTTGGTGAGTTGATGAATCGGGCACACAGCCAGATGGCTGTCTGTCCAGCCTGTGAAGAAAATGCTACAATTTTAACTGTACATAGCATCACTAGTAGAGTGGACTTTATTGTGAAGTTAAACCCAAGGTGATAAAGAACCCCACCCTTCTCCATTGTCCGATTTACCAATTTATTTTCCTTCCTTTTATTTCTTTCTTGGTTTTTCAAGAAGGGTTTCTCTGTGTAGCCACTGATGTGCTAGAACTCACTCAGTAGATCAGATTGGCCTTAAACTCAAAGATCTGCCTGCCTCTGCCTCCCAAGTGCTGAAATTAAACGTGTGTACCACCACTGCCTGGTCAGTTACACCATTTTCACTGACTTTCTGATTTAAGCATATCTTACCAGCAAACTCAGAAACATTAGTTTTCATTTTTCTTCAATCTAGAGGGAACTGGGGACTTCATAGACCTTAGATCTTTCTCTAGATTTAGGTTAAAACAAGTTGTCTTGTTGTCATCTGGACACCAACTCAATAAACATCCTCTGTCCCTTTCCACACAGATTTTCTAGCCTGCCTTACATCTTAACATTCTTCTCAGTTTCTTTTGTGTATACATTCACCTAAAAGAATTTCTATCATTGCAGAGCCTTTCTTATCTTCCTGTATCTAAAGCCAACGCTGATATCTTTGGGCTTTTTTGTTTTTTTGTTTCTTTATTTCTTTGTTTTCCTTTAAAAACATTTCCACTTTCCAAGTGGAAAATGCAAAAGTTACTATTTTGGGGGGAGAGAGAGAGAGAGACAGAGAGAGAGGTGTCTATGAGTAGGACCCAGAACTTGATGCGGTAATCATAGTCTGGGTTCATGTTGGTCCACAATATGATTATTTACTTTGGGGTGGACAGTAGGTTGGGACATAGTAACCATTTCTGACATCTCTCTAGAAAAACTCAAGTGCCCTAAAGTGATGCTATATTACATTTCTGTTGCTGTGATAAAAAAAAAATACAGTAACCAAAAGCGACTTACGTAAGTGTTCATTTTGGCTTATGGTTCCACAGGGAGAATCCAAAATGGTAGGTAGGCATGGCAACAGCCAGCCAGACCAGGGAGATTGTATCTTCAACCACAGGCAGAGAGCAGAGAGAAGGAACTAGAAATGGGGCAAGGCTGTAAACTCTCAAAGCCTTCCTTCAGTGATGTGCTTGCCCCAGTAAGGCTTCACCTAGGAGGTATGTAATCTCCCACATCCCACAATGCCACCCATGGGGTAACAATTATTCAAATGCTCAAGCTTATGGGGGGCATTTCTCACTCAAATCACCACAGATGTATCAGGTTTTTTTTCTACCTCTTCATGATGGGCTAAAGAGTTCTCACAGAGAACACAAGCAAGCAGATCTCACGTGCATCTCTCTTGCTTGCTCTTGCTTGTGGTTAAACACAAGCATGGGATTTTTGTACCACAAAGTGAAATTCCTCTAGGTATGTGCCACTCCTGGATTAACTGAAAATTTTTCTTACTGAGCTACATTGATGTACAGTGGGAACCTATTTCTACGTTAGGCAGGATCAGGTTCGATTTTTAAAAATTGAGTAGATAATTAAAAAAAAAGGTGTTGTTTTTTATTATGATACAAACAACTCTTTCCACTGTCACACCTCTTCCTTTACCTCTTCAATGCATAGTTTTAAAATGTGTGCATTCTGGATATGGGCAGCACAGTGATGGAAGATTGTGAGGAGCAGGCTTAGAGGAAATGCGACTTGACAGCCCTGCAACCATCCCTCACATCAAACCAAAGACTTCACACTGCCTGCTTTAGTTCACCTCCCCGCCTTCCATGTGAAGTTGCCATCTGACCTGGCTTTGGCGGATATGCAGCTTCTCTGCAGGAGATCCACCACAGGAGCTAAAAATAAGGACCGCTGTATCTCTGTAGACACTGCTAACCCAATTAGAACAAAAAAAAATTAAAGGAAATTACAGCCTCATTAAGTAGAAGCAGGAAAACTCTAATAAGGCAAACTAAATCAGTTACACAATTTAAAACTTTACTCAAAAATCAAAATAATTTGAAACCACTTATCACTTAAATGAAGGCAGGAGCGGAACTGCAGTCTCAATATGAGCCAGTAAATCACACAGGTCCAAGGTTCCCACACAGCAAGAGATATCAGAAGCCATCCTTCACAGAAATCCAAAATTAACTAGAAACAGATTTTTCTAGAGATTGCCATCTTTATAAATATCCTACTAAATGACATTTTGTTTAAAATGTGCTGAGGCTCTAGAACCATTTTAAGTCTTTGATATTGACAAAGGTATGCACTTCTTGAAATATTTTACAAGAGAGGTGTGAATGAGGGCCTGATTGATTGGTGTCAGAATTTGATTTATCCTCAATTGCAGGTGCCAGGCTATTAAGCCTGTACCACTCAGCCATAACCACCTTGCATCTCATTATTTTATTATTTGCATTATTAACATCCTTTCTCTAAAAGGATCCACACTCTTTATATTTATCCTGATTTTAGCTGACAAATGGTAATTTTACATACGTGGGAGATATGATGTCATCTCTCAATATGTGTATACATTGGCGAATTGTCAAGTCTATGGGTACAATGTTTCTGTTAGAGATTCGAGTGGTTCGGTTTTCTTTTTTCTTCATTTGATAGCCAAATGGAAGCAAACTGGACTTCCTTAAAAAGGAAGAGATTAGAGGAGTTTCTACCTGTCTGTAATAGCTTATAACACACACACACACACATACACACACACACGTGCATGCACACATGCATAGATGTGTACACACACTCCCACAGACACACTCAAATATTGATTCATAGATAATATTTATGTGCTGTGTTGAGTACATAGGAAATAGCACACACAGATTACAAAATGTTCTCATATGTCAAGTAGAGGTGGAAGACACTGAAATGAGCACCACTGTGTCATTTTCACCACTTTCTGTCACCTTATTCCTAACGTTCAAGAGTTCACACAACAATTAGAGCCATGTGACAAAATGTCTTTCCTGATTTGGGGAAGGTGGGCAGTGAGGCAGAAACTGATTTCCCATGGCATTGTTCTGTTTTGCCAGAAACACTAACCATCTTAAAATTATGTGGCTCACATATGGCTTAAAAAAGAGCTTGTGCCACCCAAAGTTCAATGTGTATTGCTAAAGCTATCTAACCTCAACCAAATATTTCTTTAGGCTTGTAAAAGTGATTTTAAATACAAGTTAGGCTTTGAAAACTTCTACATAACAATTTTATTAATATGAGAATATATGCATATAAGAGAATCTATTAAGTAGAAGACTTAAAGCTAAATGAATAATAGTCCTTGTTATTTAAAAGAAAGAGTTTCCACACAGTCAGAGAAGAACAGTCATCTCACTTGTGTGCTGTCCAGATTGAGCTACTGTGTTAATGCTTAGAATAATATTACTGAGGCCTCTGATCTGTCATCCCTGGTCACCAGTTACCTTGGTGGAAATGTTATTGTGAAGAAACTAATACTGGGCCAACTAATCACTGATATGGGAGTTGTGAGAATTTCCAGAGGCACTGAGAGCTGAAAACCTCTAGTCATTTTACTCTGGTTCATTTCATCTCCACTTGACATTCTCTAGGATGCTGTAATAAACTACCCAATAGGGTTTACCACATCCATTCTTCCCAGTGTGTCTTTTAGTTTCTCTCAAGCATGCTAGAAATCAAGACATGAGAAAATTAAAAGACAGGTGCAACTATGGGGCCGAAGAATCCTGATTCAGGAAAAGTAGCAGTCTCATGGATGGAGTCTGAATGGCACGCCTTAGCTTAGATCGTCTGGGACTTACTCTCATTTCTACAAAACGTGCAGAACTCAACAAATACCTGTGATACTTCACACCTTTGCCTGTTCTAGTAATTAGTACACTTCTATCCCTCTATCAAACTTAGTTGATGTACTTTTTTTCTTTTTTTCTTTATTATAATTTATTCACATTATATCCCGATTAAAGTACTTTTTTTTTTTTTTAACTCTATCAGAAACATCAATTAGGGTGCCTGAGGATGGTTGTCTAATTCTGTCTGCCCACCTCAACTCACTTCATTTTGAATGTGAATGGCTCTTTTGGAAATGCTTAATTCACAGCTTATATAACTATATCTGATAGCTTGTTGTCAATGTCTTAACCGGAGTTTAAGCATTTAGAGCCCAGAGTTTATTGAACACACAAGGAGGTCGATACATCTTCAAGGAATCCAATTGAGCTGACAGAGTCAGAGACTTGTTCCAACTCTGTCTGCCAGAAGAGTCAGCTGGGTTTCTGCAGGGTAGAGCCTGTCTTGCAACCATGTGCTGTTTGGTGAAATATATTCTGAACACTTGGAGCCATGCTGCCTCCTGTTGGGTCATAGGTTCAAGTTTTCCCTTGTGACGTTAATTCCCTCTTTTATTATGGCAATACTCTTTCTTCATTTGTATACCCACAAGGCTGCTGTATGAGCTTTGATGTGTGGCTTGCCCCTTCTGGACCTTACTTAGCCTCTTTTGACTGTCGGTTTCCTATTGCAAAATTCTCATCATCCCTACCATATGTGCATCACAAAATCTTATGATGGTTTACAAAGGTCTTCTCATCCGGCAGGCTCAAAACTAAAAATTCAACTTATCTGGATTATTATCATTCAACTTAACTGTTCATCTCATAAATTTTGTACCATTTTGTTTTGGTTTGATTTTTGGTTTTTTCAAGACAGGGTTTCCATGTGTAGTGTTAGCTGTCCTAGACTTGCTTTGTAGACCACGCTGGCCTCAAACTCACAGTGATCCAACTGCCTTTGCATCCTGAGTGCTGGGATTAAAGGCATGTGCCCCCATGCCCGGCTTTTTGTACCATTTTGATTGCACACACACACACACACACACACACACAAATTAAAATTTCCTTTCCGTGTGTGAGAGAAACTCCTTACACTTCATCTTATGACACCAAAGCTTCATCTAACTGAGAGGCAGAGTAGCAATGCTTAGGGGAGAGGAGATGTCTTGGGTTTCTGAACACATTTTCTTCTTTCTCACTTGTGAGTTACACAGATTAAGAGGCCATATCACAGGTCACCTCTCATTCAGGAGGTTGTGGCATCCTATTCACAAGTAAGCTTTGGAATTTTTTTTTTTTTTTTTTTTTTCCTCATCACAGAAAATTTTTGTTACCTGCAGCATCTCTTTTTCACTCTTGACACTTGCTGCCAATAAGGTGGAACAGCCTCTGAAATCTGAAGCACTGACATCCACAGCTGTATCCCTCAGAATAGAAGGGTCCATCAAGGCGTGACATCTACATATGGTGTCTGAGTAGACAGGTCAATCAGGAGATACTCTTAACCTGAAAATAAAAAATCAAATTTGAACCTATCAAATCCTGGAAAAAAATACTAAGTAAAGTGGCAAACTAAACAAAATACATACATTGTGTAAGGACCTGTCGAATTGATGGGATTCAAGTCCTCCCTCACATAGAAGCATGGCAAAGGGTTGTGCGGTATTTATTGCCCTCATGATTTGAGCACGGCCTTCAGTGTATTTTGTCAAAGACACTTTTCACCTGTACTATTTATTCAATGGTCTTAAGTTTATTTATTTTGCTTAGAAATAACATTTGTTTGAGAAGCAACATAGATAACATTAAGGTAAGTGGAAAGTCAGTCTTACTTCTCATAAACAAAAGACAATATTAAAAGATGAATGCAACACAAGCAAACTATGTTATTAAGTTTCAGCCATTTAATAACATAAGGTGACAAAAACCAAGGTTTATTCTCCCTCCCATTAAAAAATAAATGAGTCTGGTCAAGTATCTTTCTTTCTTTTTTTAGGATCTGTAAGTACCAGTTTTCTGAATGAGTAAAGATAAATCAAAAGGGCTTAAGGTTTATTCATTTTCTATAGGTTGATAGAATAGAATTTAGCATTTCCTTCATTTCGACTTGATATTGTTTAGTAAATCAAATGCAATAGTCACATACATTAGTGAATTCATAGCTAGACTATGGAAAATTTTATTTGTACCCACAAATGTTTTCAATAATGTGACCCAAATTCCTTTGTATTATAAATCTTAAATATTACTTGAAACACTCTTCTCTACCCAACTTCCTCATTAAAAGAACAAGAGGTTTTATTGATTAAAATCAAAGTCCTAACTATGAAAAATAAACACATGCCTGTAGCAGAAACCACTAGACTGTTCGTTCTTCAGATCTAAAGATGCTTTATCTGGATATTTCACTTTAATTCTCACACTGGCTTTATAACATCAATGCTGTTGTAGTCCTTTTTTTATAGATGTGGAACACAAAGTTTACAGAATATTTCAGTTTGCCACACTAAGTAAAACTACCCATTCTGGAGCCTGGAATCTATATTCTTTTTGAGATAATGATGTGTTTAACATAAGAATTACTAATTATGAAAAGAATCTAGGTTTTTCTGGGGGAAGTACAATAGCCTACTCTAATGAAATAGGGCTAGCATCCTGAATGCTTAGAAAAAAACCATATTTTATATTTTGTACTTTTCTCTTAGAAGCAAGGTTAAACAAGACAGAAATGGTAACAAAAATAGCAGCAACAAATTCCTTTACTGATCACAGAGGAGGTTATTTATTCATTTAATGATGGATATTCAATGTTTCTTTTTTCTATTGTATTACTTCCCTTTAATTTTTAATAAACTTTTATTTTAACCATAACAAAAAATTTAGGAGAAAAATGCTAAGGGATTTTTGCAGGCTTGTGAAAATACAAGATTCTGAAAGTCTACAGAACACAGATGAGGGTGGTTTTATAACAAGTTGGTAGTAATATATGGGCATGCTAGTGAACATTGGCCATGAGCAAATTTAAAAAGTGGAAGACAGGATGATCTGGACTTTAAGGCCACCATAGACTATACAGTATGCTCCAGGATAGCCTGGATAATGTGAGACACTGCCTCAAAACCAACCAACAGAAATGAATTATTTGCATTTCCAGTTTCTTTTCTCAGTACTGTCCACATTCTTGGTAAGTTGAATGTCTGTTCTGTGGGTGGGAGGATGGATTTTGGCATTTCTGGGATCAACCTATAGCACACCAGAAACCTCCCCTGCCCAAGTTGTTATAATAACAATCAATCATTTACAGACTTTTAAAAGCATTTCTGTTAACAAGGGTAGGGTCTCTTATCCATCTTCTCATCTGACAATTGGTACTATGACTAATGGTAGTGTTATTAGTTATTTGCATTTTAGTGAAAGGACTTTCTGGGCTTAGAGAGGAAACATGCTCAGAATCCTTTGGATCTCATTTAAATAAATGTCTGCTGCTTTCCAAGATCTAGAAGTGAGGTGCAAAAATCACTGTGCATCAGCAAATACACATGAAATGTTTTCAGCACCAGATCAAAAACGTTCCATTTGTCTTCTTAGATGAAGGATTTTCTGAAGGTGTTAATCGAGATGGATCACTAATTAATAAATATAGTATAATATATAATATATCATATATGAAATATAATAAATATGTAAACTTTTAATCACGTGATAAGTAAGGGCTCGCCTGGGGTCTGCTGCAGATAGAACTCATTCTGAGAAATCCATTCAATGCCCACTGTTACCATGAATGAAGCTGAAATTTTTTCTATTACAGCTCAAAGAAACACTTCTGCAAATGCATATTTTAGTGCCATTATTTATTAAAAATTATCGATTTATAATAAAAAACCAGAAGAGATGGGTGAGTATTACGAGTAACTAAGGGAGGTTTGAGAGAAGGGGAAAAGATAAGACAAGTTCTAGAAGGGTAAATATAAAATATTATATATTTTAACCCATATACATATCTAAATTGAAATATGCATATTATTCTTTATATACAGATACACATATACAAATATATGTGTGTCAAATGTATATGAAGTCAGAATGAAGACTATTTGGGAAGAGAAGGGGGACGAGTAAGGTAAGAAGGAGGAAAAAGAGACAAACATGAACAAGGCCAATGATACTTGTATCTGAAATTTTCCTAACATAAATATTTATTTTGTATGCTGCAGATCTGAATAAATATTCCCTTGTTTCAGTTACATAAGCACATATCTCTCTACTATTGTACTTGTTTGCATAATAGATATGTCAACTTAATTTTTTCTTTTGTGAACTCTTTTGATTTGCTTTTGGTTTTATTTGAGGCATAGTCTCATATATCCCAAGCTTGCATAGAAGTCATTGAATCTCATTGTGTCTGAGACTGGTTTGAACTCTTACTCATCCTCCTGTGTCTAAAGCATTTGGATCACATGTATTTGTCAGGAGGCCTGACTTGATGACATATGACTGATGGTCAGAGACACTGTGCATAATTAAATATATATGCAATATGTTCTTTGCTGTATTTTAATATTTATAATGCAAGTTACTCCAGTGGAAAAATGTCTGTGATTAATTTAACTAGGCTGGAGAGTTCAATCTTGCAAAAACATTAAAGGCTCTTCGATTGAGGGTTTCAAAAGGAAATCCCTTTAAGAGACATTGATTGTAAAAAATAATGCCTCAAGTAACCAGAACTGTTATCCACTCAGATCTCTCCAGAACACTCAAACAATTGAAGGGAAATCACTCAAATGAAGTTAAGAGGTTCATCCCCTGTTTTGCCTCCTTACTACCAAAGACATTTCCTCCTGGACCTGCAACCACTACAGCAGTTATACCTCTCAAAGGGCTTTCAAAACTCCTTCAAACTAAGATAAGAAAGGGTTTAAAGTTGCTTCTTACATTTTAACAAACAAGTTGAAGCTGGAAATTCTAAGTCCACAATTATGAAAAAATATGTTAAATATGAAGAGCCTTCACAGGAAAACCTGTGATGTATGGCTGAAAAGAGGGCTAGCGATTCAGCCCTATGCTCTGACCTGGCTTGTTTTTTCCAGGCTTTCTAAATGAGTCCATTTGTACATATCTCCTATCAGAACTGAGCACACCACCAGTTTGTCATCATCATCATCATCATCTTCTTCT
>OU015742.1:181670301-181718292 GCA_907169655.1 Acomys percivali
GAAGCTGACAGATGGCACATGTGGTAGGCTAGTGCAGCATAGGAAGAGAAGCAGAAACAAATAGACAGCAGTGTGCACAAGCCTCTTAGAAGAAGGTCATGACTACTCTTTTACCAGATAACATATGATTTCTTATAGTCTCCAGATATCCAGTTTGTGGGAAGGGCTGGTGACTTGGTCACTCATTTCAGTGGATCTAAGGGATGAACCTTCGACAATGCAACACAACTTCCCTGGATATTGCATAGGGGAGTGTCCTAACTTCCAGTTTAAGCCATGCAACATAAAATGCTGACTCAGTGTGTAGCATTCCTGTTATTGTTCCCTCTAATGAGTATCCTTGGATTACTATATCTAAATTTTGAGTTTCCTCTTTTAAACCAACTCTTTTATTAACGTTGGAGTTAGGTGGCCAAGGAGGTGAGTTCTTGAAACTGTGTTTTCCATGGGACATAATCCTATTCACTAAGCATCATAGATTTCCAGGATATATTTCTAGGATTGATACTGGGGCAAACTTTTCTATCTTTAACCTCAGATTCTCCAGACACCTACAATGTAGGACCTTGGAGAATTTGGCTGTTAAGTTTATTCTGAAGATTAAAAAAAAAAAAAATTAGCATGTTCTAGTGCATATCATGGAAATCAATACAATGATAAGGTATATATTTGATGCACAGTGATGAGCTGAATTGATTTTGAAACGACCCATTCAGGGAGACTGGACAAAGAGACATTACACAGTGGTCAGTTATTTGAAGCTCAGATTTTTTTTTTTAATCATTTAAATTTTCTGGGTAAGGATCATATTCTCTCACTGCTGCAAAAGCTCTCAGGTGAAGAAAGATAAGTGTCTACTTTGCTCTATAAGACACAACTTGTGTGAATAAAATGGCTTTGTCAAGCCTGTGTGGAACTTCCTCCTTGGGAGAATGGAAGCTGTCCATGGTTCTGAATGTTTTCTGTATAAATGAGGGTAGAAAAGTATGTATAAAAAAAAGAAAGAAAGAAAGAAATGAGTAGAATCTACTGGGAAAATGCAGCCAATGCTTCAGTTCAAAAGGCAGCAGCCTCTACAGAGAGCATTTAAGAGAATATTAGGGCCCTGCGTTATATCTCAAAGCAATATTTTTTGAAGAATGTTGGACATAATCTTTCCAAATTCAGCTGTATCACCTGAAACAACAATTTGGTCAGGATGTGGTTCTAGGGAAGTGCTCCCTCCCTTCCCCTTTGGCTTTCCTCTTCCCCCCTGCCCCCCCACCCCCTGCTTACTCCCCCACCTCCCCCCGCTTCTCCTTGTTTACCCTGTCTCCTCCTCTCCCCTCTCTTCTGCAATATGTCTCCTCTACTCCATCCCTCATCTCCTCCTTTCTGTTCCTTTCATTTTATTTATTAATTTTTAAGCCTTTTTTTTTTTCTGTCTTTTCAGGGATATGGGTCTTTATGGTTTTCAGGATTGGGAGGATATTTCCAGGAGAGGTGCTTATGAATGGTGGGCTGTGAGGCAATTCTGAAACTGCCATCTGAGTGGCTTTAGTCTCTATAGAATTGGAAGCCAATTCACTGATAATGCATAGAACATCTTGAACTTCTTGGGAAGGGCGGGGGAAGGGGTACCGTAAGAAAAGTGTTTTGTTTTGTTTTGTTTAACTAAGAAGGAAAACTTAGTATCTTTTAGTTTAAGGTAGACTATTTCTGTCCTAAGATGAAATAATGTAAACACATTTTCATAATGTGATACAATCTAATGAAGGCACTGGCCGTGGTATATCCTAGTCAAGAGTAATTCAAATGGATAAGTTTCCATCTTGACATCAATGTGAGAAATGCAGGGACAACCTATCAGGCCCAAATTTTTGGTTGCCCTTGGTATACGTTTTAGCCCCATCTTAAATTTATCTCTTCCTTACTCTGCCATATTATTTAATTTAGTAATCAAATGTCCCCTCGTATAGGCAGTGTAAATATTGTAACTGAATTACTGTCTGTTTACTTAGCTCATTACAGAAAACCATGATAAGCTTTTTAATTACAAAATTAGCTCTGCTGAATCAATTTCTTCCATTTAATGAACTGCAGAAAATGGCAGAGTGAGGATAAAAATCATGCCCCTTCCATAGCCCCCTTAATAGTGCTCTTTGCTTAAAATTAATAGCTATAATAAAAAACAGCATTGGCTGTGATATTGTCATCCTTATCTGGTCCTATGTGTTCTTTAAACTGACAACCTAGTCTATAGCTATTTATTCAACAATGTTTGTTCAAAGAGCCGACTCTAGCCTCCACCTTATTCTTGGTCTTGTGTTGAACAATTTGTGCTTACTTTTCTGATCTTTTTTGCCACTTTGATTCTGATCTCTTCACAGATCTTGTGACTACATTTTCTATGCATTGTTTTATGTAATCCACCCCATATGCCTGTCATTTATCAGTCCTTCTTAGGATATTCTGGTCATCCATAACTTTTGTGGCTGCTCTAGTTATAATAGGTGAACATTTTAGTGTGCATACATGCCACTGATCTCAACCAAGCTCAAAGAAGCAAAGCCTGCCAAGAAAGCCATGGGACACTCATGCTTACAAAGATTCTCTTAGCTTTCGCTGTTGTCCTTCTAAAGGAACGTAATTATTCCATTTCATTAGTGTGCCCAATTAAATTCTTTTTATTTTACTTAATTAAGTTACTTTAAGAAGTTTTGGAATAAGGCTCCTTTTGAGATATTCAAAAGTTTTTTGTAGCAGCAATTGTGTGATAGTATACCATATTTCCTAAATGCTGTCCTCAAAGTCAACTCTAGGGGGCATATTTGGGAAGGAGGAACCATTCTTAATAGAAATAAGAAATAATATATACAACTTCATATAGAAAAACAAAAAACTCAGAATAGCTAAAACAGTTATATACAAAAAAAAAAAAAAGGTCCTCTGAAGGAATCTCCATACCTGATCTCAAGTTATACTATAGAGCAAGAGTAATTAAAACAGCATGGTACTGGCACAGGAATAGGCTGATTGATCAATGGAATCGAATCGAAGACCCAGAAATGAATCCACACACGTATGGTCACTTGATTTTTGACAAAGAGGCCAAATCTATTCATTGGAAAAACGATAGCATCTTGAACAAATGGTACTGGTCTAACTGGATGTCTACATGTAGAAAAATGCAATTAGACCCATATTTGTCACCATTCACAAAACTCAAGTCCAAGTGGATTAAATACCTCAACATAAAGTCAGAGACACTAAATCAGTTAGAAGAAAAAGGAGGGAAGAGCCTGGAACACATTGGCACAGGAGACAACTTCCTGAACAGAACACCAACATGGGACCTCATGAGACCGAGAAGCTTCTGTAAGGCAGAAGACACTGTCAACAGAACAAAGCAGCAGCCTACAGACTGGGAAAAGATCTTCACCAACCCTACATCTGACAAAGGTCTAATTTCCAAAATATATAAGGAACTCAAGAAATTAACATCACCAAACCAAATAACCCAATTGAGAAACGGGGCTCAGAACTAAACAGAGAATTCTCAGCAGAAGAATATCGAATGGCTGAGAAACACTTAAAGAAATGCTCAACATCTTTATTTATCAGGGAAATGCAAATCAAAATGACTCTGAGATTCCATCTTACACCCATCAGAATGGCTAAGATCAAAATTCAAGTGACACCACATGCTGACAAGGATGTGGAGAAAGAGGAGCACTCCTTAGATACAAACTTGTACAACCACTTTGGAAATCTATCTGGTGCTTTCTCAGAACTGGGAATAGGACCTCCTCAAGACCCAGCTATTCCACTCCTTGGAATATACCCAAAAATGCTCCACCACACAAGAAGGACATATGCTCTACCATGTTCATAGCAGCCTTATCATAATAGCCAGAACTTGGAAACAGCCTTAATGTCCCTCAGTTGAAGAATGGATAAAGAAACTGTGGTACATTTAAACTATGGAATACTACTCAGCTATTAAAAACAAGGAAATCCCGAAATTTGTGGACAGATGGATAGAACTAGAAATTATTATACTGAGTAAGATAACCCAGAAGCAGAAAGACTCACATGGTATATACTCACTTGTAATTGGGCACTAGCCCAAAAGGCATGTCCCATGAAAGTCTTCACTTACCAGGAGATTGGGATAGATGTGAGGACATCGCACTGGGACTCTAGGTAAGAGAAATATAGGAGTTGGGGAAATAGAAGGATCCAGAGGTCTTAGAATTCTACAAGAGGAACATCGTGATGGGTGGATCAGAGCCCAGGGGGTCTGCTCAAACTATTGCACTAACCAAGGACAATACAAGTAGTAAGCATCAAACCCCTACTCTGATCTAGCCAGTGGACAGGACATTCTCCACAGTTATGTGGAGAGCAGGGACTGACTCTGACATGAACTCTGGTGCCCCATATTTGACCACCTCCCCTTGGTGGGGAGGCCTGGTGGCACTCAATGAAAAAATAAGCAGGCTACCAAGATGAGACTTGATAGCCTATGACCATATAGTGGGGGAGGAGGTCCCCCTCAGTTATAGACCTAAAGGAGGGGAATAGAGGAAGGGAGGAATGGGAGGATACAAGTTATTGGATAACAATTGCATTGTAATCTGAATAAATTAATTTAATAAAATGAAATCTAAAAAAGAAACAATATATACAACAGGGATTTTTCTCCTTCACTCTCTCTTCTATCTTCATACCAATGAATTTATACTATATGACCAATTAATCTTATTTAATAATATAAAGCTACAATAAGCAAATAGATCATTATTTTAAAAAATGATTATAAATCAGGCTTTTCAAGATTGCCATACATGTGAACCAAGAATGATTTTTATTGCAATGGTTGTAGCTTCATTTCCTGGACATAGCCAGAAGCATATAAAAAATAGATTTAAATATTTTTGCCTAGAGCTAGGAAATAAAGAGAAAAGGTTTTTTAAAAAAAACAAAAAACTCATGTACTATTTATGTTACAGCACATGATTTAAAATTTGAATCTTGGAAGTGAGAAATTTTCCCCCACTAAGTACTAAAACAAAATCCCCCTTGATGTGTTTATAAATATATTGGCATTAATTATATACATTTGTTTTAACATTCCTAATATTTGACCAAACTCTTGGTGGCTGAGTTTTAAATTTTAACTATGTAGTATGCAATAATCTTTGAAGAATGATACCTGTGTAGGGCCTTCTCCAGAGTACTATATTATTTGTCCAGTCCTATGCTTTTGTATATGTGATCTGTTGATTGGGGAGGGGGAGATGTTTATGTAGATGCATGCATATTCATGTGTCGAATGTCTTCCTTAATTCATTTCCAAATTTACTTATCTATCTATCTGTCTGTCTATCTATGTATCTATCTAATCTATTATTTATTTATTTATTTATTTATTTATATATTATTTGAGATGATATCTCTCACTGAGCCTGGACCTTGCAGACTCAGCTATATTTCCTAGCCCTATATACCCTCCTGTCTCTGTCTACACAGCCCTGAACATACGTTGCCGTGCCCACTTCCTTTGTGTGTGGGTGCTAGAGATCAAGCACACATCCGTAGGCTTTTGCAGAAGCCCTTTACTTACTGAAAATTTTTATTTTTGTTAAACTTCTAGTCCCTTGCTGGATTACCACGGTTTGTTGTTGCACTTGCTAAGGAGGCACACAAATTAATCTAGAACACTGTTACTTTCTTCTTGGGTGGTATGGAGCAGTAGAAGATAATTGAGATAATTGTCTTCGTGAAATTACCATTGCATTTCATCTCAGAAAAACCCGTTCTTGTATACTTTTCAATGTCTTCATGAAAGAACAAAGATATTTGATTCAATTACTGGAACTTCATGTATACAAACCAAAATCACTGCTTAGGGATAATGGTTTAAAAAAAAATCATTGTATCATGAGAAATTTCTCTTTGGACAGAGATCACTGCTTTCGACAGTTACCTTTTCCCACCGCTGTCATGGAAGAGCAAGTGACTAACTGGTAGGTGCACACATGTAGGGAAGTGGATCTTCATTCTCTGGAACCATCAGGTTGCATATTGTCATAGAACAGCATCTCTTTGGAAACATCCAGGTATTACTTTCTCTCCAAATCACTTTCCCTACTGACCATAACTGGTTATATAATTCTGCATCTTCTATTATCCTGACTGCTGATCCATGCCTGATGGCTATTCCAGGTCTCAAAACGCCACACGCTCTTGATTGCTGCACTCTATGCTGCTTAATAAGACAATTAAAAGTGATTTACAAATGGCCATTGCAATGCAACTGGGGCTGGAGGAAAAAGCATTCTGTGGACTGTAATAGTAAAAGTGGATGTCCTTCCACATTCCCTCTGTGGCTGCCTCCAATTCCAATACTAGTTTCTTTCCTGGATGCTTTTTTTAAAAAAATAAAACATTCTAACATAACAACTTCTAAATACTATCTGGAAAGAATTCGAGCATGCCACTGATACATGCTTCTTCCATGTAATAGGGACAGCAGAGTGAAACTACCTAGCATCCTGGGGCAGCCAAGAGGTAGTAAGGTAGTACAGTTGTTCATGGATCTAGCTGCCTCATCCTTGGTCTTAGGGTAAAACCCAGTCTAATCAGTGACATATCTATCTTTACCATTTCTTGTTTCCTCCCCACTGGTATTGTTATGGTTACTACAATGGGCAGTTTCCCCAAAGACTGTATTGTTAGTCATATATCATAACCAGTGACCTTGATGGTTGATTATAATAACTGGGAAATTAAAAAAAAGAATTTCATATCTTCTTGTATATGTTTAAAATGTATATTCACTTATTTGTTATTTTAAGGTTAGTGGGATGAGAGCCATTATTGAAATAAACATTGAGAAGATTTCCTATTTTTAGCTAAGCTAGGAGAATTAATAAGATTGGCATTGGTTGGAGTACAGTAACTTTTCTTAGGACGAGTTATGGAATAGAAAGGGCTTGTGAAATAGCTTAGTGTTAATGTGTTTCCCAAACATGCACAACATCCTAGATTTAATCTTCAATAAATAGAGGAGAGGGGGATCTGTGCAAAACAATTTAAGAAATACTATCTTTCTTTTTCATTCTTCCCTATAGATATTTAGCAAATGTATAAGATTTTGAGCTTGTCATATGTGTGTGTGTGCATGTGTGCATGTGTGTATGTGTGTGTTCATTAATTTTGACATTCAGATTTGTGAGGCAGTGGAGCAAGCTGTCTATATTTACGTGTCTAGACCATGGTAGTTACTTGGGATTTCCTCTACTTTGTTCAATCTTCCAATTTATCAGCAGCATGGATAATGAAATGTTTATGGCTATTTGTAGTGTTCTCTCTGGGGCAGGCTAACACGTGCTGTGAGATGCTAAGCAATTGGTGATGGCATAATTATTTCACACTAGACCATAACTATCTGTGACCTCATTTGAAAATTAACCCCTCCTGTGTGTACCAATAGTCTAATCATGTGCTGTTTTCAGATGATGTAAATGCTACAGTGACTGCGGCCACATACCGTGTTTTGAAGGATTTATTTTTTTAAACACAGAACTTTCTATCATATATTGCTATTGAGAAATAGCAATAAAATAAAACCAACAAATTTGCCATTGGAAACCACTGATACTCTTAGTTATATGACTAGAAAGTTCCTTATTTGGTAAAGAGTAACTGAGAACAAAGTAAGAAGCAAGAAGTGTGAGCTCCTTTAGGCTTCTCCTTAGACTTTAAATTTCTTTTTTCTCTCCTAGACATGCTAACATTCATGTTCATGCCAAGGAGTTCCCTAACTTGATTGTTCATAGATAAATGACCAGCCTAGCACACAACATGGTTCAAAGGCCCAGACTCAAGAATGCCTCTTACCCAGTCTCCCCTGTATCTTGCTTTCACCTAGCCCTCCTCAGTGGTAGATTGTAGGTCCTTTCTATAAGTTCCACATCTCTGGAGATTCCTGAAACTCGCCCTTGCCCCTAGCTACCTACTTCAGTCAAGTTCAGGTTCTGTGTTCTACTGTATCCAATCTTTCCATATAGACCAGGCTTAAATGTACTTTTATCTTTCTCACAGAAAGGAAGTAACCAAATTGAATACTTGAACTGAAATAGAGACAATAAGCATAGTGGAAAACTACCTAATGATTTTGAAAAGCCAGCTTGCAAATATCTGATCACAAAGTCCTTTTTATGTACTTCTGGGCCTTCCTCAATCCTCAACATGTCATGCCAAGCACAAAGAGGTTATTCATTCAATATACACATATTAATTGAACATTTATTATGGGAAACTTACTTAACATGAGCACACAGAGATGCAAGAAATGGAAGACTTTTATTCTGCATCATGTATGTCTACAATGTAGCTCCAGAGGGGGGAAAAACTTCCAATGACAGTTGTTAGCATACTTTGGAGATTATTTATGTCATAGTAGAGGCTCTTTGTGTCAAAAACAAGAAACAACAGAGAGAGAGAGAGAGAGAGAGAGAGAGAGAGAGAGAGAGATTGAAGTCAGTCTTTCAGAATTCTTCTTACTCTAGAATTCCAAGAACATTAGACTTTCATGCTTGCCTAATTATATCTGTGTGGGTATTATCCATACTAGGTATTAAAGATACCAAGGGAAAAGTCACTATGGGGAAACAAGAAGATAGGCACTCATAAGTATCTTAGTTACTTTTCTATTGCCATGGCAAGACATCATGGCCAACGTAACTTATAAAAGAAAACATTGAATTTGGGTCCATGGCTCAGGAAGATTAGAGTCCATGAGCCTCACAGAGGGGAACATGACAGCAGGCAGGCATAGCATCTGACTCGCAAACAGGAGGCAGAGAGAGGACAGCATAAGCTTTTGAAACCTCAAAGCCAGCCTCCAGCAAGATACCTTCTCTGGCAAGACCACAACTCCCTATCCTCCCAGAAGAATTCCACCAACTGGAGAACCAGCATTCCAACATATGAACATATGGAAACTATTTTTCCTAAAACCACCACAACCAGGATACTGGAATTTTTACTGAGCTTACACTTTTTTGGTAGGAAAAAGGTTCAGGCAAAGGGGAGTATAAAATGGTTCTGTCCTCTCCACCCTCATGATATTTCTTGTCTGTATATTTTCAGAATCTAAGTATTTGGGAAATACTAAATGTCTTAAAGAAACACGGGCTTGCCATGCTATAATACCTGTCAGAATTTGAGGTTAGTAGGATTTCTAGAAAGGATTGTACTCTGGTGCCTGAACTGATCTAGCCTCATGGGTTTGGGATACTAATCGATGCTTCCCTAGATCAACTCTCTGAACCTGTCACAAATCAAAAATTGTCACATCTCAGCTGGGTGGGGTGGCACACGCCTGTAGTCCAAGCACTCGGGAGGCAGAGGCAGGTGGATTGATGTGAGTTCAAGGCCAGCCTGGTCTACAAAGCATGTCCAGGACAGCCAAAGGCTTCACAGAGAAACCCTGTCTCAAAAAACAAAAAACCAAACAACAAACAATAACAACAACAGCAACAACAAAAAAGAATTGTCACATCTCAAAATACTTTTTCAGTAGAAGGTTTATTTCCCCTTTAATACATTGTTCTGATGAGGTGGGGGAATGCAGATAACCCTTTGAGAACCCCTTGAAATACACAGCTCCTCACTAGGGGCCCAATTAGTAGGAAAATCCCACTTTACAAGATTCTATGGTCCTCTTGAAATTGTACTTCAAAACTACATGCACCGACTTCCCCGCCAGGCACAGAAGCAGACTCCATGTTTTAATTCTGACCCTAATTAAATCTCTACACAGAATGTCTGTTTGGCTCTCCAGCGACACAGGGCAGGCAGAGGAAAGGGAAGAGCCCTGCATTCCTAGTTTTATTCTATTGCTATGATAAAACATTCTGCCCAAATGCAGCTTTGGGGAAGAACGGTTATGTTTTGGCTTACAGCCTAGTACTGAAGAAAGTCAAAGCAGGCACTCAATCAGGAACATGAAGCAGAAATTGTAGAGAAACACTGCTTCCTGGCTTCCTTACTTGCAAGTTCATGCTTCCTTCGCTTTCTTACATAGCCCAGGGCCACCTTGTTAGGGAATGTTGCCACCCACGATGGACTAGGCCCTTCTAAACCAATTACCAGTCAAGGCAAGTCTCCACAGACAAGCCCACTTGCCTTAGTTGAGATTCACTTCTCAGGTGACTCTTGGCTGTGTGACACCGACATTTGCTCTTTCTCAAATTCTCCCTCTAGCGTTCTCTCTCTCTCCCTCCCTCTCTCTCTCTCTCTCTCTCTCTCTCTCTCTCTCTCTCTCTCTCCCTTTCCTGTATTGTAGCATTGTACGTATGAATTAGTTAAAAAATGCCTGCCCAGAAGTCATTCTGGTGTCTCCTCTACCTCTCATTTAGTTTCTTGCACTTAATAAAACCCAAATCATCAAAATATGCTATGCATAGTCCATGCACAGTCTTTTGGCTGATCCTAAGCCAACTTCTGGAACACCATGCATAATGACACGATCCTTTCAAATCCAAGGAAGTAAAATTCCAACGACAGATCATTGTGGCTGTAGACAATGTTTTAAACATGTGCCTGTTGATGATGTGGTAGCTGTGCTGTTTGTTTTTCTATTCTTCTATTTGGTTGCTCCTAGCATGTGAAAGCAAACTTATAGTTAAGTTACATAAACACCACATGCAAGTTTCTGCTTTCTAGAATAGAAGTTGCGCACTTCTTATTTGTCTGTTTTAGTTTGCTCTTTGTTTCCGACAGGGTAAACTCTACCAACTGAGATAAGACTGAGTGACTAAGACTGTGATGTGGGGTGTGAAAGGGAGGCAAGTCTGTTTTCCCAGTGTGCTTAAGACAGGAAAGAAATGGTTTACTTTGCCTTGCACCAGTCCTGAAAGAAAGAAAGAAAGAAAGATGAAGATTACATTCTAGACGATATAGTGAGTGCAGAAAAGACCTCTTATTGATGGAAGCAGAGTTTAAGTTATTTTTATCACTTTTGGCCTTTGAGTTAATTAGTCTAATGAATGCTTAAGAGGGAAGCAAGTGAGAAGGGAAGAAATATTTGGAGAACATACCCAGTGAAAAGCTAAGAATAAGGTTGGAGCCATGCAGTGCTGAGTCTTGACTACTGCCTATTGCCTAAGGTCTTTGGTTGGCCCCAGCCTTGGGGCTTCTACTGCCTTGCTTACGTTGCTTCGAGAAAACAAAAAGGAGTTACTTCCAAAGCTTCAGTGAAATGAGATAAAAAATTCCCCCTCCCATTGTGTTCATTTTGATGAGTTTATATTTTCATTCTATTTCTTTTATTATTAACATATGTATATAGGAATATAAATTTAAAAAACAAGGGAAGAGAAGTAGAGGGAAGGGAAGAAAAGAAGAGAAGAATACTGGAAGAGGGCAGCCAAACAAGAAAGAGGAGTATCTGTTTCCTTCATCTGGGACAGTGAGGTGTAGGGAAATGGGAATATGTTAAAATCTAAAATACCTAGAAATTTGTTCCTCAAGAGCCCATGTATTTTCTTGATTTTAAAATCAACATTATGCAACCAAATGTAAGCCTGGCCTGAGTGAGTTGACTGAGAGTGTGTATCTACAGGATTGCTTAAGAAAGTCTTCCCTAGTGTCTGTGTAATTGCCCAGTGTGATGTTAAAGTTCACATGTGTAAATAAATGTCCTACCATATGCCAGGGAAATGCAAGAAAGAAGATTCTGAAGACCTGATACATCTGAGAAAATTCTAACATAAAACCATTGTTATAAAAGGCATTGTATATGATTTTGATATAAAGATGAATGGATTCATGAAAACCAGAGGAATCTTTCCAAAATTGTCTCTAGTATATGTGAAAATTTGATTTTTTACAAAGGTGTTTTTATAGTCGAGTGATAGAAACATTTATTTGACAAACTGTCTATCCATATGAAATAAATTCATACCAAATAACTAGGTCACTTCATAAACAAATCTTTAAAAAGTAAAAGAAATTACCAAAAGAAAAATATTGGAGGAAAATTCAGGTTACTTGCACAACCTAGTAATTGACAGTTTTCTAGCAAATACAGGAAATCCCAGATGAATGCGTGTTTGTATGTGTGTGTGTGTGTGTGTGTGTGTGTGTGTGTGTGTGTGACTTATATTTATATAGCATTTAAAGTAAAATTTGTAGTAACAATTTATTTTTATAATTAAAGTATACCCTTTGCAAATTCAATATGTAAATAATATGGTTAGAAAATGTTATAATGGAATATGGTCATAAGGATTCTAAGCAAATTAAACAAACTGAGTTTTCCTTTATCTGCTGTAACAAGCAACCAGGAGATAAGCAATCCTGACAGCTACAGTAGCTGCATGCAGTATCTCAAAGTGTACTTACTTATCTCTCCTTCACAGTCCTCACTGTAGGCTTTCATCTTCATGTTTATCACTTCAGGTACAAGCAGAAAATGCTGGCCAGATGCGCTTTTTTAAAATGAGGGGATACATAAACTTCCTGTGATAGCCCCAGGTACAAGGGAGACTTGCTAATGTCTAGGTCTAAGAATTGCTTTTGTTTGCTTGATCATGAACTATTTGCACCTTTACCACCATTGTTCTATAGCTATGGAGAAGAGAGGTACATTAATTCTAAATAGATGGGTAAGAGTGCGTGCTGTGCAAGTGAAGGAAATGTCTGGATTATTCATGGAGCATTTTCAAACTGATACCTAAGGAAAACAACTCAATGGAAAAATAAGTGAGAAACTCAGAGTTGGACTAGTTCAAGTGGCATAGAACATGATGAAAGGGGGCCAGCTGCCTTAGCATTCATGGAATTGTGCATTTAAAGAAGAACGAGATAGCGTTTTTATAGTCATCCTGTCACATGGGTTTTACGGTGTGCTACTTTCTGCTGGTGCTTGAAATGCAGGAAAGAAACCACTACAACTTGTTTCCCTATTTAAAAGATCAACCTTCACATGGCAATTTCACCAAATTTCAGGCATGCAATTATGTGTGTACATCCTTTGACCCGGAAAATCTGGACGTAAAGCCTATTTCATCAAAGTAAAAATATGATTATTCAAGCATTTATGCCCAAGGGCTTTATTGTATCATTTTTGTCATGATTAAAAAGAGAGGCGATGTTAAATAAGTGTTTATAATGAGAAAAATGGACTTGCTAAGTAAATTATAGTGAATAGCAATATTATTATGCTGTTATTTGGAAACACTGATTTTGGTCTATCTTGATCTACACATGATAACATAGAAGCGTCTCTACAATGTATCATTAAGCTGCAGGATACAGCTATGGTGGAGAAAGATAAACATGATGCAAGTTATTAATCCAGGTTACCATGGCTGGGAGGGAATAGAGAAACAAGTCATAGGCAATGAGGGACCAGAAAAAAATCAAAATTTATTTTATGCCCACATAGTAAAATGATTTAGAAATTTTTTTTTTAATGATGGAAGAGAAATCATATTATAAACAGGATGCCCCAAAGTTAACGCAGGATAAAGAACGGTCAGCTGAGAATTCGCTTGCCTCTGTTCCTTGTTAGATGACAGATCTGGCCTATAGACAAAAACAATTCTTCTTTTTCGTAGAAGAATTGTTTAACTGCCAAAAAGATGGTGTGTGCTTTGATACAAGTAGTAAACACTATGGCATTCTCTTCTATAATAAATAAATTAAATATCTTCTTTTAAAAGCAGGTGGTAAACGTGTGCTTTCACATTGAGGAAATGAATTGTGTCTGCAAGAGGGATAATGAGAAGGCAGCGAGGTTTCAGTGCACACTTGGAAAGTGTGGGCTACTTCAGTGCAGGGAAGGTTCCTCACTGCTCATAACTGACACTCAGAATGTTCCCAGCCATCTGATTCCAAGCCCAGAGTTTTGGCTCCTGGGCTGTGTTGCTGGCACCGAAGAAGTGGGGTGGCGTGTTGTTTAAATCACAGCACTTCGCTGTTTCCTGGCTAAGTTACAAAACAGCGCTGTAGTCGTGAAACTGAATGTCATCAACACGCGTTTGTGGCATGTACAGAGCACGCAAGGCACTGTAGTAGCGCTTTAGGCAAGTGAGCGATCCCGTTTGAAAGAGGTGTGATTGCTTCCCGTAGGAACTTTTCAAACTAAAGGAAGGGGAAAAAAAAACAACCCCAAAAGACAAAACAAACAAAACAAAACAAAACAAAAAACACAAAACAAAACACCCAAACAGAAAGCAAGCCAGTGGATTTTCCAAGCCGCATTATCTGATTCCGGAGCTTAGCTCTGGGCTTTGTACAC
The DNA here is from genome assembly GCA_907169655.1 of Acomys percivali. Lineage (NCBI taxonomy): Eukaryota > Metazoa > Chordata > Mammalia > Rodentia > Muridae > Acomys > Acomys percivali. The sequence continues at coordinate 181,684,601 of OU015742.1, forward strand.
ATTAAATACTCAATAACAACAACTGAATGGAGGTAAAAATCAACTTTGTTATAAGGAGCAGGGCTGGTAACAGCAGTATTTAGCTGAGTGTTTTTTCTTTTGCCAGAATCCATCTTGCTTCTAAACACTTAAATGCAAATATGATTTCCCCCCATGAGTTCCGCTTAGTTTGGAATAGAAAGGGGCTCTGCGTCTGAGGCTGGAATTGCACCTGGTTGAAACAATTGAGTTAGAAGAAAGCACATACTGCCTGCTTCTAGCGTGACACCTCTAGTCTATAGAGATATGGTATGTAGACATGCTCTTTCTATAGGTAAAAGCGAACATTCTCAGTTGGTGTAGCAGTCCCCCCCCCCATATCTCCTTCTTCCTTCATCTGTGGGAGCCCCATCCTTTGCCCTGTGTGACCAGCACTCCAACCACAATGAGACGTCTGCTGTTTTCTAGCACCCTGTGCTAGTTTGGCTCTCTACACCCATGCCTTCTTCTTCCTCACACTGAAATGCCAGTCCTGTTCCATGTACAATGGGGAGATGATGTTTGATTACTTGCTGTTCTTGGCATGATTTTGTTTAAACTTATCTAGAAAAATATTAAACATTCACTTCTTTGTTATTCTACTTATTTATCACTTGTGGCACTTTTCACAATTGTATTTATTTGCCTGACTCTTGACTTGCTAGACTGACGGAGTTGTTTCTTTGCATACCGTTAGCCTACCATTGGCTTTATCATAGAATCTTTGTAATGGTATCTCTGAACTGCCAAAAGGGCAGATGAACAAGTGACTGAATGATTGAGCTAGTAAGCGAAGTGAGGAATATGATACACTTGGAAAATGAGAAACTGCTATTTAGTTATCTCTAGGGACATTTGTTAAAATTGCTTTTAGATTTATTTGTTTTATTTTATGTGTTTGAATGTTTTACCTGCATGTATGTCTGCATACTACATGTGTGCCTGGTATCTTCAGAAGGTAAAATAGGGCAGTAGATACCCTGGGTTATAAATTGCTGTGAGCCATCATGTGGATTCTGGGGGCCAGAGCTGGGTCCTCTGTAAGAGCAGTAAGTGCTCTAAGCCACTGAGCCATCTCTCCAGCCCCAAGAAAAATGTTCTGAATAAGAATTTTATAGAGAAGACAAAGATAAGGATAATGTCTTTCCTTTTATCTTTAGAAATTATGGGTTAACATTTGTATATAGGAGAGATATTTTGGACAGAAAGTGCTTTATAACCACAGTCTACTTATTTAGGCTTCTCTAAAATAGTCTCTCCTTGGGCATGTTTAAAACCTGAAGTCTGGTTGGCGTTATAAATATGCATGAGATGTTGGGGGAAGACAGCCTAGGGTGTGAATCACACTTCAAGCAGACCCACCCGCTTGCTCCCGACTTCAAGTTTTTCAGAAGTGTGAAATGAAAATGTTTTTAAAATTAGAAAATGTGCCATCAGAACTTTATCAGCCCAAAGAGAAAATAAATAATCTCTTTAAAGGTGGGGACTGCTGAGGATATTTACTTAGTTAGTTTCACAGCTAAAATGCTTAGATAAGATTTTGTTAGAAAATACACAAATTAATTTAATGAATATGGCGAAAAAAAATACATCTTCCCTAAACAAACTGGGTACCAAATGCTGCAATCCAGGGTTTCTGAGGGATTGTTTAAACCTAAATTATGAGCAAATTGTTTCATGGGGGGGAAAAGGAACCTCTCCAGGGGTGTCTTTGTAAGGTCGATTTGCATTTGAAGAGGCACCTGGGAGCATTTGAAGAGTTGGGTGATTTTGCCAGAGCCGTTTGGATCTTAAATCGCTAAATGTTAACAACAAAAATGAGAGAAAAATTGTATCATTTTGCTCTCAGGTTTGTTGAAGATGGATTTTGTTTCTCATTGTTAATCTTGATTTTAAAGTCTTGAAGATTGAACTGAGTGTACATATGAGGGAAAATCATGAGGTAAGAAAGATAATGTCCTGAGTTCAGTCACAGAATACCTCCTAAACAGTCCACTTCTCTAAACATCAGTGCATCGGCATTAGAAGGCATAATGGAAAAGTAAACACCCAGTGAGAACCCTGTGAAATGATGCAAAATGGTCCTGAAATTGAGCCAAACTGAAATACGTAAACATTAAAATAAAAATCATGAAACATTACAAAACTAAAACATTGAGGTGGAAGTGTTACTTGAAGGACAGTTGGTAATTTCCAAAAACTGCAGCAGTGACTGAAAGCAGGCTGGAGCTGTAAGGTCTGTAACGGAGAACAGGGGAAGGAGAGAGATGCTCCTCCGGACAGGCCTCAACATGGCCTACCTTGGTACCAGCGGGCAGGCTCTGCCATCCCACCTTTTGTGTCCTGCTTCAGGGTTCCTGAGGCAGTAGGTACACGAAGATCCGGATAACCTGCAACTCTGATAAACTTCCAAAGAATAGGGACGGGGGTGGCTGTCTGCCAGGCCACATTTTGAGCGCTGCTCTGTCAAATGGGTAAGACTGAATTTGAAAATACAATCACCACCTATAGTTAAACACAGAGCTCCTTTCTTTTCTTTCTTTCTTTTTTTTTGGTTTTTCGAGACATGGTTTCTCTGTGTAGCCTTGGCTGTCCTGGACCCGCTTTGTAGACCAGGCTGGCCTCGAACTCACAGCGATCCACCTGCCTCTGCCTCCCAATGCTGAGATTAAAGGCATGTACCACCTCACCCAGCCAGAGCTCCTTTCTTAAGTGCCTAGGGCTCTCTATGTGTCCATCTTTCTCTCTGTGTGTGTGTGTGTGTGTGTCTCTGTCTGTCTGTGTGTCTTTTTCTGTCTCTGTGTCTTCCCCTCCCATATGATAATTTAAAATGCCACTGTTTTTAGCCCTTTATTGTGGAGGTTGACATCCTTTTTTTATATCAGTGCAGTTACTGTTAACCAGTGTGCATCAGCGTGGGACAGACATTGTTTCTTAAGGACATAAAAGAAAATAACATTTACTTTCATAAAACAGTTGTCTAGCTTCTTGACAGAGCTGTAGGTTCTGTCGCTAATTTATTACTATAATTTGATTTTTTTTTTCCCCTCATGGTTGAGATTGAAAGTGAATTTCAAATGATGAAACTTGATTTTAGTAAACACTACCAGATCCTACCCTTTGGATTGGAAGACACAAGAACATCCAGGAGAAAAGCAAAAACAGAAACATAAAACCACACAGTTGCTTAGCAGAGTGCATATGTCCAAGCACATGCTTTTTTATACCTACCCAAAATATGTTTCATTCTTTTCTTCTTCCCGTGTTTTCCTCTCCCTCCTTTCCCCTTTCCTTCCTTCCTTTCTATGTGTGGTATATGCACATGAGCACATGTGTAGGAAGATCAGAAATTTTATTGTTTTCTACCATTTGCAGTGGTTCTCAGCCTTCCAAATGCTGTGACCCTTTCATACAGCCTCTCATGGTAGGTGACCCTTGTGAAAGGGTCATTCAACCCCCAAAGAGGTCATGACCCCATTGGTTGAGAAACACTGATAGAGGGTCTCTCGCTGAACCTGAAGCTCACAGATTGGCTAGACTGGCTGGCCAGTGAGCCTGAAGATTTTTTCTCTTCACTCTCTTGGCTGGGATCATAGATAGGTAACTGGGGTTATCTTTTTATGCAGATGCTGGGGATCTGAACTAGGGTTCTCATGCTTGCACAGCAAGCACTTTATGCACTAAGCCATCTCCCCAGCTCTAACTGTGTGCGTTGGTACCAACTCTGACTTGGTACCATTCTAGACCTTGGAACCCCAAAGCTACAATGACTTTATCCTTGGGTGTGAATGTCACTAAGTCAGCAGCTCCTGGAAAGTCATTAATCTCTGCTCAGGCCCAAGCTGCTTCAGTGATTTTATTCCACTCAGCATTGTCCTTAGTGAGAGGTCCTTCCGACTCAAGGCTTCTGCTTGCTCTCTGCTTCCTTTCAAGTGGAGAGAAGGCTGCCTTTACAGCTACTTCCCCAGTGAGGCCAAGGATAAGCATTTCTCCATGTAGAAATCCAACTCTGAGCTTCATTTTCTGTAAAACTTCGCTCTTGTCTTTCTAACTATACAACCTTTGACAGTGCTTTTTCAAAACTTACTCCATCCTGGTTGGCACTGCTCATTCTTGGCTCATGTTTGGGAGGCTTTTCAAACCTAGGCCTCCTAAGAAGACCATATACAAAGGGTGAGAAAACCAAACAAACCATACCAGCCTTCTGGAGAGTAAGGAGTTCGAATCCTGGCCTAACATCACTATCACAGAATCAGTAGACACTGTCCCCTATCTTTGCCTGTTCTCTTCTAAAACATCTACATTTGAGCTTTACTGGCCATAATGTACTTGGGGAGAACTGATTTTCATTTTTGAAAGTATCTGCTCAGATGAATATCAGTCAGTGGTTCTCGAGGAGTAGATAGTAAATTCCCAACCCCCACTTCAATCCTCTTGAGTCGGAATCTCTCAAGGTGTGGTCTGGTGCTTTGCTTTGTAACAAGCCCAGTCAGAAGATCACCAATGCTGAAATCAGCCAGGTACTTGTTTAGGGTGTGGGAAGTCCTTAGGAGACAGGCAAGGTTGGGGGTGGTGCTGTCAGCTCTTCTACTTCTATGTGTTTGCTGTTCACTTGACACAAGTGAGCCAGGTGTTCTAAAGGACACTTGTATCTAATTGTACAAAGAGCTGGCAGCTTGACCATAGTGCAGAGCATAGCAGAGTAGCTTGTTCCCTCTGCCCCATGGGCAGGAGGCCATGTTCTAAACTTCTACACAGGTATTTCTTAGGAAGAGGGCTCGTGGGTTGTTTTTCTTCCAAAGCACCCAAGTTCCAAATATCAAATAATACTCTTCTATTTCCTGCTCAATAATTGCCCTTGGCCACTGAGATTTACCCATTTGTGTGAGTGATTCAATCCAGATAGTCCAATCCAGGCTTGACTGCCTGCCTTCCCTTCTAGCAAAATGTATAGATTGCTGCATATGTCTGCCCAAAACCACAATTATAAACAAACAATAATAAATTACCCCTTTCTGTAGGTCTTCTTTCAAGCTCAACATGTGGTTTGTAGTTTATGGGGTATTGATTGTGTATTATCAGGTTAGCTTACACACTGACAATTACATGTAGCGTCAGGGTAGCCATGACAATGGAGTCCAGTTGCCATAGCAATGAAAGAAGTCCTATAGCTGCTACATACAGCCTGCTTTCCAGCGATAAATGTGCTACTCACTTCATTTTAATTGAAAGATGGAATTATAGACTCTAGAAAGAAATAAATGGGCCCACTCCCCATTTTCCTCCTAGCCACCTGGACACAAGTATAAATAGGAAATAAGTAAGCATTCTCTTAAAGGTAAATATTGAGGATTTTGAAGGCATATTTTCCAGTAGTTTTGTGGACACTAGGGACAAATGAGTGATATGTTGCTGAACAGACGTTGAATTAGTTCCCACATTTTTGCATTCTTAACTAACTGATAAATTATTTTTTTTAAGTCCCTTGTTTTAACTATTTGTCATGTATGGTCTACCTTCCCTTTTACAGTAGAGCCTTCTGTTGGCTCTGTTTCTTAACAATTAAACTTTACTATACAACCCAACTATTTTACACAAGAAGGAAAAGAGGTTAAAGGGAAACAAGAGTGAACCTTCCGGTATCCATTCCATGGGACGGGTCCCTAGGTGTCTCTGGCCTGCATGCTGGTCCAGCCTGCTCGCTGATCCTTTTCCTGATCCACGTGCATTGAGCTAGATCCAAACCTGCTGCTCCTCTACTCCTCGCTGCCTGTCTGTCTCTCACGTGCAAGGGCCAGTCTCCTCATCCCATCGAGGGTCAATTAGAAACACAATAATCCAGATGGAGTCCCCCACCCCCACTCCCAGTCCACTTCCTGAATTCCAGGCCCGGGATGGCTCCACCCAGTCTATCTCAAGGTTAATCTCAGGGAATATCAGTGGTGTGTCCAAGGGCAAAGCCTGCCAAGACTGTTTTCACCTGTGACAAAGTTTACAATCCTTCCCACAACCTTCAATGAATTTACTTGCTGAGTTTATTTTATACTTAAAAACTCATGGCTGATACCAGAAGTTATTTTACAATTAACATCAAATGGCACCATGGAAGTTTTTACATAACTGAAAGGTATCAATAATGATAATAAATATGTAGTCACGAATGATCCCACTTCAATGCTAGTGCTTCTTGTATGCTTAAGATCTAACAGTCTTTGTGTGGTAGCCCAGCCATATGCTGTAATAATACAGAGTCTGGAATGCCTCCCATAGCACAGAGGAAGATATACATTGGGGACCCTGAAATGAATAGACTCTATGCTTACCCTGCCCCCAGTGGATAGAAAGCTAGTCAAACAGCAAAGCAAATGATTAACAAAATAAAGAATAAGTTAGTGACTGAAGAAAATTATAGGCAGCAAAGGGAGACAGAGAGAGGGGCAGGGAGGGAGAGAGGGAGAGGGTGCAGACTTGGTCTAAAACTCTCCTATATGTGAGCATAAGTTTGGATCAAATCTGGATTCTACTTTGAACTTTTCACTTTAGATGAGAATTTTCTTTCACTTAATATGGCAGAATGGCCTTTCTATTTCCCCTTGATCACTTTTGAAAGCTTCAAGTTGTAACTCAATAAGCCTTAACTCCTTTTTCTTCTTTTAGTCTTTTCTCTAAAGTCAGATGATTTGCATTTCCAGAAACAATCCCATGAGACACTGCTGAATTCTGTTTGTTTAGGTCACATGGAAGAAAGAAACCACTATATTCAGGCAAGGAAGACATCTGGGACAGTTTTATGGGGTGATATAGCAAAATACCCTTGGGAATAAAGATTGTAGGATCTCTGGGAAATTATTTTTAATGAAATGATCCAGGAAACTGTGCATTCATGTTGTCAGGATCTACCCTCAGTGGGTGTGTATGTAGGTGAGGTATCATATGTGGAAGGCATTTCAGTCGTGGATTACAATGTTCAGCTTTTAGGAAAAGAAAAAATGAGTTGGGGATTAAATAACTTTCTCTACGATAGAGAATTATTCACAGAATTGTTTCTAGGTTATAACACAAAATGAAAGGTTCTTTGATATTTGCAATCACTGTTCTTAATCTACATTCATCATTTTCGAAATAAGGACACTGGTAGAATAATCAATCAATCGATGTTCCTTTTTATTTTGTTAGTACTTACCAAGGTCTATGGCTGTACCACCCTAATGCACCTGCTCTCTTCTCATGTTTGTACTTTATAAGTAAACACAGTCTGTAAAAGCCTTAATCCGAGTGCTAAAACAAAGCTTTCATACATTTTCTAGCCTCATGATCCTGTTTTCTAGAAGGATTAGTGCCTTTTAGACACATAATTACACAATAAATTATTTAAGTTCTATAGGATAAAAAGAAATAATACATCCTACAAGAGAATTCCTAAAACAGAGAATAGAATTCTCCTGTCCCTCCTTTCTCCCTCCTCCCCCCCTGCTGTCTCCTCTTTTTCTTTCTTGAGCCAAGTTTACCCCATATAGCCCAGACTAGCCTCAAACTAGCCTCCTACAGATAACTCCCAAGTACTAGGATTATAACCATGTTTCACCACACATAGTGTAACAACAAAATTCTAGAGTGTTCAACACTTTATTCACCAAGGAAACCTACTCTAATAGACTAAATAAAAATTTAAATGGTAAGTAACTTTTATGAGTATACTCACTATAAACACACACACACACACACACACACACACACACACACACACACAGAGTTGTACATAATCAGAAGTTTATATTTCTTTCTGCCCTGTTTCAGGTTGGCTGAACATATATCCTAAGATACATTTACTTACTGTTTTGCTTTTGATGTATTTTTCTCTCTGTGCCCTTAATTGTTAAATTTATAATTTCGTTAAACTTTAAAATTTATAGTTTCTATTTGTTTGAGTTACAACATTGAAGCTGTTAGTGTCACTATACTCCTCTATAGTTCAATTTCTTTAAAGATCTAGTAAGCTTTTCACTGGAGCCAGCCAGTTTCGCCTAATCACATCTCCCCCAGTTTCAACCTTATCTCTGCTTCCACATAACCTGATGGTTCTCTGTTTCATATGTGGACTGGTTCTGCAGTATGCCACTGCTCAAATGTAACATGATCGAAAAGAAAGGACCAAATCCCACATGAACATTCAAAGCAGTGATCACAATGCTCATCATCCCGCAGATGCATGGTAGACATGTATGCTGCAAGATCAGGAGTCTGTGTCTGTCCAGCGGTGCATGTTTAAATTAACAAGCATGCTATCTAAAAGGTAAAACTTCCAACTTCCAGCAAAATTTTCAGTTGAACCCTCTCTGCTCTACGGTCACAACGTTCAGTTTCTTTTCTTGCTTTTTGCTCACATGGTAACTGAATCTCTCATTACCAAGCCAAAGTTAGTGCTTTCACTGCCTTGCTTTTCTTTTTCCTTTTTAATTTGCTTTGCTTTTACAACCTAAGACCCTATGAAAGCCAAAAGAATGCCAACTTCAGGCCAACCCATTCATGTTAATTTCTCCTACCTAGCCTGGCACATCTGTCTGTGGATAGATCTGAACCCTCTGATGAGCTGGCAGCCATTACTAGCAGAAGGTCTGAGATTGTATTCACTGAGAAGAAGAGCTGAGGCTGGGGGAACTACAGAGAGTCTCTGTGTATTTGAAGCAGTTATCAAAGCAGCTAGGGGTGCTGAGAAGTGGCACAAAGGAGGGGTTTAGATTGCCGGGGACACCAGCCACCTACCCTGCACACACAAACCCCGTTTTGGGCTTCAGATCTTCAAATATGTTCAGTCTGTAATTAAGTGTCAAAGAATTGATTAGGAAAGCTCCTGCAATGTGAGCTCATTGATGGAACCTTTTTTTTTTTTTTGGCAGGCTGCATGATATAATTAGTCTAAACAAGAGGTAGAGTCTGTGGTAGTTTGGGCCACTAGCCAATAATGTTTAAGTTTGTAATAAAATGAGGCAAAGAAGGAGGGGATCAGCAAAAGATCATTTATGTTTATCTGTGGGAAAAAAAAATTAAAAGAAGTGGATCCTAAGATACCGTTTGCTGGAGATGGAAAGTAGTTTTAGCTTTTGGTTATTTTCTGGGGCAGTAGAACTTAAGAAAACTGTATAACCTCAACCTTTGCAAGTACTGGTGCTCTGTCAATAGTGGTGCGAAGTTGTTCCTGAAGGCAAATGGACTGAAACAATGATGCGTTTCAACCCTGGCATTCAGGAGGCGGAGGCAGGCGCACTAGGAGATTTGAGGCCAGCCCAGGCTATATTGCAATAACTGGTATCAGAAAATCAAGGAAAGAAAAGGAAATAAGGTAGGAAAGTGGAAGTAGGGAGAGAAGGAGGAAGGAAGGAAGCGAAGGGGGAATCAACAAAGGAAGGAAGAAGGGAGGAAGGAAGGAAGCCAATTAGTTCTCAAATTAAAGTCTATCTACACACCAAACTCTTCATAAACATTCTTTCAGGATCATTCCCCTACACCTGCTAACTGGACTTCTCCAGAGGGCAGCAAAGAACATCTGAACAATGGCATCATACTAATGGCTCATGCCAGGAACCATGGTACATGGAATACATGGAAGGATGAGGGACATGGTCAAAGGAAAATGACATCCATGAGACATCATTGCTGCCAGATTAAGAGGAAAAACAGAAACACACTTTCCCCATTTTCTAGATTTTCATTTTACCTCTCTTTAAGATGTAGAATAACTTCAGATCTTTCTCTACCATTGGCACAGAGACATTGGTAGAGCTCACCGGAGGACAGTGCGCCTGTGGTGAAACTAGACCCATCATTTCCTATCTCTCTATAGTTGCCCTTGTAAGGTGGGAATATTTTTTAAAAAAACTATAGTAAGGCACTGAGAATAAAGCAGCATTTGGCTGACATATATTAAGCATTCAATCATGTTGTTGCTTCCCTTTCATCCCGTGCAATTTCAGTGGGTAAACCAATAATTAATAGATTTTTCCCCAGTAAGTACTTCTACAAGGAAGTGAAAGTTTTACCAGAAGAAAAGGTGGTGTTTCTTAAATGTAAGGTGGAATATGCATTTAATAATTTGTGCAAGATGTATTCAGAATGGCTTGTATTTTATATTTATTCATCCTATCAGAATAGCTTTTATTCTCATGTTCAACCTCTAACATCTCCAGTGAATTAAGTTTGGAAAGCAATAGGCCAGCCAAGATAAGATGAATTTCTGAATACCCCAAACTTGACCATTTCATGCTTTTTGTGGTTATACTAGAAAGAGAAAGGGGGGAAATAACTATTTGTTCTCCCTCTCTCTAAAAAAAATGCCCTCTTACTCTGAGAGCAGTGCAAGGTCCCACCTTGAGCACTGTGATGGGAAGGCAAATGCTTTCTTTGAGGAAACACCACTCCAGAAGGGGAGGATCACGGAAGCCTCTTACATGCTGTTGGCTTGTGAATTCCTTTCTTAGTGAATCTATGGGGAATCCAAGACACAGATTTTTCTGTATTCCAACTGGCAAAAGATATAGATCAAATGTTTAAAGCCATTAGGAAGAAGTTAAGTCAGAGACAACACAGATACAACAGCATTAATTTAGGGCAAGAACAAAATGCATTGCAGCATCGATTCTGGCATTTTCTTCTGTTCCTAATAGCTCTGAGCATTTGATCTATATGTTCTTTGGCCCTAAATGAAGCAAAACAAATGTCTGGACAGATTCCCTGAGATCGAGTTTCCTTCTCACCATTTTTCTACTTTGGTAGTGAACTAAGGCCACAGGCTTCATTCACCTAGAACAGCTATGAAATTGAGGATGCTGACCAGGGTATCAAAGTGTGGTACTTGCAGTTTTCAAGCATGTAAATAATTCCCCTTTGAACAAATCCAAACCAGTGTACCGTGAGTAGAGCTGGAAGCCTCTTTAAAGATGATAGGTAAATTTCCAGAATCACTTAGCAGTTTTCATAGGTGACAGGGCACTAGGTTGTTATGATGATGATGATGATGAGCTAACATTTATTTCTGAGAATGAAACTAAATGGTCTAAAGCCATTATCTCCCTTAGTCCTCACAATAAACCCATGATGTAGAAAATATTACTACTTCCATTCTTTGGAAGAAGTATCTGGAATTAAGACAGATCAGATGGCCTTCCTTTGAGTACTAATCCATTCCATGGTGTCTCCAAGGTCATGGAATTCTCAGGGATCATTCATCCTACAGGATGTATACTAAGAGATTGCAGTCATTGAAGCTGGTGATACTGAGCTGTTTTCTCTCGGTGACATGGGGCCTGTCTTGTGTGTGCACCACTCCTCAAATCTCTTAGCAAAAGACTCTGAGTAAAGCATGAGTGTACAGCTGCTTTCTCTGTTAAATAGCAGTCTGTGCCTTGGGGAAAACATTAGTGGCTTTTGTTTGTCTTTCACAGGTTGTTACTGTAAGAGGTCAGTTATAATAGAAGTGAAAACACACACACACATACACACACGTGCGTATGCGTGTGCCACACACACATATACGGATATGTAAATATTGGCTCAAGGACCATGGATTGCTTTTATTTTTCTAGTAAAGACTTTTCTAAGGAATATATAAATATATATATGTATATATGTGTATATATATATTTATATTCTTTTAGTCAACACTACAAAGAAAGTACCTGTAACATGCTTTAAGTTACAAGTTAAATGTAATAAATAAAATGGAGAAGTGGTATGGATTTGTTAAATTCCATCATTTTAGTAATGAATTCAAATGAATTGTGTATGATTTCAAAGCAATCTTTCTGTGTAAAATTGGTGGCGATAATTGGGAGTCTTCTTAAATGTAAAGATAAAAATGAATCTTCAACTTCTTTATTTCAGATGCTTAAAATGTCCAAAGTAAGGCTATAAGAGAAATACAAAGCTTTTGGGAGCCAACTTACATTGCTGCTAGTCCTGTAGCTTCTATGGTGCCTGGTTCTTTCCAATAGAATCTGTTTGGAAGGTAGAATCTCTTGTGCTTTCTTCCTGCAAGATAGCATTTAAATGGAAACTTCCTTTTCATGAGGCAAAGTAGGGGCACCTGTGTACATGTGGCTAATGGAAAAAGCAATTTTATTTTCCAAAAAAGTCATTAAGAAAAGAACTATTAATCCTCTAGTGGTAGAACTAACTACTCCTAAATCCAGAGTTCTTGTGAATTACCAGACATGACAAGTACATTCAGCTTGGCAAGTATGCCTTTGACCTTCGCTCAGGACCCATGGGATTGCTTCTGCTTAAGGCTGCAAAGCCCTAAGAGGTAGAGCTACAGAGCCAGGCATCTGTGTGGCAGTCTTCGCAATCAGAAGCAAAAAAGAGCTTTCAGAGCAATGTTCAAGTCATCTACAGACACAAGTCTTTTGTTTTATTAGTAAAGACTGTTTCTAAGTCTCTTCTAAGCAAGACATATGCCATGTTGGCCTGGATATATGTTCTGTGGTGATTCCTAAAACACTATAGGCTATTGCTATTGGCCTTGGTTGTCCTGAAAAGGTGGGAGGTAAGTCTCTGTTGCTGAATATACCATGCACTTCAAAAACAGGGCCCAGAGACCCCTGAAATGTCATTGATTTGAAATCCTGCTCTGTGATTTTCAGCTTTAGTGGTACCAGAAAGCCCCTTGTAAACTTCCAATGGAGGGAAGGAACCAATACTCTTGTCCAGATATGAACCACCACAATGAATATGGGCTTGATAACCCAAAAGGAGCATTAGTAGTACGCGTATGTTAGCCATAAGCAACAGGTATCTACTTTAGACCACTCAACAGGAGGTAAGCAGTGTCTCATACTGGAACCTACCCAACTATCCAGGACTAGAAAGAACATACAATCCACTGAAGTTTTGAGTCTTCTGGTGGAGATGTATGGAAGAGAAAAGGAAATCTGACTTAGCTTATTGTAAGCCTCTCCTTTCTCATCTTGGTCATTTAGTCAATTACATAGGAAATAGGGACAGCGAGAACAAATAATTGATGTAATAGAACTCAAGCTTCCAGTGCTTACCCTAATGAAAAGTACATCCAGTATACAGTGTCAAAAATTTACCATGAATTGGTCTTGTGTATACATGACTATGACATTTATCATCCAGTATTCAGTTTCTTCAGTGAGTTAAGGTCACTTTGTACCTCGGGTATAGCAACTGGGAACAAACAGAAGTCAGCAGAGAGCTCCATAGCAGGTCATACTTTCCTGTGATCTGGGAACAAAGGGCTTTGAGTCAGTCGGGGGAAAGTTCTAAGGATGCTATGGTGCCTATCACAGGAGACAGCTGAACTGTGCAGAAGTTCTTTACGCCAGTATTTCAGAACTGTTGCAGCAATATATTTCAGTTACAAATAAGGTATATTTTGGACAGAATGAGTGCAGATGTTAGTGCAGAGGCATAGCCAGCGGCAGAGCCAGGCAAACCCTAGATTCATGTCATGTAGAGATAATTGGTGCACGAGTTGTCCAGATGGCAGTTCATGAGAAAGTCAGTCTCTTGGTGGTACTCACTCAGTGTATACTGGATGTACCTGCCCAATCTTGGGATCATAAACCAATGTGATTGGTGTTCAGCCTATGTTGTGATTTCCAGTGTCATCCCATGGCCGCTTACACTAAGATATTGGTATGAATTATCTACTGACACAGAAAAAAAGAAAAGGAAAGGAAAGAAAATTCCCCAGTATCACAGTTCTTTGGTACAGATGAATGCTAGTGAAAGCTCTCTCCTTTTGTCATTAGTCATGGTAGACACTATTTTCGGGCAATTCCCAATTTGGTAAGAAGTCAGTATAGGACTTTGAATGCTTTAATCAACTATGTATAGAACAACTTAGTAAGAATAAAAGGAGTTAGGTTTGCCTCACATGACACAGTAGCTGATTAATAGGATATATTTTGGTTTGTTAAAGTAACCCAATTTTAACCTGATTTCCCTCTCTGTTATACAGTTCTATTTTACTATTGCACTGTTAGTGGGCCAGCCTGCCTTCCTATTTACTAGATTGAAAGTGGATTCTTACATAAATCTTCTGCAGCTGTAGGATGGGAGGAAAAGATAGTGCCCCACGATCCTGGTTATGCTGTCCACTGTGGATACAGTAAGTAAATCTCACAGCTGCCGTTAACCTAAACAGAATTGGGCTTTTGGTCCTGCCATATCTCAGCTGTGATTACTGAGCCCCATGTAGGTCTATGACTCATATTCTGTAAGACATACTAGAGGTGAGGACATGGATAGATGGGTTAGAGTTCTTGATAATTAAGCATGAGGACCTGAGTTTAGATCATGAAAACATGGGTGTGATTGTGTATGCACCAATAGCTCTGGCATTATGCAAGTCAGAGATCAGGGAAATACTGGGGTTTGCTGGCTAGGTAGGCCAGCTGAAATAATGAGCTCCAGTTCACTAGGAGATCTGATCTCAAGGGCACAGAGTAGAGAATGAAAGAAGAGAATAACATCTTCCTACACCCTAGGCACATGCACGTGTGGGAAACTGTACCTGCTGTGTAAGCACACAAACACACATCACCCATATATACTCCTAGTGTTCAGAATAATGTTAGTGCTTCCTCTAGAGACCGTTGTCCACTTGACCTAGTGTTTGGCCCTGGGAAAAAGGGAAGTACGTGGTCATAGTCACCTTTATCATTTCCTTCTTTCCACGAACAGGCAGGAAGAAATGACCATTTTCAATGGGCGACTGAACCCAAGAGGGAATGTTTGGAAATGGCAAAACTATCTTTTTTAGTAGACGCATACCATACTGTGTGCAATAAGACAATATTATCCAATACCTAATCCATTGAGAAAACCCTAAAAGATAAATAGTAGCCCTCATCTGCCTTGTCCTTAGAGGCACCACTCAGATATCAGCTAGCTTGTTGTCAGCTCTGAGGGTCTGGGGAATATTCTTGTTAAGTATCTACCCTGTGTACTTTATCCTAGCCAAGAATGGAGTGGGCGTACTGAAAGCAGTAACATGAAGCAAAGCACAAACCATTCTCAAAAGTTACATTTATACCTTCGACCTCGTCATAGAAGAGAATAAGAATGAAGAAAATACATGAAAAGGTTGTGTTTCTGAGATGAATAATGATAATATAAATATATACTATGATCTATAAATAAGAATGGCAATGTTTCAAAGGACATAAATCCAAAAGAAAACTAAAGGCAAAGCAGAAATATTTGCCCCTCTGAATCTGACTTTGGTTTTAAATTGCAAAGGCAAGAGACTGTTAGAGACAGTGATCTTGGCCTTTAGTAGTGTATTGCCAATGCCACAGAGCAAATGATATGGTTAAGAGAGAGGAGGAGGAGAAAGTATGTTAGAATGTAACATATTTACATTTAGATTATTATTGTTATATTAGCTTTTGTATAAATTGTAGCTTTAAGCACTTTAAAAAAAGCTTATATTGAAGTTAATGGAGAAATGTTTAGTGTGTCAACTTTACAGACTTTTAGAAGCATTAATTATTATGAGCTCTGAACATTTAAAAAAAAAAATCACCTATCGTTAGTCTAACAAAATTGAGATTCTTACTGGCCAAAGTAGCACATCAATCTTGCTGCTATGGAAACCACTTGGGGATATTGGTTTACAGAAGAACAATGAAGTGATGGGGAGGATGAGTTGGCAGAATTGTAGTGCCAACTGGGTACATGTTTTCCTTGGCCGAAGTCACCTGGGAATCCCTATTGAACAGAACCCTGTTTATCTGCAATTAACAGTGCTCTGTAAACTAATTTTCCGACTGTATATTTCAGAATGCAGATGTTACTAATACAATCCAGATGGGGCATCCTATAAATGTCTGAACCAACTACTTACAGACTTAAAAACAGAAGTGTTTTAACTGTTTTCAAACCCTTAGGCAATGATATCTAAATTACAGCCCAAAATGGTTTGTGCAATGTTCAGAGACTACATTTATAACAGTAGTATTCCTTGAGATTTCTAGGATACATGGATGAACTGGGCCCTGATGTTTAATTTATCCAAGATTCCCATTTCTCTTACCTTGGGCTACTCCCAGCTTTTGCTCAGATTCTCTTAAATCAGTGGTTCTCAACCTTCCTAATGCTCTGACTCTAATATTAGAGTTCATCATGTTGTGGTGATCCCACTCCATGAAATTATTTTCATTGCTACTTCATAACTGTAATTTTGCTCACTGTTATGAATTGTAATGCAAATATCCAACATGCAGGATATCTGATATGTGACTCCTGTGAAATAGTAATTTCACTCCCAAAGGGGTCGCAACCCAATGGTTGAAGACTGCTGTCTTAGATGATGGCGTGCCTATACTTGTACAGTGATACTCAAAATTACCAGAACTATCTTTTAGCTCCCTCTGTTCCCAGAAAGGAAGCACTGTGTAGCCTTGGGCTCAATTGCAAAGTGGTCATTTTTGCTCTAGGAACATTCAAGTAAACATATTTTGTATTTCACTGGGTCATCCTGGGGACTGGATTCTCCAGAGTGGAGAAGAATGCTACAGGGAATCTCAAGCCAACCTGAAGGTAGCTGGAGGGGATGTCTGTGTCAGTGACTTCGAGGTCAGCGGATTTTGTGGGAGATAGTAAGGAAACGGCAAAGAGGCTTCGTTGAAGACTCCCACAGAAGACACCAGGAGCCATGCAGTTTCACTGTGAAGGCTGGATAGACAGTCAGACCCATGAGATCTTGGTGTCTGTGTGCTTGCTACAACGACAGTTTGTCATCAGAATAGACAGGAGCTACCCAGGACATGATACAATGTATGCCTGAACCTGGCTTTAGTTTCCATTGGTTTTCAGAGATCATCTTTCCAGATCTCTCATCCCATTCTCCTAGTTGTTCTGGGCCTCCCAGGAAACACAGGCCTGAGCTCTCTGTGTTATTTATAGATCGCAAGTTCTCAGATTCTCTCTGTAAGACATCTGACATGAGTAACCAGTTTTTCTAATTTAAGGTGCATTTGTTTTCTCTGTAGGAAGAATCTCTAACGTGGCTTTCTCACCTTCCTACCCCTCCTTCATTTTCTTCACTTCCCCCAACTCCTTTCCCCCTCCTGTTTTTACTTAACCACACTCATCACTGTCAAGCCTGGTAATTAATCAAAACTCAGTCATAGATGACTCCATTTCCCTCCGCCTTCTTTTCTCTTTTTCTTTTTCAAGCCTGAGTGATGAAGAGTGATATCTGCTGTCCTAAATCCTTGACTCCTTATCCTGGGAGCATTCAAGCCAGGCCCCATGATAAGCTGTTCAACTGGAGGAAACACTCAGATGACAAATGTGACTCCGAAGGCTAGGCATCAAGGGGTGGACTTCATGACCCCCAGCAATGGGCATCATCTATTTCCTCATGTCAGGAGGCCTTTGGGGGAAAGCAGAAACTAGCCAGAAATAAAAGGTTCTCATCTCTCTATTTTGCTTCCTTCACTGACCTGGCTCTCACCACCATAAGAAGCCTCCAGGTGCATTGGCAGAAGTTCTAGGAATGGATGGTTTTGACTGTTCCCTGAGGCTGAGATATTCACTCACCCAAAGGAACACATGCCAGCACATTCTTGCTCTCTATTCTTTCTCATGTTATATTTTCCCTAAATGGCTATGAGGAAATTAATAAGTAGACAAAGAATTTATTTTATAAAAAGATTCACAAATCTCTTTTCCCTTTGTATGATCTATACTACTATTTAAGTGACATTAAGGAAAATTCTCCACCCCCATCACAGGGTCTGCAGCTCTGCTATTAGACTTTTACATCCTCCAATTTCACATTGCCAATAGGCTCCATGGAAACAAAAATGCCCTAGGTAGACTCAATGCTACAACATGACTCACTCATCTATATCCTCCTACAAATTCCTTTATTGGGAACACTACAAAGAACACTAGTTGACAGTATGTCCTGTAGGCAATGGGAAATTTTTTTCTTTTCTTTTTTTTTTTTTTTTAATTTTTCATTAATTTATTCTTGTTACATCTCAATGGTTATCCCATCCCTTGTATCCTCCCATTCTTCCCTCCCTCCCATTTTCCCCTTACTCCCCTCCCCTATGACTGTTCCTGAGGGGGATTACATCCCCCTGTATATGCTCATAGGGTATCAAGTCTCTATGACCCTGAGTTGGGTTTTTAGGGAACCTCTGAAAAAGAGCATCATAGTACCTGGAGGTATTAGCCTAACCATCTGAAGAGTGACAGCATGAAGGGGCTATTGGCAGATTGTAGCAGCTGAATGAAGTGAGTTAATGGCTAAAGTCATATGTATCTGTGGTTGTCAAAGAATACCTACATTATAAATAGGAAACTGGCCTCAACGTGTTGTGATGGCCTTTGTTTCTTTTCAGTATGCTTGAGTATATCAGTTGGGTCGTCTTTGCTTAAACAAAAAGAAAAATGCAATGTTCCAGAGGTATCTTGTGAAGTTCATACTAGGCTCTGCATGTTATTGATGTAATTTAGTTACCTATATATACAACCTGCTGCATAACAAATAAGTCCAGTATCCCAGCAGTATTGGGCAATAAACATTTATTTTTCATGGATCTGTGGGATAATGAAGGGTCAGCTACTATATGGTAGCATTTGTGAAACATGTTTCTTTTCAGCAATGAGTCCATTGTTCAAATGGTATTTCAAGTTCTTGTTTCCAAGCTCAATTGAAATAGATTTCTCAACATTATTATTGGTATTTCTCTTACACATAGTTTTCTATTTTTTATATACTTTGTTGGGGGTGGGGATTTTTCATGTGTCAAGTTTATATCCTTGTCTATACTGAAAAGCTACTAGCAAAATTGTCCTTCCATTTGCCACAGGCTCTATCTCTGGTCCCCTATTCTCCAGGACTTATTGATAAAGTTCACAAGCATTACTATTAACCTGTTTGATTTATCCACTCTCCATTTTTGTTATTACCTTTTTAGATAACACTGATAATCCATAAGGTTTTGAAGTTTTCTGTAGATTTCTCTTTCTATTACTTTATAGCTCCACATTAGGATGTTTACTCCTATGGTGTTTTGAATAAGAATGGCCCTCACACCATCATTTTTTCAGTGCTCAGTTACCAAGGAGTGGAACTGTTAGAAAGGACTAGGATGTATGGCATCACTGGAGTAGGTGTGGCTTTATTGGAAGAAATGTGCCACTGGAGATGGGCTATGTGGTTTCAAAAGTCTCTCCTCTCCTCTCCTCTCCTCTCCTCTCCTCTCCTCTCCTCTCCTCTCCTCTCCTCTCCTCTCCTCTCCTCTCCTCTCCTCTGTCTACTCTTCCCCCTACCTCTCTCTTTCTCTCTCCTCATTGTGCATCAGGATGTAACTCTCAGCTATTTCTCCAGTACCATTCCTATCTTCTGCCATTTTCCCCGCCATGACAAAAATAAACTAAGCCTCTGAAATTATAAATTCATCCTTTTTGTAAGAGTTGCCTTGGTCATGGTGTTTCTTCACAGCCATAGAACAGTGACTGGGACAAAAGATGGTTTCAGGGACTGGAGGTTTTTTGACATGCCTGGCCTTGCTGCTTGTTGGAGGAATGTGGAATTTGGGAGTTTGGTTGAGAAAAGAGGTTAAATGCCTTAAACAGGGCTTACTATGCTCTCAATCTGTGAAGTAGAATTGGGGAAAAAAAAAAAAAAAAGAAGCTTAAGCAGAGAATAGAACCACGAACAACAGAAATCTGATGTAGCTTTAAGTGAAAGATGAAGATAAGCCCCACTAAGCAGCAGTACTTGGCAGGTTTAGCCACATTGTTCTGTTTTTAGAGTCAAGGATTCAAGAAAGGCCTTATGGAATCTCCCTTCATGGCCAAGGAAAGCCTTTGAGGCTAGGCATGTGTCAGGGATGTTTCTACATGGAGGATCTCAAAGGCCATTGTGTGAAGTTGTGAAGATGTGCAAATGAAGCCTGGATTGTGTTTTAGACTCCAAGCTACTGGAGATACCAGAGATAATGGGTTACCTATTAAGGAGAGATGTGTACTGGGTGTGGAACCAGTCAAAAAAAAAAAAAAAAAAAAAAAAAGAAGAAGAAGTATGTTGCAGCTAATAAAGCAGAAAGGAGTTTGAGATCTGAAGAGCCCTAGGATACTAGATATACAGATGCAGTTTGCCTGGCTATATTTTGGTATTCCTTTAGTCCAGTATTTGGTCACTACGCTCCAATGTATAGTCTGTGCCATTGTATGTTGGCAGTATGCTATCTGAGATGTTTTTTTAATTTTTACTTTACTGAGGGTTACAGTTAAGAGATTGCCCTGAGTTTAAGAAGAGACTTTGAACTTTAGATTTTTAAATGTGTTGTGACTGTAATAGGCTATGGGGACTATTAAACTAAATGTATTTTTACACTATGATATGGCTACAAGCCTATGGGGCAGGTAAATGTGGTTGTATGAATAAGAATGGTCCCATAGGCTTATATATTTGAATGCTTAGTTACCATGGACTGGAACTGTTTGAAAGAATTAAGAGTATTATAAGATGTGAGCTTCTTGGAATAGGTGTGGTCTTGTTGGAGGAAACATGTTACTGAGTGTGGGCTTTGAGGTTTCAACAACTCATGACAGGCCCAGTGTCTCTTTCTGATGGTGGATCAGGATGTAGCTATCAGTTAACTTTTCCAGTACCGTGTCTGCTTGCTGTATGCTCTCTGCCATGATGATAATAGACTAAACCTCTGAAATTTTCAGCAAGTCCCAAGTGTAATGCTTTCTTTTATTAAGAGTTGCCTTGGTTGTGGTGTTCTTCACAACAACCGAACAATGTCTAAGACAAATTCTTCCTAAGAGGAAAAAAATTAAGTGTGTCCTTTGTGTCCCCTGAGCAGTAGAAACAGTGCCATTCACACAGTAGGTTCTTAATAATCACACATTAGTTATTTGGTCACAGTGTCCTTATTAGAATCTCAGAATAGTTAAACTGAAATAAGAAGGCCATTTGTCATCTTTTATTGAATGATCTCATTTCCCACTCAAGGTTTAGTGCTCAGTCTTCATCGGTTTCTTCCTAGAGACCATTTTTCACGATCAGGGAAATTTCTGGGAGTGGGAAATTCTTCCTTCACCTGTCCATGCCTTTCTCAGTGAGTCTGCTAGAATATGGATGATCCAAATAACTTCATTCTAACATGATTTATATGGCATGGTAGCATTCTCTGTTCTCCCTTATGTGTTCTTTCTTTGAATTGCAAATGTTCTGTTTCACATATATTTAAAAGTTATTTTGACAGTACGTAATGCAGATTTAAAGCATTCTGAACTTGGTTGTTTTCCCTTGATCAATTCTTTTTTTAGTAGAAGCCCTGTAAATATACCAACAAGTGTCAGAACATACAGTATAGTGAACAGCCAAGGACAATCTGTTATGATGTTCTGTGTATTAAAGATGAGTTTGTTTATGCCAGCAGGAGGGGTTTATTTTTAGTACTTGGATTTGATAGATTTAGTGAGAATGATATAATTTGCTTCAGTAGAAACAAAGTCATGGCTGAAAGATAAGTGATGATTTTTATTCAATGCTAAAGAAAGAGAAATTAAAGCATAGAGTTAAGTCAGCTAAAGAGGCAATACCTCTATAACTAATAGGTGGAAATCCATGTATGGTGCATGAAGCCAGTTGACTTCATTCAAATAGGTCAGCGGAGTGAGCCATGGGTTCCTTTCATTGAACAAAGGAAGTTGTTATTACTCAGGAAGCATGAGACTGAGGAAGCATTCCAGGGTGTAACTGATGTGAGCTATAACCTTCTTGACTGATTCTCCAAAATTAGACTTGAACTGTGAGAAGGATCACACATAGCTAATTTCCAAGTTGTCAGATTTAGAGGAGCAAAATACTAGGACTTCTTTCTCTTGTTTCTTCTTTTTCTTCTTCATTTTCTTTCTACTTATTCCTTCTCCTGTATATTTAACTTATTTTTTCTCTCTGATTTATTTCTCTTTTGTATCATAAGATAAATGGAGCTTTGAGAGAGGTCATTGAATACTTCCATTCTGTTATGAATAAACAACTACTTGTGCTGGATTTTATTTGTGTCTGTACTAAAGATAGAAAAGGAGCAGCACTAAAGCTTAAAAATAATAAAGACTAACTATGATAAATATTGACTTATAGACTGCTCTTTAAAGGAGAAATTATGGTATAATATTGTAATGCAATAATCATCTGTAATTATTTGAAAGTCTTATTAGAAAATCATATGGTCAAGTGATATTTTAAGTGATGCCTGTTAGAAAGAATTAATAGAAGTGTGGGTGAAAAATCACAACTGTCATTTACTGTGGTGGTCAAAGTAAATCGTCTGGAGCTAGATTTTGAATACTACTGTGCAAGATCCAAATGAGCAGTGAATAGCTGAGACTGAGTTTAAACAAAGAATCAAAGGTAGTGCATAAGAGTCCCTGTAGAAGGACTTCAAATGGCATATAACTATGATACATGGCTTGGTGGCAGTTTGTGAAAGAACTTGAAAGCTAAATTGAAAGTATAGGGTCAGTTCAGCATAGGCTGACAAACCACTGGCAGCAGGAGAGCAAGATGTGAAAGCATGAATTGAGAGTTGACTGGCTGGTGATAGAGTTGCCTAAATCCAGAGAAAAGCAAAATAGGTACATTTTGAAGGCTGGCACATCAACATAAAAATGAAGATATCCATAATTTTTTAACCCAGTGGGAAGAGATGAAAGCAATAATTTTGATGTTTGAATGACTATGAAGAAATGCAGTAATCTATAGGTATTCTGAACTACAGTTTAAGCATGACTTCTCAGATGACATTGTGACCTGTGCATTAGCCACTTAAAGACAATTATTCAATCCATGTAAAAGGATGATACTTTCCAAATAGAGAATGGTGTATCGAGTTTGGCATTTCTATAATAAGCACCTAGTAGTAGAGTGAGAAGCCATGGAAAAGGGAAGGGATTGTTAGCAGGAGTGGAGGACTCAGATGACGTAAGGCACACTAGGATGTCACAGAAACCACGGAGGATCCAGCAGTCTAAGGACAGGTGAGTTATCTTGAGACTAGAGAAGAAAAGAGATTATTTGGCCTGAGGAACAAAAGAAGGCGTGAATGTCTTTTGCAGAGATGATATATTCATCTGTAGAGTTACAACTCTAGGAAGGAATGAGTTAGTTAGCCTATAAGTACTCTTTCTTCAGTTTACAAATGGAAAAATAAAAACAGGTAGTGAAACAAATTGGGAAATACCATATCAGAGCTACATCTCCTGGAGAACAAGGATTCACACAGTCTGTCCTGTGATAATGTGGCCCAATAATCTCTGTCATTTGTTACTCAAGAGATCTTTATCAATTAATTATTCATTACTCACATTTAAGGTATTTTTTTTTCTGATTTTCATTTGTTTATTCTCAGGGGACATAGCAAACATATGGTAACTGTCTCTCAATAAATAAGTCTTCATATTTTTGAATGAGTTATTATACATGATTTTTACTAATCAATTTTCTATTATTTGAGCTAAATAATACTAAGAATTATGTCCTCTCTCCAGGGAGTTTCTATCTACAATAATGGCTTAAAACTGATTCAGTGTCACTTTCTAGGTTTTGGGCAGAATTTTACTTATGTCATTGGTTTGTATCAGTGAGCAAACATTAAGCCAATTTTGCCTTAGGTAGAAATGCTAGAAATAAATTATCATGGGTCTTTTAAGAAAAACCTTTGGTGTCTCATTTGCATCATGAGCACATTTACCAATACTACCAAGCCCATAGCAAATTTAAAGTAATAATTAACAACAACAACAACAACAACAACAAAATAATAGTCAGGTGCACCAAGATGAGTAGCTTTTGTCTCTTATTCTCAATGATAGGACCACACGCCACATCTACTTTTATTTGAAACAAATCATTAATTAAAATGTATTAACACATGAAATCAAGACCAATTATTATGCTGATCATTTGAAGTATGATATTTTATTTCTTTCAATATATGCAGGAATATTCTAAGCTCTGCAATTAGTAAGCCATGTCCTTTTACTAGAGTCTGTGTCATCCCTTATTCTATCAGTTTTAATGAAGCTACTGACGAACAGTGGGTACTGTTTTAGCAACAAGCATTTGTTATAAGCCCATCAAGAGGTTGGCATTGTGTTCCAGTGGGAAATTAAGCAAACACAAAAACCACAAACTGCTAAAGTTGACGAAGCTTCTTTTTTAACTGACAACAGAAATTCTGTAAACAACATGGCAAACGTGGAAGCTTGTTTAGCAGTGACTTTTTTTCTAAGCACTGTATCAGCACTTTCTATGTAACTCTAGTTTATACATGAACTTGTTGATGTAGTGATCATCCTCACTTAGCATGTGAGGAAACTTTTGAGAATTGCCTGAGATCATATGGTGAAGAAACAACCAAGCCAGGATATGAGCTTAGGTCTAAATCTTGAGTTTACCTCTCTCCATAACAGAAGCCCTTTGGACTCTCCCTATCTGATTTTAGAGCTAGGCCTGATTTACATTAGCTTTTACTATCTTAATTTCTCCACCTCATGAATGAGAATCCTCCTTCCTAGACCTCTGATGGAAATCAGTCTTCCTACAGAGAGACCCAGGGCCTGGAGTCAGCCTTCTGGCTTCTTAAAAGAGACTATTTTTATTTGAGATGATGATGATGATGATCTCTTTCACTTGATACAAATAATATTTCTATTCATTAATTGGCTATATTATAAATGTTTTCTATAAAAGATATTTGGCAGTTCATTGACATATATACAGTAGACAAGCACATTTTTTGTATTATCCCCTTCCAATTTTTTGGTATTAATAGATTTAGTAAAGGTGCCTTTGTGTCTTTATTTGAACAATATATAGAGAGTGTATGGAAGTACAGTATACAGAATCTCAAAGCATATTTCTATACATGCGTACTCCATCCCAAGTATCTTCAAATATCCACAACACATCTTTATATTTTAATTTCAATGTTAGTTTCCAATTGGCATGTAGATACCAAGATTGCCTAAGGCAATGTTTTTTTTTTTCCTTCAGGTTCCATAATTTAGTAACTTCAGATAATGGTGTCCTGTAGTCATAATGAGGGTGGAGTTTAGACTCAAAATATGTCTTAGTTAAAGCTTTGCAGTCTTCCTGTGTAGCAACAATAAAGGATTAAGTGCTATTCTAATTCTTTTTTATTTAATTAATTTATTCAGATTACAACTCAATTGTTATTCCATCCTTTGTATCCTCCCATTCCTCCCTCCCTCCTGCTTTCACCCTATTCCCCTCCCATATGTCTGTGACTGAGGGGGACCTCCTCTGCCTCTATATGATCATAGGATATCAAGTCTCATCTTGTTAGCCTGCTATTCTTCCTCTGAGTGGCACTGGGCCTCCCCATCAAGGAGATGTGGTCAAATATGGGACACCAGAGTTCATGTGAGAGTCATTCCCTGCTCTCCACTCAACTGTGGAGAATGCCCTGTCCATTAGCTAGATCTGAATAGGGGTTCAATGTTTACTGCATGTATTGTCCTTGGTTGGTGCAGTAGTTTGAGCAGATCCCCTGGGCCCAGATCAGCCCATCATAATGTTCTTCTTGTAGGTTTCTAGAACCCTCTGGATCCTTCTATTTCCCCATTCTTCCATACTTCTCTCACTTAGAGTCCCAATAAGATTTCCTCTCATCTATCCCAATTTCCTGGTAAGTGAGGTCTTTCGTGGGACATGTCCCTTGGGCTGGTGTCCAATTATAAGTGAGTATATACCATTTGAGTCTTTCTAATTCTTAAGGACAGTAATTGGGGTTAAATATGACACACCAGCAAAGTACTTAGTGCTCACTCAGTAGATGCTTATTTATGACTCGTACTATAAGTTTAGTAAACTCTTAGTGTCCAGTGGCCTGCTAGTTTATTTAATCTTTATCTTTCAGTAGGGAAAGCTTTGACTTGAGATATTTGCTGATTTCTGCCACATAAATTCTTCCATTGACAATAATTTCAGTCTAACACCATGGCACCATTTGGGAAGCAGTATGCACAACTAAACAGCTCTTAGGAAGTAGTGTGGGCCAGCTCCAGCATGGCCCTGTCTGGCTCATCCCTCCCACTCACAAGTAAGATTTGTAGCATTAATATGTGAGTAAAAAGATACACAGAAACAAATTGTATTACAAGGGCTCCCATCGGGTGCAGATATTGCATGATAAAGAGAAGTGATCATTTTAGCCACTGCTTTCTCTCCTGCCTGGTGTGACAGCACTGGTTATTCCTCCCTCCCTTTCAGGCCTTTTGCCTTTTTCTATTCTATTTGTTTCACTTTCTTCCTTTACTTCTATGTCTTTCAACACATGCTTTATATGGCAACAACTACCAAGGGAAGTGATAAAATTTATGAGAAATGCTGTTTCAAGGAGAAAAATAAACTCAGGATGCCCATATCTTAACAATGGAGGTAGCTTCCATCCAAGAAGCATATATAAAAGCAAATAGTTGCCTGTCCAAAATGCCTGGCACCAGAATTTTGGTGTATGGGGGTTTGCTCAGTATCTGGCTGTCTTGTCTTTCCATGTAAGGACAGTTGTCTGAATATGACTTCTTTTGTGTTTTAACTCACCATCAGTTCCAGATTGTTTAGGACTTCTCACAGGTTGCCTCCAGTGGTTCTGTGAAAACTAGCAGCTGTTAGGTAGTTATTGAAGAGAGGCTCCCTGGGTACTGCCCTCCTGTTTTCTTCTTCAGGCACAGGTGGAGATATTTATGCACAGGGAAAGAAATAAGAGGCACGTATCCAGATTCCTTTCTAGCTGTCTCCTTAGAAAGCACCACTTCCCATACTGTCCTCAAAACACAACCCAGCTGAGACTTGGTACAGAGCCACACACATCCTTGCATTTTCCTTTGCTGCTTACTTCCTTCTGGCAGCTCTTTTGCAGGTGGCATCAGATTCCTCTCTCTAAACAGCATTCTCAATGGAGACTGGGCTTGGATAGTTTTATGTCAACTTGATACAAGCTAGAGTCATCTGGGAGGAGGCAGCCTCAATTGAGAAAATGCCTCCATAAGATCTGGCATAGGAAAACCTGTGTGCTTCTGGTCCTCAGTTCTATAAAATAAAGAAAGAAAGAAAGAAAAAAAGCAGGCTGCACAAGCCAGGAAGCAGCCCACCTTCATGGGCTCTGCATGAACTCCTGCCTTGGGGTTCCTTCCCTGTTTGAGTTCCTGTCCTGACTTCCAAGTGTGAGGCAAATAAACCCTTTCCTCCCCAAGTTGCTTTGGTCATAGTGTTTCATCACAATAGTAACCCTGACTAAGACAGAGTTCTCTCTTCATGTTTAGCAAATATTTGGCATTGTAGATTGCATTAGAATTGACTTTTTTATGCTTCAAGGTTTAGAAATGTTTTCCCTAAACTCTTGATTGTTGTTGATACGGGGAACTAAGCAATGCCAGGAGAACAGTGAGTAAGCAGTTAGAGAATATAATTCCTGTTGTTATTGGAAAGGCGTACCTTTTAAATATGCTATATCATTTCATACCTTATTAAGTTGAAAACTTAATTGCATGCCGTGCCTGGATGTTGCTGCTTAATTCAAATCACATATCATATACCATTTATTTTTCAATAGCTGTTAATGTTGATTTTAAAAGTTGGGATTTTTGAGCTAAAGGGCATTGCCATAGCTACTCTGGCAAAGCTAAGAAAGGATCTACACAAGAATTCCATAAGTAGAAACAATTTAAATTCAAAACTTTGTTAGTCACTTTGTTATCACAACTTATGACTAAGCTAATTTTCATGTAAAACATCAAGCAAATCAGAAATATCATCATCATCATCATCATCATCATCATGATCATCATGATCACCAATCATCAATCAATCTTTATTTGCCGTCACCCATCACCATTGTTATTATATTTATATTTTTCTGGATTGGATTAATTCACTCTTCAGAGAGTATCATGGTATGGAAATTATTTGATTAAAGGCTTGTTGTACAACTTGGTGAAGAAAGTGGAGTTATTCCTGCTATCTCAAACACTGAATTCTTTATTCAAAGTTGCATAACTCTTTCCCACTACTGTTCAGGTCTGACTGCAGCTCCATCTCTAGCCAAAGCTTGTCCTGACAAGCATCGTGTCATGTTGACCCTGAAATCTCCCTTTACTGAAGCTTAGTTTTCCCCCCATAAATTCTATAGGCTACTCCTGAGGAGTTCTAGACATTTGACTTTATCACTTTCAAAGGCAGACACCAATTCTGAACACTGATTCTTGTGAACTCCATCAGTATAATACAAACCTAGATACTCCCCTCTAAAGCTATCCACCGCTGAGAACACAGCCTCACCTTCCACTGATATGATGCTGTAGTTATGTTTCCCTGGAGAATTCTCTAGGAATTAAAATTTCAGAATGCTTGAGGCTGGACTTGGTCAGAGACAGATTTTTGCTTTACTTTGTATATGTTGGCTTTGGTGTTTTTCTTTCCTTTTAACCTATTTTTCCAGTGTTGACCTAAAGAGTGATTTCATTTGCCCATCAGAAGTGGTTGGCAAGGGAGGAAGCTAGCTGACTAGTTGGTCTATTGCTCTGGGTGCTACTCCCGGGACAGTCAGCACAATGGACAGCGGCTCTGAAAGCACCACCCTGCTTAGGAGGCAGTGCCTCTTGGCAGAGTGAGTCTTCCCTTTGGCGTTTCTGCCACCTGTTGCAACCATTAAAGAACAAATGTTCCTGCCTGTTATTGTCTTTCTTGGCTTCTTTAGAGAAAACGCGTGAAATGATGTATTCCTCTGTACATATGAAGTACTAATGTTTGGCCTTGGAACCTTGGTGTTCTTAGGTTAATTTGCTTTTAGGTTAGCTTGCTAACTGGCTTGGGAGGACAAAGAGATGGATGGCAGATACATAAAGGACCTGAAAAAAAAATACCTCAACCAACACCGCCTTCTCTCTGTTCTCATCTGCTCCTGGGAAGTCCCTTACAGTAAGTAACAGGGCCTAGTCAGAGCTCTCCTTATGCCTGTTATTTTAAGTTATATCAGTTCTTTATCACTATATGTTTACAATAGATGTTTTACTTGTCTTTCTGTATTCAACTCAAAGAGGTAGATGCATAAGCAAACACACCAGTGCATCCGCATTTAAATGAGTGTAAGAAAAATGGATAGAATAAGGTTTATTATATCTTTCTTATATGACACTTTTCTGAGTCCTTAAAAACATCTAAGTAGAGGCTGGTGAGATGGTTCAGTGGTTAAGAGCACTGGTTGATCTTGCAGAGACCCCAAGTTCACTTCAAATCACCTACATGGTGATTCACAACTGTCTATAATAACCAGTTCTGAGGAATCAATACCCTTTTATGGCATCCATGGGCACTTCACATATATAGTGCATAGACAATGTACATGCAGGAAAAACACTCATATATGTAGAACAGAAAATAAATATACCTTCAAGAAAAATAAATAAAATAGCCATGTGATGGGGTAGGAAGAATGACTCAGTTCATAAAATGCTTGTTGTCCAGATGTGAGGTCCTAAGTTCAAATCCCAGGATTTATATAAAATCTAGGCATGGTAGCAAACATCTGTTATTCTAGCACTTCGCTAGAAAGATGAGAGGCAGAGACAGGACAGTCACTAGAGTCTCTGGCCAACTGACCTTACATATGCAGTAGTAAATTATTAATAAGAAACTCTGCCTCAAACAATGTAGAAGTTGGTCAAGACCAACACTCAAGGCAGTCCTCTCTCACTTCCACTTGGGTGTACACATACTCACACATATAAATATACACATGCATATTTACATATACACTTACACACATATAAATCTCGTATGAATCACTAAGAAGGACATGAAGTATGAAGTCCTTAAGTTCATTTGACCTTGGAATATCATTTTAAAGAGCAGCTTGTAGAACTAATGGTCGCAGAACTTTTTTTAAAAGAGCCAGGCTGTTATTTTCATTGTATCTTCACAGGTTAGTTTACAAAGTTATCTTGTTGCTTCAGTAAATTGACTTGTTAGTTTCATGTGAAAATTATAAATTTTTTCACATTGGAAGTGTAATTTTACAGTAACTACCAGAAGCTGTGATTCTGTATAGATAAAAAAAAAAACATTGTTGCACAAATATCTTACCTTTTCCCTCACTCCATTCCTCCCTGAGTCTTAAAAAGCAAAGCAAAGCAAAACAAAACAAACACATGATTTTCCCAGAAAAGGAGATGAAAAGTGGTACAGGTGCATTCTTCTGTGGATGGACAGGCATATTGGTTGTACCATCTGTAGGTGGGCTTTCTTAAGGAGTGGACACACCCTAGATTCCTCTTTGCATATGTTGTAAAGCTGTATTTCTATTAGTAAGTTCCATTTGTCACATTCATAGAATTAACATGCAGTTAAAGAGTCAGAATACAGAATAGTAAAAGCACAACACAATTTTATTTATTCACTTCTTAGTTTATTTGAACAGATTCTAACTATATCACTGAGGATGGTGTGCTAGTCCCTGTGCAGTTCAGACTTGCCTTGAACTCATGGTGATATTAAAAGCACATACAACCACTCCTGGATTACGGTTGTGTATTATGAGGCAATTTCATATAGCCCAGTCTGGTATTGAACTTGCTATACCTCCAATGCTAACTTTGAACCACTGTTCATCCTGCCTCTGCCTGCCAAGTGCTATTATTACTGGTCTGCATCATCACACTTGGCTTACAATTTATACTTTAGTATAAGATATTGATATGTCACAGATTAAAGAATCAATGAAGATCCAAAGGGAGTGCTTAAACAGAAAAGCTTGCAAGGGTGTCATCACAGCTGAGACGACAGTGTCCCTGATGTTTCTCTGTGCTATCCCGGATCTTTCTTTCCATATGATAAGACTGGTTCCAGGACAGATATCTGGCCCTTGTAGTTGTCATGGGGTAAAGTGCTTGTGCATTCATGTAGCATGCTTATCCCTGGAAAGCACTGCTTTGTCTTAGGGATCAGTCGTCAAGATGTGTTTTTCTTTCTTTTGAAGTCAATTAATTCCATAGGAAATGATAAAAAATAAAAGCAATATTGCAGAACTTTATATATGTATAACTAATTATATCCTTAGGAGAACTCTGTCAGGACATCTGGTTTGGGGGTTGGCTCGAGGGTTCAGTAAAGGGAAAACAATGCTGACAAGGAAGACATTCAGTTCATTGCCATGCTGTGGTTTGAGTTCTGGTATCTTCCATCACATGCATAGGGAAGGTAGCTGTAGAGATGCTCTGCAGTTGCTGGGAAGGCTTCTGTGGACATATGAAAGAGCGCTGATGTATTTGCTCATGCCTACAAGACCAGTTTTGAGTTGATGCCAAACAAGGAGGGCACTGAAATTGCTTTTTTGCCTATTGTAAAGCAATGGTCTCTGCTTCAGAGAGCATAGTCTGCAGATGTCTTTTCTTCCTGGTCCTGGAAATGGGAAAGCAGAGTCGTCCTTTTTTTTTTTTTTTTTTTTTTTCTGGTGTTCTGTGACTGAACTTTTCCTTATCCAATCTCTCAAAGCAGAATGAGGCTCCCAGGGTGACATTTTTTATAGTGAAAATTCTTAATTTGTTGCTATAAGTCTTCTCTGTTTTTTTTTTTCTCCCAGGCCTTCATGATTTTACTTATCTTCTTTCTTCTCCCTCTTCTTCTCACACTTTCTCTGCATGCAGGAGGAGAATGAGAGCTGTAGATGGACACTTTGGACTCAAGGTCCTCTAATGTTAAAGGCACTTTGTATTGAACTGTAGCTGTATTTCTAGTCACCCCCGAGAAGACCTTAGTACACAGGCTACTTGGCAATGCAGGCAGAAAGGGTTATGTCAAGGAGATCCTTCTCATGACTGGAGCTGACGCCCAAGGGACGAACATTTGCGCATGCTCTGAGTTCTAAATCTTCCATTCGCCGCTTCCCCACCCTCACCCCCACCTCCCACGCCCACCCCCGTCTCAGAAGCCCTCTGGCCATTATAGTTCATCTGTGCTAAAGATACAGCTCTATCTAGGTCTACTCAAGAACTATCTGAGGAAAGAACTTCATGATGCTGTTATAATAGCAATGCCTGACTTAGCATTTTTGTCTGTTTATTTATTTGTGTATGCACACACACATACATGTATGCATGTGTATGTGAGCGTCTGTTTATTCCAGGATGTATATGGATGTCTGAGGATATTCTTAGGTGTTTGTCCTCAAATTCTACCTTTTTGAGATGGGGTCTCCTGTGGTTCAAAGGTGCATGTGCCATGCTAGGTGACCCACAAACTTCTGAGGAGTCTTCTGTCTCCACATTCTACTTCGCTGTAGTAATGCTAGGATTGCAGACTTTTCCTATTGCATCTGGCTTCATGTGGATTCGAGGCTTTTAAACTCAGGCCCCCAACATTACGCTGCAATTGCTGTATCCACTGGGCCATCTCACTCCATACCTCTAAAGGTTAAATAAATTTAAACACTCTTGGAAACAATATAGTTGGACAAAGATTTTATGTGTATATACTAAGGGAGTCAAACCAGTAAAAGTTATAGATTTAGAGTAAATGTTAGAGGAAGCTTTTATGAAGTTGAAAAATAGAAACATTGAAAGAATGAAACTCAGGTCTGTGTTTTTCCCAGTGTGAGTCTCCTGAGATGATTCTGGTCATTGAGCACTGGGTAGCTTACTAGTCCCAATTTAGCTGCCTTAAATGAAAGGAACCTTTTGTGATAACATGGAGTCTGTGGGTCAGTGCTTTGGACAGGGTATAACAGGGTTGGGTTGTCTTGATTCTCCTATTTATGGAGACTCAATTGTGAAGACTTGAAGAGTTTAGAGCAATCAGACTTGAGTTACCTAGCTATCTGATCTCATAGCTCAAACCACTGGAACACAGGCTGGGATGATTTGAAAGCCAAGCTTAGCTGAGACCAGTTATGCATCTTTTCCTCATGGCTCAGGTTTTGTTTTCGTGCACAGTGAATTCACCTCTGAGAGGGGGGAACTGAAAGAGGGATCTTCAGATAGGAAGGAGCTGCTTTCCCTGCCCTAGCGTCCAGCATGCCAGAGACACATCCACATGACAGTGGTTGCACCCGATGGACTCAGGCCAACCAGGTTCAAGGAGAGAGAAGATAATTACATACTCCTCTTCTTAATGGGAAAGAGGCTAGACCATATTGCAAACAGTACGTTTTATAAAAGATGTGATGCCTGAGATTTTAAATACAGTTCTCCATCACAATTATCTCAAAAATTAGTGACTGTTGCCTTCATGTTTCATTAAGAAGTGTGGGGATGGAAAGCAACAGGGAAATAAGGCCTTTTAGACACAACAGGGTTGACACACATGTGAACTCACAGAGTGACGAGCACATGTCTGGGCCAGGTGGGGTAACAGTGCTGAGAGGGGAAGAGACACAGCCCTATCCCTACACTGGAAGTTAGAGAACTGATAACTGCTCACAAATGAATAATCACTTTTTTTTCCCAATGAAATCTTACCAGGGAAATAATAAGCAGGCTCCATGCTCAGCAGTACCTGGCCAACACAAAAGGAATGCAATGATTTGGTGTGTGTGTGTGTGTGTGTGTGAGAGAGAGAGAGAGAGAGAGAGAGAGAGAGAGAGAGAGAGAGAGAG
>OU015742.1:181718302-181732458 GCA_907169655.1 Acomys percivali
AGAGAGAGAGAGAGAGAGAGAGAGAGAGAGAGAGAGAGAGAGAGAGAAAGCTTTGTATGTTTTTTGTTTTGTTTTGGCTTTGATTTTTACATTACAAATCTTTTGCCTATGTATTATGGTCCTGGCTTTGTTTTTATGGGATTTCTGTGTGTGTGCAAATGTGTGTGTTTCAACATCTGCTTCTTTGGTTCTTTTTCTTTTTCTTTTTTTCTCTCTGTTTGTTTTTGGTCTATTCTGGTTTGTTTTTCTTTATCTTATTTTATTTTTAGATGGTTGTTTGTATTCTAATGAGAGAGAAAGAAAGGGTGTGGATTTAGGTGGGTGGGAAGTGGCGAATCTGGAGGGAGTTGGGGGAGGGAAACTGTAATCAGAATATATTCTATGAAAAATGTCTGTTTTCAACAAAAAGAAAGAATTGTGTTGCTTGGTCTCTTCATCCTGCTAATACACAGTGTATCCCTTTAAAATGCTCTGTATTTAAAACACTTTCCCAATACTAATCATACAAATCTGTAAATAAATGTACAGGTACCAATGACCAGTACTGGCCTCATTTGTATAGCTTAATTTAATAATAACCATTGTTTGATAAATTTTTTGGAAAATGAGAGAAGAGAAAGCAAGAACACAAATGGGAACATATGAGCAGGAGAGATGGATGGACAGCCAGGAACTAGACGTGCTTAGATAGGAGTAGCATTCATAAATGATGTGCTGAGGCTCTCAGCCCCTCTTGAATAATGCAGTCGTTCATAGAGTTACAAAAACAGAGAAGAGCATGGTGTTCTGGTTCTTCTCTCAGAAAAACTGGTTCAATTGATCTGATATGTGGACAAGGCATCAATATAAACATCTTCTGATGTGATTCTGATGCATATCCCATCTTACAAAATGTTTCATTGAACCCCTTGTAATGTATAGAATGAAATAGTATTGAATTGCATTATTTATTGTCATAGAACATTGTAGGTAGGATCCAGAATTTTAGTGAATATGACAATCATTTGTCTTCTATTCAGCTACAGATTATTATGCCCTGGGCTCTGTGTAATTCATAGGTGACATGTGTGCCTGTGGACACATCACCATGCCAATGTTCAAAGCAAAGTAAAAAGCTTAAGGAATCTTCTTTCACATTGATAGCAATGACTTCATACTTGCTTTATTTATTTATTTATTTATTTATTTATTTATTTATTTATTTATTTATTTATTTTAACTTCTAAAACCACTTTTTGTTTCATCCAGACATTGGAATGTTCTAACCA
Organism: Acomys percivali; assembly: GCA_907169655.1. Taxonomy (NCBI): domain Eukaryota; kingdom Metazoa; phylum Chordata; class Mammalia; order Rodentia; family Muridae; genus Acomys; species Acomys percivali. The sequence goes on from OU015742.1 coordinate 181,719,571, forward strand.
TAGGTATTTCCAAATACTCCTTCTGGTAAACACAGCTCCTTTATAGCTGGATCCATCTGCTGCGCAGATCTACTCTGTAGTTGGACCTGGTTTTGAATGCTGGCTCTGCAGCTATTTAGTAAACAAGTGACTTTTATCAATTTTTCTCTCCTTGCGCCTCCAGAAACCTGAAGAAAATAGAATACCTAGTTTCCAAAATAGCTGTGGGAATACACAGTCTTTCCATTCAGCAAACTTGTTCTGAGCATGACACTATTTCCAGATCATGTTCTTTTCATGGAAGACATAGTAATGTATGAGACAACATGCTTGGCCTTGTCTGGGGAGATGAAGGGAGTAAGTTACAGGGAAGGAGACAATATCATTTTCTAATAGAAATTGGAATTAAAAAAAAGAAGTAAAAGAGTATAGTGGAGAAATACTTTGTGTTGTATAAAGCATGTGAGGGGAGACTGAGACAAAAATGATTAAAAAGCTATGCAGAGAGACTTTGGGAGGGGTTGGGTTTTTTTGTTTGTTTGTTTCTGTGGTGAGGGTTCAGGTTGGCCTTGAACTCAGTAAATAGCTGAAGATGACCTTGAACTTCTACTCCTCCTGTCTCAGTGTCCCCTGTACTGACATCGTAAGAATTCAGCACCATACCCAGTTCATATGGTATGGGTGATTGATCCGAGGGAGTTAGGCATGCTATGTAAGCATTCTATCAACTGAATGGCATTATCAGCCCCATAGAGATGGTTAATACAAAGGCTGTGCAGTTAAACCTAGCTCAGATGGTTTGCAAAGCAAAAATTACAACAAATTAAAAAGTAGTAAGATAATATTTTAAAAAAGACTCTAGGATCCTAGAAGGAATATGCAGTGTGGACAGTGAGGGTGAGTAGGTAGGAGAAGGAGATTGTATTTCATGCAAGAAATAAGTCCTCTGGTTTTGATGGGAAAGCCAGGAGAGTAAAAAAGCCCATGTAACAGGCTACTAGCGTTGCCCTAGTGAGATATGGGACAGGGAAAATGCGTACACTCAGTTTTCCCTGGGAATCACACACTGTTATAAATGACAAATGAAATCTATCGATAAAACGTGCATCAGTGTAAGTAAAACTTCCATGGTGAGCTCTCAGTAAATGCTATTGGATTTCTTAAGCTATCATCCTTGTCAGTAAAGCCTGGGGGGCAAACTCTTGTTCGGCTGTTGCCTTGGCTTGGCTACAGGTTCAATGAGTAAAGAGGTGATTGCAAATTGTATCATTATCTTTACAACCTCCCTCCTGACAGGCACTATGAGAGTACATGGGCCTAGCTAGCTGAGGGTCTCTGACAGACGAGGGGCCACATACTGGTTCTGATCTAAGTGAGAGTGTTCTTTCCACTCCCTAGTCCCCTGTCATCATTAATACTTTTATTGTCCCTAAAGCTTTGCTTTTCCAAAATGTCACAAGTTACAATGGATTGGTTTTCTATTGTCACTTAACATTTTTAATGTGTATGGCTGTTTTGCCTGCATGTATGACTGTGAAATGCCCAAGAAGGCCAGAAGAAGACATAGGATGCCCTGTGACTGAAGTTGCAGATGATTGTGAGTCTCCGTGCGGATGGTAGGAATTCAAACACCAGGTCCTCTAGAAGAGTAGGCAGTACTCTTAACCACTTACTCATCTCTCCAGTCCCTAGTTTACTTTTATTTCTAAATTTTATGTCAAATAAAATTATAGTATAGTGACTAGGACACCTTCACCATGGAATAGTATGGTTCTAAGATCAAGTTGTAGTTTGAACCACTCCAACATGTGTCATGGTGTTATACTCAACAGTTCAAGTGTTTTCCTATCAAAATGAAACAGGTATAGAAAAGCAAGGTAGACACTAGCTCATAGAGCTAGCCTTGGTCTTAAGATGAATGCAAATTTCCACTCTCTTCTGCTTTAGGAGACCTGCAGGGAGCTGTTTTGTACAGGCTCTACAAGGGAAGGCAGGTTGTGAGTGAGGGGATGGGTCTGCCTTGGAAGATACTGCTTAGTTCCCAGCATCTCATCCTTTCGTGTTCTGCTCAACATTTTGGTGTCTTTATTTCTTAGTTTCACTTCCATAAGCTGAAATTATTGTCTGTTTTTTAGTTTAATTAATTAACATGACCAGCCTCAGAGAAATCTTGTTTCGATACTTGATTGACTTTAAAAAGACAGGCTTCCCAGGCAGATAATATTTTGCTCACCAGAGAGTTTTTTTCTTCCTCTCTTCCCTCTTCAACAGACTCTTTCTCAAAGCCGGTTTAGCATCACAATGAGCTGGTACACAAAGTGCGGAGTGTTCACATATTACAACCTCTTCCTATTCTGCAGTGCCTGGCCTCTGGCACCAGCAGCATCCTCTACCACAGCTGGACCTTGTTGCAGTTGAGCCTGTGATGACATAGGACCACACAAAGCCTGTTGTGTACATTAGTGTTCATTTTATGAATTCGTATATATTCTAAAGATTTACAAAATGACACACATTCACTATCATAATATCATCTCTTACAGCTTCCAAAGTTTAAAAACCTCCCATGCTGTCTGTGCTGTCCTGAGCAATCACTAATCTTTTTACTGTCTCCATAGATTTTTTTTTCTTTTCTAGAATATCATTTAGGTAGAGTTATGCAGCACGCAGATAGCCTCTTTATATTGGCTTCTCTAACTTTGCAACATGCATTTAACTTTCCCTCGATGTCTGGTCATGTCTTGATCACTCACCTGAGTGCTGATTTAATATTCCAGTGTGTTATTGTACCAGATTGTGTAAAGTCTCTTTACCTTCTAAGGTATATTTTAGTTGCTTCTGAGTTCTAGAAGTTACCAATTTCAAAAACTTCCTTTGAATAATGGATATAATTGCAAGACTGTATTTTTAAAAAAAGCATAATTGTCTTTCAAAGTGACTGCACCATTTTGCATTCCCTGGAACTAGATAATAAATTCTTCCCTGCCTTTACCAGCTTTTCCTGTTGACAGTGTTCTGGACTTTGTCCATTTGAATAGGTATGCAAAAGGAACTCACTATTGTTGTACCTTTCATCTCTTAATTATATGAATAATATGAATATAATATGAATAGTTTAAATATGTGCTTATTTGATACCTGCATATCTTACTTGATGGGGTGTTTCTTTGGATTTTTGTCTATTTTTAAATTGAGTTGTCTTGTTGAATTGTAAGAGTTCTTTGTATATCTGGCTAAGCATCCATTATCAGCTGTGTCTTTGTGAATGTTTCTTCCAGTTTTTGTATTATACTTTCATTCTTTTGACAGTTAACATTTTTCTTTTCACTGTAGAGTTACACAAAGGAAGGACCAAGCCTTTTTTGTAATACTAGAGAGTACATTGTCTTCTTCTTCTTCCTTCTTGTCTGCTATAGGAGATTGTGCTGCCCTGACTTTCTCTGACATAGTAATTCCAGTAAAATGAAATGAAATAGACTCAAAATATCAACTCAAAGCTAAAGCCAGAAGAGTTGTATTTAGTTCCCTACTTATTCATTTCTGATTCCATTAATGTAGGTCAACTCTTTTTTATTCTTCCTTTTTTGATTAATTGGGCCAAGAGTCTGTCAATCTAACTATTCAAAAAACTGGCTCTGAGATTTGCTGATTTTTTTTTGCTTTGTTTCCTTCATTTCTATTTCACAAAATTCCACTCTTTTTGTCTTAATATTTCTTTCTTGTCCTCTACTGGATTTGGGTTCACTTTGTCTTTGTTTTTCCAAATTTTTGAGTTACAAATTTAAGGCATTTACTTGTGCTCTTTCTGGTGTTTAAGTATAGGATCTTAGAGCTATAAATTTTCCTGTTAGGACTGCTCTTAAGGTGGAGGTGCTGTGTTTTCATTTATTAGTTATCATCATCATCATCATCATCATTATTATTACTGGGAGAAGCAGAAACAAAATACATAGTGAGTTTACTACACTATACCTTAGAGCTATGAACATCAGTGGTTATGCTTGGTTGAGTCTATATTATTAAATCTGTCTCTCTGAGGGAAAGTTTCAATACTCCAGGTTAGACTGTTGAGGAGCAAGTTCCTTCTGGAAATTTCTGTATTTTAAGTATACTCATATCCTGCTCTCTTTTTCAAAAAGGGATTTGTCATTGTCTTCCTTTTGAATATTTCTTTGGTTATTTAAAAAGATGTGATTCATCTCTATGGGCAAGTAAATGCTCTTTATTAAATAGAAATATCATGTTCCTGAATTACATTTCCTATATGAAAAATGAAACAAAAGAACATTCTTCACTTGAATGAGTATGAACTGATGGTGTTCCCCATTGACTAGAATGTGACTCCCTGCCCCTTTCTGAGATAAAACTTATGGCTATATGTACGCATCCCTTAGCACTTTAACTCCATATAGATTATCTCCACCAGGTATAGCCATAATACGTCAAGGCAATATATTGGAATAATAGTGAAATGGTTTCTTGGAACCATGAAGAACATAATTTTGAATCACTCATATGAATTTTATTTACCCTAACTGTGCTTTTTAAACAAAATGCCCCATATGACTTTAGTATGCCCAAATGACCATGTATGTTTTATGGATGTTAAAGGAGGGAAAATGATGTCACTACATGTTGGTTCTATGTTTCTCTTTTATTTTACTCCTGAGTAAAAGAAACAAATGAAGCCATAAGCAATAGGATGCCTTAGAAAGGGTGTAAAGACACCATGGTTGTGAGAATATTTATAGATTCTACGAGACCTTTCAACTCTTGAAAAGACTACTTTAAACATCAATGGCTGTGGGAATGGTACTTTTCTGTCATGATTATAGAAGAAGACCCAGAAACTGAGAGTAGACATCAAAACCCAAGTACACTGATTTGCTTCTCCACTTAGTGTAGAATTTTGGAAAGCATATTTTCCTTTTCTATTTTCCCCCATTGGATCTCACTAAAGAAATGAAAACAATGAAATGCAGGTTACCTTTGTTAATATGAAACAAGTTCATACTTTACTGATGGATCAAAATGAAAGACAACAGTTAGGAATTGACCTGCATTTCCTGCCTGTGGTATTCTACAGAGGTTTCTTGCTTGGCTGTCAGGATAGGGGCGGGGGGTTGGTTAAAGTAGTGATGAATGGAGAGAATCAATCAAGTTCCTAAGGAGATAGCAAGTTCAAACTATTTAGAATTGGAAGTTGTTAATTTCCCCATACAGCTTCCTCCAGACTGAAAACACATCCAACCAACCAACAAACAAAACAACCTGTATTGGATTTCTGAATGGGACCCTACTTAGGATATGACTAGTTATAGTCATGGTATACTGGAGTAGGGTGGACCCTTAATGTGGCATAACTGGTGTTCTTATAACAAGGGACAAGAAATAACACACACAGAGGACAACACCACGCCCTCACAGAGGGAAGACAGTTTGTGATGATGAAGGAAAACATTGGGAGTTATAAAGGAACAATCCAAGGAGTACCAAGGATCCCTGAGAATGGCCAAAGACAGCAGTGTGTATGTGTGTGTGTGTGTGTGTGTGTGTGTGTGTGTGTGTGTGTGTGTATGTATGCATGCATGTGTATGTGTGTGTGTATGTGTGGCTGTGTGTGTGTATGTGCTGGGGGGGGCAGTTAGGGGGTATCCTCTTACACTGATGACTGCTTGATTTCAGAGTAAGAAATTCCAAAATAGAGAAACAGTTGCCCTGATCTCTTGCCTAAAATCACCCAGTTAATTGTGTTTTGTTACAGTAGCACTGACCCCACTGGCTGCTGAGGAACTTCCACAGAGTGCAATGGAGTGTAGGCATAACTAGAATTTAGGGGCCAGATGTGCAGATAGAAACCCAGTGAGCAGCTGCTGTAGTGGCAACCTCCTGTTCCAGTTCCCAGCCTTCCTGCCAGGTTATAGTCTCTCTCTTGTTCATTTTGACAAACTTGTCTAATGTTGTGTCCACCTGGATGACCATGAACCATTTTATTCAGGTCAGCTGATCAGAAAGCACAATTCCATCTGTGATGTTACATTGTTTCATGTAAGATGAACATGTGGACACCTTTAGGAAGCTATGTGTCAATCTATCATGGCTTGATTATCTGTAGCCCATCAACAGGTCTCTTCAACAAAACTGAGAAGCTGGGGAAACTAAACTGTGAGAAGGAAACCAATATTTATCAAAATATATTAAACACCAATGTTAAGAAGAAAGAGAAAGTCAAGTCACATGAGAGGTGTGCTAAATGGCTTTGCTAAAGTCTATCCTTATAAACATGTAATTTAAAAATTATAGAGTTAAATCTCCATAATGGGGATAATGGGCTATTAAGAACATCAGACGTATGTGGGAAATTGCCGTAAGTCTGGAGGACAATGGAGGATTGCTTGAAGTCCTATCTTCAGGACTAATTTTTGACCTTAACTTTAAGCACATTAAGTGTAATTTTCTCACCCTTCCCTTCTAATTGTGCCTTCAAACTTAGTAAATTTCAACAAATCACAAGTGATTTTAAGGTGAATTTTTCTTGATTAATACTGTCCAGGTGAACAACGGTATCTCATGCATTTATAATACATAATTGCATTTACATATCACCTTGGGTCTCTACTTCTTGGCAAATTACTGATCAGACCTTTAAGTTAAAAGGCTTTACTACCCATGCTGTTTTCATCTGCATCTACTTAGTCTACCACCAGGCATGTGTACTTACATTTATCTCATTTTCCTATGCAGATTTAGTAATATTTTTCTTGCTTTCTCTTCTTATACCCATCTTAACCTTAAAAAAATACAATATATTTAAGAATTTAGCTGGAACCAGTTTGTTTGTGTAATGATTGTTATTGAGTACCTGTTTTATATTCAACATTGTTATCACTACTGGAAATATACCAGCTTCTTGGAGGTTCTTTTGGGAGTTTTCATTTTAGAACATCCTTGTGTTTATTATTACTCTTTCTAGAATCTTCCTACATAAAGGTGTATCCTCTTATTTTGTGATCTACATGTCTTTATTACCTGTTCTACTATTCAAGTTCTATATGCTGGATTTTATTTGGCCATGGTTTACCTCAGCTAATTCTATTTGGAACGTGTCTGATGAAGCATATGTCACTGAAGGAGTTGAAAACAAACTCTATAAGTGATTTTTATTTGTCAGGGGGTTTCATTTTAGCCTAAATGAATGGCTTTCTATGGATAGCCATATGTATAAGCTGTGAATAGCAATACTGAAATATGTATTTGTTAGAACATATTCTTTTTGGCATACTTGAAGTAAACATCTTTCCTAGTTTGTTGAGTCTAAAATTCTGAATGAATATCCATATCTATAATATCTCATCTCTATTAACTTAAAGCATCTATCTAGATCTAAAAACATCTTAACCCCTAACCAACTAAGTTTAATTGTAAGACCCCTATCAGAGAATTGAGAAGGAATAAAACTTAATTACCTGAGTGAACTGGAAGTGCAGGTTAGCAGCTTCCAAAATGAAAAAAATGACAGAGACAGTTTACTGCCTAAACAGTCACCCAAAACTCTCTGTAACATTGGAGCATTATCTTCAGCCTTCTGGCCCAATATATCTGACAGACATATTTGTGAGGCAGGAACTATTGAGGACTTGGTTACTCTGTCTTGACAGAGTTTGGCTGTCAACTCTGCCTGCATCCAAGTTTGCTCCCCCCCCTTTTTTTTTAGGCAGAATTCTGTCTGTGGCAGAAATGAGGACATTTTCCCAGTGGCTGGTTTGCCACATTGGAAGCCGTCTCCCTAAGGAGGTAGAACCCATTCTTACTTTCTCCCTAATATCTCCTTTCCAGTTTTTTTAAAACCCAGTCTTGTAAATAGGATGACTAATCAATTGGTTAGGCAGATGACAAAAGCCTCCTCCCCAAAGGCAAGTTAGGGGAAGGCCACTTTTCAAATAATGATTTAGGTGGACTGAAACAAGTGGGATTTTCACATTGAGGGAAAACAAAACTGCACATTCCAGAGACAGAAAGGGGCTCAGATCCATTTCATTTCACCATTTTCCCAATTAATATAGCTATTAGGCACAGAGTACCTTACTAGTTAGTGACTGTGCCTGTGGATGCTCCAAACCTACCCAGCTCCTCGAGGTAGTCTCCTGTGACCTGCTTTATGTACTTAATTATCTTGGTTTCCCCACAAAACTTCCTCTGTTTGACTTTTTGAGTGGAAAGGGTGCACGAAATCTCAAAACTTAGCTATTCCCAGGAACAGGTAAACATATTACTAAGACAAATCCTTAATTCTATATTGCTTTGTCACCAATAGCTTCTCCCTTCATTTCAGTAGAGACTGGACTGTGGTACAGTCTTCACAGAGAGGCTTGATAGGGAATAGCAACCTTTGAAGCTACCAAGGGGCATGAATCAGCCAGTCACTGTCACCCCGTGTCTAGTAGAAATGCCATGTGCAAGCTATGTACAGATTTGTTGTCATGTATGTGAGGAGTACTTTGTTGCCATCAAATAAACCTTGTTTCTCCCCCCCCAAAAAAGGCATCTTAAATAGTTCAAGTCTCTTTATCTGGGGGGCATGAGCTTTGTACCTGAAGTTCATTGGTAAAGCCCATTAGCTACAGCTCTGCTTTGCAGCTGGTGGCTGACTAAAGCTGTGAAGACAGGAGGCTTTCACCTATATGTGAAGCCCGTGAGGCCTTTAGAGTTCTTCAGTTAAAACTTAGACATTTGGAAATGTCTTCCGTTTTCCTGGGTTACTCATTTGCGGAAGTCCACCTTTTCATTTTGCCTTAGAGGAGGCCCTGCTGGTTATGTGCATCAGCTTTACAGTGCACTCCCTGCGGGAGTTTTTCCTCCAACGTGGGACATAGAAATCATGTACTGCAACCCCTTTATAGATCAGCAGATTGAATTCCAGGGGAGATAAGGTACAGACTTCAAAAATCATGCAAATCTTTAAGAGCCTAGCCAGGACTGGGGCTGAGATAAATGTAATGATGTGTTTCCCCTACATTTTCCTTATGGCTGCAGCAATAAACATCTTGAATATAGAATTATTCCTCCTTTTCATTATCAGTTCCTCCACAAGAGTGTGGTCCCTCATCTCCATTAAGCACAACGTAAGGGCCCTGTGCCTTTAAAAATCGGTTTAATTAGAGCACAACTTAACATTTAATGGATCCAGCTTCTCCAGGGTGAAACACCATCCTGTTCTGTTGTTCTCAGCCCAGGGCATTTCCTATTTATTTGATTTAAAGTGGGGTTGAAGGGGCAAATGGCCCTGGGAAGCTTCCATAGGAAGTGCCATCCAACTCCAGGCAGATGTTATTATCCAATAGCTGCAGTCCCTTCGGTCTCTGATAATTATCAATAAATTGGGTGCGGGGAGGGGGTGGGGGGCTGCGGGTAGGGGGTGGAGGGGGAGTGCGGAAGTCCTCTAGGGCTGACTCTTTCTGCACGTCAGCAGGATGGAGGAGTGAGGACAGCCTGGCCCTGTTTGTCAGGAGCAGAAAGTGTGCCGGAGAAAACTGACTCCTGGGCAAGGGAGGTGTCAGGAAGATGGATTACCCTAGGAAGCCAGGCCTGCTTTCCCCCGTGGGCAGCAGCACACTTGGATATAATTTGCCAGCTGTCTGTCTTGTCCTAGAGAGCCTCTGTCTTTTCCTCTTTTGCACTGCTGCCAGGAGGCAGCCTGTGTGGTGTAGATCTAGCTTTCAGAGCGGTAGAAAAGGTGCAGGTCCTCAGGGGACGGGGTGGGGGTGGGGGTGGGGTGGATGCACTCCACCTCAGGTCCGCCAGCTTCAGCATCCTATTAGCATAAGCAGGAGGCCTGAGACCCTCCCTGTTAAGAAAGCTCTTTCGATTATGCACCTTATTAGAGAACGATCCTGTTACTCCTGTTACGTGAGTGAAAGCCTGATTGTACACTCAGAGGTGAGCCATGATGAGGCCAGATCACCATCACCGAATGAATCAATTTTCCACCCTTTGTATGTGGACTTTGGATTTAGTGTTACAAGTGGCATTTGGAAAAGAAAAGGGCTTTGGGGAACCCACACAATAGACCGGAAATTATTCCATTTTTCTTGCAAAGGGAATTTAGGGCGTATTACCCGGGCAACTGATTTTCGAAGAAAGCCTGGTGAGAGGAGTGTGTGAATGCACTGCCACCTCACACAGTTCACCTGACTCTGTATTTTCCGGGGAGGCTGAGCTACTACTCCCTGGTCCCAGCCTGTCTCTTTAAAAATCACTGAGGTTGTCCTCTATCCAAGGATCTGAGCACCATTCCTCAGCTGTGTGAACCGGAAGTTAGTAAGGGCCTTTGCAACAATGGCTATTGTCTTTTCTACCGGAGTAAGCAGGGCATGCCTCTGTCAAGCATGAGTTCTCTTAGACTGTTTAAGGCAAGGGCTGTAGGTTGATTCCTTCTGCTTTGGCTATTGCTATATGGCTTTGTTACTGTTGTTGTTGTTGTTGTTGTTGTTGTTGTTGTTTTGCAGATTTCTTTTAAAACAGCATCTTACTCTGCAGCTGAGGCTGTCCTGGAATTGTGTCTGTACACCAGGCCGGATTTGAACTTGCACCATCCTCTTGGTCTCAGCCTCCTAAGAGCTAGGGTTATGTTTAACTTCTCCTTGAAAGCCGATTCTCCCTCCCTCCAGTCCTGGCTTGCTCTCAGTGTTTTCAGCCCCGCCCCATGAGACCAGGTAGAGCCCAGAATTCCATTTCATTAACATATTCCCCAGCGTTTGTGATCCAAGAAGGAAGAACATTTAAGCAAGCGCATTGTTGGCCTAATTCATCTACATCATGAAGCCAGAATGTCTGATGCTCTGGCTGCTTCTCACTCTTTAGCAAAGGCAGGGAGGGAGCTAAAGTCTACAGAGATCAGTAAACTAGGAACCAAAACACAGATGTCTCAAGCAGACCAAGCCGCTTGCTAGCAGTGTCAGCTCAGTAGCTCTGAGTCTAATTTTACTAGTTGGTTAAGTGGGAACAATAAGAGTTCTCCTGTCTTTAACTCCTTCTTCAGCAGACAAGAGCTACTGACACTATTTTGTGCAATACAATGAACCATGGCAGGGTGGGTTACAGTTACTTAGAGCACCTGATGGTGTTTTCAAATATTCTAACTTCTGTAATATTCTTCACTAATGATGCCTAAGAACTCTCTCACTCCTTGAGTATTTTAGGACTTACTTGTTTCAAAGTAGAATATCTAAAAGCAAGGCCAGAAAGTCTGATTCTCTTTATGATACCAATGGGACATCTCATTGCTACCCAATGTTATTTTAGTGGCTAAAGGAATTAGGTATATTTTTATCCCGAGCTTTAAAGAAGCTCTTTTAAACATCTCCAGGTATATGAATAGTGAACTCACTATTCATTCCTTTATATGAGTACTTGCCTAATTGTAAAGGGCTGTGATAGCATTAATTCACCCTAACTTTCATTCTTCTCCAGTGTGAAAGCTTAATAGTGCTGTGGTAATGTCTGGCACAGAAAGGCGGGGTGATAATTGAGCAAAACAAAATCCTTTCTCTGTGCCCTAACTCATATACCAATGTAATAGTCAACTGTGCTTAGGAAACTATCTCTGGGTCTCAGTAGACAGTGGGTGCTCCTCTGTCAGAAAAACAGGGGATGGCAGCATTAATGGTCTCTAGACAAGTGGTCCTTAGACTGTGGCTTAATCCTGCTACACAGTCTAGATTGGGAAAATAAAAATCAAATGAACTCACGGCTGAAATAGTTACTCAATTTTCTGTGCCTTTAATACTAATCTAACAGCTTCCTCCAGGTAAGCTGCCACAAAACCCAAGAAGTTTAATGTTTTCGTTTTCACCTTCTAGCATATAAAATAGTCTTTATGTTTCTTCTCTTTTTAATTACCTTCTAGGTGTTTGTGTACTTCTCTGAGACCTAGACATGTTAGATTCTGAAGAAAAGCCTTGTTGGCCTGTTTATAGCTCTAGAGAAGGATGTTGCCATCATGTGTAGGCAGAACTATGGCCCTTTGCTGCACTTTCATTGTTTTCAGTCCATTCCCAGCTCTTTAGTCTTTGAAAAATACTTTGAGAGCATTAAGGCACAAAAGGTTAGGTTGATTTACTACCTTAAATTTGTGTTCAAAAGGAGCTTAAAAACAACAACTTGAAAATCCATGTCAATTATGCCTACCCCAATGGAATTTTTTTTGAATGTGTAGAAAAATCTTCCTATTTTTTGCCTATTAAGCACCAAAACATTAAAGTGAATCTCCCCCTCCAACTTCTTCACAGTTGGCTCACTTTCAGTGCCACTTGCTTTCTAGTTGAAGAAATTCTTTCAGTCATGGGTACCACATCAGAATGTCTTTCATTTAAAATGATAGATGCAATATGCTGTATGCGTGAGAAGTACAGATAAGAGTAATCAGATCTCATGCCTCAGGGAATAAACTGACTACCTGAGATGGTCAGGAAGCCATTTTCCCCTTTAGCATCTCACAGAGACACAAGCCAAGTATAGCATCCGACTTGGTTCCTGTGCAACATTCTCATTAAACCTCATTAGATGCAGGGTATAAAATACAACCCTATTATAGAATATGCTTTATGTGATGGTGTCCACACAGGGAAAAGACATACTATATGCATTAAGACACAGTTTGGTTGACACAAATAAAATATGATTCCTTAAAGGTAAACTATGTATAATCTTTCCATATTTTCTCCATGGGTCTGAAAGTATTTCCCTAAGATGAGCTCATGAATATTATGTCACATCAATTCTATTACACAAGTCCAATCTAAAAACACAAGTTCATTCTACTATCTTAAAAAATATTTTTTCATTATTGTTTATGAGTGTTTATGTGTGTGGGCTCTCTCTCTCTGTCTCTCTCTCTTCTCTCTTCTCTCT
>OU015742.1:181732468-181745099 GCA_907169655.1 Acomys percivali
TGTGTCTGTGTGTGTGTGAATTCTGGCACATGAGAATCAAAGCATATCTGTGGAGACAAGAAGACAACTTTTGGAAATCAGTTTTCTCCTTCCACACTTGGCTGTTTCCAGTGTCTAACTCAGGTCATCTGGTTTGCATAGCAAGTGCTTTTATCTACTGAGCCCTCTTGCTGACCCCACCCTCCTAATCACCAAGTCCTTAGAATACAAGGATTTACAGTACTCTTAGCACATTTATTATCTTGTTTTCTCAATAGAGAGTCGATTTCTAAGACTATAAGCTTGATAGTGTCCCGCTGACAGAGTACACTTCTCAGCGTCCCTTGTGGACTTTGGAGTCATTCCAGCCCCTATGAGGGGCTACATCCCATCTTTTCTAATGTCACTTTAGCCATCGTACACATAGGTGAATAAACATAGCCTTGCATAAAGTCAGAACAAGTCTCTTCTTGCCTTCCCTGCCTCTACAGCTGCTTTTAATAATCTAACATATGGTACTGAAACCAGAACAAAAATTCTGAGTCTACTACTAGCAGCTCAAGCTCACCTCTAAACAAACCTTGCTGGCTCTTAGAAGCTCTCTGGCCTGGGATAAGCAGTGTCATCCATTTCTCTCAGCAATTTTTTTTTTCACTCTCTGTCTCTGTCCTTTCTCTCTGGCTCACTCACATGTAGCCCTTCAAGAAATATCTAAGGTGGGAGTCAGCCATGTGCAAAGTGGTGGTTAGATAATGCCCTGGACTCAGTAAGTGTGAGTTGAAAAGTTCCCCAAATATACCTGAGCACAGTGTACCCACCCTCAGATCTAGACAATGGAGATTCTTCTCCTTCTACTGTGGTCTTCATATAGACTTACCACCTTGACTTGGGCAAAAGAAAACCTAGTATGATTCATGGTGTTCGTAAGGCTCCATCAGTTGCCATTTATAAAAAATTGATTATATTCTATCCCAGGAATAAATAAACCCTTCTTGGGACTTATGTTCGTTTGTAAGCCTGGAGTGCTATGGAGACTTCATATTGTATGCTTGTGTAGCACAAGATTTTCCCGATAAGTTCTAGAGGACTTAGATGATAGGATGAGAAGTAAGAATACTTTTGACTGTTGAAATCTTGGTTTTATTTGTGTAGATATATGGTATTTTGTTGACATTTGATTTATTGACAGGCCAGGGATGAAGGAACATTGCAGGGGTCTATGAAATGATTACATGTTTATTTTGAACAATGTTGCCCGGGATACAGAGAAGATAGCACTCACACCCTGGGTGTGCATAAGAGCTTCCTAGTTTGGTGCCTAAAGGATGCTGACATGAGAAGCAGCCAACCATGCCCATGGGTCCGTATACTTAGTCTAGCATGGCACCCACTGAGAGCAGCTGATGTATTTATTGGTAGTTCCACTTAATGAAAAATGCCATAAGATTCTCATTTCCCAAAATTCATTGCTTCCAGCACTTGTCGTGTGGTATAATAATGAGTACTAAGAATTAAAGAGAAAAGTGAATATTGGAAAGACAGTAGTTTTCAACAGTCTTCCTTCTTTTTTATATATTCACAGTTATTCAGAGTGCATATTAGTAAATTAAAGGTTTGCTTAAGTCTTGTAATAAATACCCCCTTTTAATTTTATTTAATTCAAGGCTTTTCAAATGCATTTGACCATTCATTTGTATAACATTCATTGTATTCATTGATAGAATATTTATTAAAATCCCACTCTTGGGAACACAGCCTGGCAAATTCTGTACTAGGGAAAAAACCTGAAATAAAGGGAATCCAGCTAAGCAACAAAGTGCTTATTTGCATTGGTGAGTTGTTTTATTTTATGCAAAATTTCTTTTCATGTGCATTTCTGAAGAACATTAGAATAGCATTTAAGTTGTTTCTAAAGAAGCAATCATTTTTTGAAAAAAATCAAATATTAAATATATGTTTAAAAATTTACATACTACAAATTTCCTCCTCCTCCTCCTCTTCCTTCAAGTCCAGTCATTCTTCTCTTCTGGATTTGACTGATGATAGTTTCCATCCAACTTTCAAAAACATTCCTTATATAATAGAAAACACACCTGATGTTATATAAGAAAGAGATATAGGCCAGGTGTGGTGGTGCATGCCTGTAATCCCAGAACTCAGGGAAGCAGACGCAGCAGATCTCTGTGACTTTAAGGCCAGCCTGATCTACAGAGTGAGTCCAGAAAAGCCAAAGCTACACAGAGAAACCCTGTCTCAGGAAGAGAGAGAGAGAGAGAGAGAGAGAGAGAGAGAGAGAGAGAGAGAGAAACCTGTTTCTAAATAGCCAATTAATATGTGGCAGTAGAGAAATAATAAGGGGAAGTTTAAGCAGTGTTTAATTTTAATTAATTTATTCCTTGACAATGCCACATATGATAAAGATACCGTCTAGTCATACTCATTTCCCCACCTTCCATTATCTTCCTCCTTCCTTCCTACCAATCCTCCCCCTCTGACTAAACCACCATCCAGCTTTCACATCTTGTTTTAATTTTTACTATATGACCCCAGAGTGTAACCAGGACCACTGATGTGAGCAAGGGTGTGGCTCTGTTGACTGGACAATGAGTATCTCGTGTCTGGCTACATCATCAAAGTCAGTGCCTTCCTTTTCCTCATTGGTGTTGGTCTACCAGGAGCCCCTCTCCATCTGTAACTGAATGTTTAAGGGCTCTGTCTTGTGTAGACTCTTTATAGGGGATGGCAGCAGCTGCCACAAACTCCTGATTGCTCTAAGGTCTTGCTAAGAAGGAACTGCTCTCATCCTGACTATATTTAAAATGACTCAGAGAGGGATGTGGGGTTTCGTCTCATCTTTGTGTAGAAGCCCTCTTGAGATTTAAAAGAAGTGTTTCTAATTGTTTCTCTTACCCGCCTGGTCCCATTTACTAAGGAGTTATGGTTTGAATTACTCCTTCTCATTCTTGCTTCTCTGCTTCCTATTGGACTTTGTCCTTTTCAAAGTTTAGACTTTATCAACCTTGGCTTTGTACGAGAGCAAAGTCCATTAAAAGAAAAAGAACTGTGGAGACAATGCCATGAACCAAGAGAGAAGTAAAGACCCACATTGGCCCTTTAGTCCTGACTGGTTTTACTGTAGCCTTATTAAAAAGTAGCCACAAGGCAAAGCGGTCTTGCATAAAGGTATGGATTTGTTGCAAATGCCATAAGATTGCATTCACACTCACCAGAAGCAAAGAACCTTGGGGCGAGGCAAGGACTTATGGAAGATTATTTGCAATTCAGTCTTAGTATTCTGTTCGGACTAAGTTGGATTATCATGCTTATTCCATAAAAATATAATGTCTAATTTTTGTTTAAAGACTCAAGATTCCAGCTTTCCCAAAATAATGGTCTGTGACATTTCCAGTGGCTATCAGAGTTCAGTTATCTAAAAAATTGCTGCACATATGTCCCAATAAGGAAATAATTACAAGCCAGGTGTGGTGGCACATGCCTTTAATCCCAGCACTTGGGAGGCAGAGGCAGATGGACCGCTGTGAGTTCGAGACCAGCCTGGTCTACAAAGCAAGTCCAAGACAGCCAAGGCTACACAGAGATACCCTGTCTCAAAAAACAAAAACAAAAACAAAAACAAAAACAAAAACAAAAAAAAGAAAGAAAGAAAGAAAAGAAAAACATGTTGTTGACATCTCCTGATGCCATGAAAAAAGGTGGAAAAGAAAGTCTGGCTTGCCTAAATCAGTTTTAAATTTAGATATCACATGCACTTGCTTGCCCTCACTTTTATATTCCGCAAATATGACTTATTTCTAATTACTGCATTTATGAGATAAAAAATATATGAGCTCATTCTACACTGACATGTATAAGCATTGGTCACTACTCTATAATTTTTCCTTAATGTACGAAACTCCTCAATCACATAGGAAATGTTGAGGTATATAAAACCTCCCTTTTTGTGATCAGCATTGGTGACAAGCATTAAACTACATGTGAACCATTAACTGCTGGGGAGAAGTTCTTCTTACTGTTTGCCTGGAGAGTGCTTCTTCTTATTAAAGTGTGTGAGATCTACATATGATAAAATGACATGCAAGTTTCCTGCTCCTTTATTTATTTCAATTAAATAATTCACTGCTAGCAAACATGTGCACATATATAGATCTACAAGACTCCCTGCACAATAATTATATTGTGTGGTGTCACAGGGTGTTGTTTGCTTTTTTTTAACTGTTATGTTTTGTTAAATTTGAGGAGAAGCTTGAAAAAAGTAATTAAAATCAGCTTGTGTCTCAACATTTCATTGCACTGGAGGAATGCAGAAGAACAGAAGGAGGCTAGCATTGAGCTGATTGGACAAGCAAGAGGCAGACACTTGCTCTGGAAGAGGATTGGGGCCTGACCAGATTCTATTTAGAGTATTGTAAGGGGAGGGCTTAATAGCTAGCTGCGGTGATACGTTTATTAAGATTACAAGTTGCAAAATTGGTGGTTGAAGATAATGGGGAAGATGACAGCTAGCCCGAGATATTGGAAACAGGGAGCTATCTAAATTCAGTGCAGCCTGGAAGAATGCAAATGAATATAGCCAAGGCATAGGGGAATAATAATCTGAGCAGCAGATACACTTCAGATGATATGCTTGGAGAGGCGAGAAGTGTGGCTGCTGGGCTGGGCAGGCACCTAGGGAGAATGCTTCTGACACTTCCTTCTCTGTTTACTTGGAGATCAGAAGGCACAGGAGCATTTCCCTGTGCCTCACAATGCCTTTATTTTGCATATAGTTTTGAATATCTATTATAGACTAAATAATAAGACCCGAGGATGAGGATATACACTATATACCTATAATATACTCCATGAGGAAGCTGAGGTCCAAGGACTGCTACGCTATGTAGTAAGACCCTGGAGAGACAAAAATAAGGAGGGGAAAGGGAAGAGGCGGGGGTGGGGGTGGGGGGGTGGGGTAGATGGAGAGGTAGAGGGAGAGGGGGAGGGGAGAAAGGGAGGGGAGAAGGAGGGGAGATGGAGAGAGAGGGAAAGAGGGAAAGAGAGAGGAGAGAGGGAGAGAGGGAGAGAGGGAGAGAAAGAGAGAGAGGGGGGAGGGGGGAGGGGGGAGGGGGGGAGAGAGAGAGAGAGAAAGGTATTTTTTCATTCTGCCCTGAAGCCAAATAGTAGGCCAAGGAGGACTGAATTAAGGAAACTAGAGTTAACTCCATCATTAAAATCCTTATCCTGTCTTTGTCGTCTTCCATAGGACTTATATGTTAAAGGGAATTAATAGTCATAGCTTCATGGAAATATTTTCACAATAGTCAAAGTGATAAAATGACCTAGTTTGAATTATGAGATATTTTGAACAATCAAAGTTTGATTTTAGGGTCAGATTACAAAAGAATCAGAGAAAGAGCTACTGTAAACCTAGGAGAATGACAAGCGTAGGAAGATCGTTCCATATGCTGTAGACAAGATTCATAGGGGTGCAGCCTGCGTGAATGCACAGGGCCCTGCCTGCAGAAGGGGTGCACTTATTGCCACATCATGCACCATCCAGCAACACTCTCCTTCTACCCTTCCTCCATATCCCTTGGAGCCCTGTTTGAAGTCATTGTAAAATGTTTGTTTCTGCAGGGTATAGTCTGCATCTAGTCTAGGCCCAATCGGAAGCCAAGTGACTGTTGGTGGAATAGTAGCACACACACACACACACACACACACACACAGACACACACAGACACACACACACACACACACACAGTGGGCCAAACTAGAGGCAAGCTCATTTTGGAAAGAGCTTCCGGACCATGGCTTACCAGGTACCTGCTCCACACTAGATGCCCTGAATAAAGGCAGAGCTAGAGAGATAAAATAGAAAGCCTCTGCAAAAGGACATACAGAATTTGCACTCTTTCTTTATGTCATGATATTTAGAGCGCTCACAAATTAGAGTAGTATTTTACAGTGCTTACTGGAGGCTCCCCGCCACACTACTCCTTTGATTCCTGTTTTGCTTCTGCAGCCTTTCCTTTTCACTACAGTCAGCATGTTAGCTCTTTCTAAAGTTAGTCATTACTATTCATTCCACCAATAGCTACTTATTGAGGACCTGCTATATATGCTGCATAGCATACCAGTGGGTGCAAATGAGTACCAGAATTCACTCACCAAGTATTTACTGTGTACTACTGCTTCATTTCTGACCTTTGAACTCACTTACAAAAGCTTCTACCCAAAATGTGCCCTGTCTAAAAGATGAGCAGGAATAAAGATAGAGCAGGTAGAGCAGAGATTAAGAGAAATTCCAACCAATGCCTGGTCCAACCCAAGAGCCACCCTATACAAGAGAGCCAACCCTTGACACTATTTTTAAATTTTATTTATTTATTATGTATACAACATCCTGCTGGCAGAAGAGGACACTATATCTCATTTTAGATGGTTTCAAGCCACCATGTGGTTGCTGGGAATTGAACTGAGGACCTCTGGAAGAGTAGCCAGTGCTCTTAACCTCTGAGCCATCTCTCCAGCCCCCTGACACTATTAAAGATACTCTGCTATGCTTGCAAATAGGAGCCCTAGTAGAGTTGTCCTCTGAGAGGCTCCACCCAGCAGCAGAGATTCACAGCCAAACATTCAGTGAAGCATAGGGAGTCTAGTGGAAAGTGTGTAAGTGTGTGTGTGTGTGTGTGTGTGTGTGTGTGTGTGTATGTGTGTGTGTGTTTGACCTTAACAAAGAGGAAAGAGAGGGCAACTAGAGAAATTACTTAGATGCTATTATGAGCAAAAAAGAACTTACCCTCAACTCCAAAGTGGGGAACTAACAATGTGAATTAAGAAAATGCCCTTCATAACCCACATTTCTGATTTTGTTTCCATAAGCTTGGCATTCACCTATACCAAAAATCATTTCCTTTCTTACTCATTTGACAATGCAGCCTTCAGTTTAGAGTCAATTGACTGTCATTCACTTCCAATGACACCACAAACATTAAGGAAGTTTTCTTAAGTGACACCTTAAAACCCAGCCTCTCCAGAGAGTTGCTTACTAGTTGATCTTGGAATATTCTGATGTCTGCTTCTCTTAGGGTCCCAAAGAGCCATCGTCTGTTATTAATCTCCTAGATGCTTACTGGTCGTTCAAAGTCCTTTTGCAAATAAATGTTATTTTATCTTTTTCAAAAATCCTTCATCAAGATGGCAAGAGCCTTGACAGTCTCTAGACCTTCTGGGAGAAAGTAATAAACCCCATGTGCAACAGCGTGAGAGGGTGGCCTTTGTTTCCCCTTGACAACTCTGTGGCATCCTTGGCTGTCCTTTTTATGTGCTTGTCATTGTGCTCCCCTCCATCAGTCTCATAAAGCATCCTTTCCTCATGTTTGACATATTGATATCATCCCACCACAGATAAAACACAGAGCAGTGTGATGAGGACAGGTGATGGAATTATTTGCAATTCACAGAAATCTCGGCTGGTGTTTAAGACTGGTGCAATATTAAACACATTACTTTCCCTGACAGGCATTTTCATTACACCCGTGCTATGCACGGAGAGAAGCTAGAAGTGAAATCTTGTTTCCCTCTACTGGGGTCTATGCAATAAAAAGTTTAAATGCATGTGTGTGCATTTCTTCTCTGTGTATCTACCTCTGGAAGATACACAACCTCTATTTTCTCGAAAGGAAATCATATATTGTAGAAGACCTTTAGAAACACCAATTATCTTCGATCAGACCAAATTTCTTACCCTACAGTTGGTGGTGTCATATGGACAGGTTGGGAGAAGCACTTTCAGATAAGACAAGTTAAAAAAATGCTCAGGAAAGACAAGAAAAACCACCAGAAGGATAATCCACCTTCTAGTGTGACATACCATGAATGTATCATGGTCTTATCAGAGGGAGAATCAAAGTGGGTGATAGAAATGTCTATAGTAATGCAAACAATAACAGCCACAAAGATCATATCACTTAAGAACTTATCTTATGCTAGAAACATACATACACTGCACGTCTGTGTTCATAATTCAATCTTCTATTAACACAGAGGATTTGGTTTTTTACTTTTTAAATTTTTATTCACTTTACATCCCAATTGTAGTCCCCTCCCTCATCTTCCCCTGGTCTCACTCTCCCTCCCTAACACAGAGGATTTAAATGGAGAGATTAACAGCATAACTGTTATGTATGGGGGAGAGTAAATTATAACATGGAAATGGAATTTCCACATATCAAACAACTTAAAGAAAAAACTATCTATCAAGGTATAAAAAAAGAAATGCAGTGTTTATTGGACCCTGAAAGCCTGGACAGTTATTTCGTTCAATACCCCAAGTAAAAGTTTTTGGAAGCTTGTACAACAATATGGCCATGATTAGGCTGTTTCCAAAAAACCTGAAAGCAGTTAAAGGCTGGGATGAATGGCTACTGTGCCAGTGAAGGACAGTTGCTTGGCTGACCTGTGTATGACTAAAATAGGATGAAGAAGGATTCACCACAGTAAACTGTGAGGCCAATTCCTCTAATGATCGTTGACTTGTGTGTCTGTATCTGGTAACCTTTTTCATTGCTGTGACAAAAAGTCTGACCAAAGTAACTTAAAATAGAAAGCATTTGTTTTGATTCATGGTTGGGAGATATGCGGTAGCTAAGGCATGACAGTAAAAGGAGCTAGCGCTATGAAAGCAGGAGAGTGACGGGGCTGGCCAGATCGCTTCCTCAATCAGGAAGCCGAGAGAAGAAGAGATGGCAGTGCTCCAACTGGAACCCTTTCCATCTCTGTTTAATCTCGGACATCAGCCCATGGAATGACGCCTCTCACAACCAGGCTGGGCCTTCTTACTTCGGGTGACTCTCCTTTACAGCTGAGTGCCCATCAAGTTGACAATCAGGATTAGCCATGAAAGTGCTCAAGGGAACATAGCCAAGGATGAAAGCTCAGACTCATTTGAGCACAGACTTTGGCTCTTTACTTGATGGAGCTCAAAGTCAGGCTAACAGTAGAAACCCAGGCTGGTAATCAGGGCCCCTCCTGTGCATTGTGACCACTTTGGGGGTGGAAAGACCCCTTCACAGAGGTCATCTAAGACCATCCTGCATATCAGATGTTTACATTACGATTCATAACAGTAGCAAAATTATAGTCATGAAGTAGCAAGGAAATATTTTATGGCTGGGAGTGGGGTTACCATAATGCGAGTAACTGTGTTAAAGGTCGCAGCACTTAGAAAGGTTGAGAACTTAGCTGAGCAAATATCCTTGTTGTATGGTGTAGCATCTTTCAGGTATATGTCTAGGAACAGTATAACTGGGTTGTGAGGTAGCATTATTCCCAACTTTCTGATACAGAACCAGATTCATTCCCAAAGTGGTTGTACAAGTTTGCACCCCCACCAGCAATGGAGGAGCGTTGCCCTTTCTCCACATCCTTTCTAGTATATGCTGTCACTTGAGTTTTTTTTTTTTTAATTTTATTAATTCTTGTTACATCTCAATGGTTATCCCATCCCTTGTATCCTCCCATTCTTCCCTCCCTTCCATTTTCCCCTTATTCCCCTCCCCTATGACTGTTCCTCAGAGGGATTATCTCCCCCTGTATATGCTCATAGGGTATCAAGTCTCTTCTCGGTGACCTGCTGTCCTTCCTCTGAGTGCCAACAGGTTTCCCCCTCCAGGGGACATGGTCAAATGTGAGGCACCAAAGTACATGAGAAAGTCATATCCCACTCTCCTCTCAAGTGTGGAGACTGTTCTGACCATTGGCTAGATCTGGGTAGGGGTTTAAAGTTTACCACCTGTATTGTCCTTGGCTGGTGCCTTAGTTTGAGCGGGACCCCTTGGCCCAAATCTGGCTATCATAATGTTATCTTAGCCATTCTGATAGGTGTAAGATGGAATCTCAGAGTCACTTTGATTTGTGCTTCTCCAATGACTAAGGACATTGAGTATTTCTTTAAGTGTTTCACAGCCATTCGATTTTCCTCTTTTGAGAATTCTCTGTTTAGCTCTGTACCCCATTGTTCATAGCAGCTTTATTCATAATAGCCCGGATCTGGAAACAAGCTACCTGTCCCTCAACTGAGAAATGGACAAAGAAACTGTGGTACATTTACACAATGGAATAGTATTCAGTTATCAAAAACAAGAAAATCTTGAAATTTGCAGACAAATGAATGGAACTTGAAAAGATCATCCTGAGTGAGGTAACCCAGGCCAAGAAAGACATGCATAGTTTATATTCACTTATAGGCTGTGGTCAGATGGAGGGGGAGGAGGACCCCACCTGCCAGAGGTCTAGTGGAGGCGAACAGGAGGATAAGAGGGAGGGGATTTATAATTGGAGTATAATGTGAATAAATTATAATAATAAAAAATTTAAAAATATTCAAAGGTTGAGAACTAGTGTCTTAGAGAAATATGGTCAGCAGCACTGCAGGGGCTCCTTTTTGCATGCTTAATGGGTGGACTTCTGTGTGTTATCTTAGATCTGATGCTAGGGTGAAGTTGGTCCTGCACATAGAGGCATTTATCCTCGCTTCCTTAGGAAAAGTTACAGTTTTGTACTAGGTGCCTCTGGCATCTCCTCTTTGTTCTGCATTTTCCTTGCCCTGGCCTTCTTAAGACGAAAAATACAAACAAACTGGAAACCAGCGGCTCTTTCAGCTCTACCAGCCAGATCTTGCAGTCATCTGCTCAACCCAAATGTCTTCTATGGCAACTACCAGAGACAGGAGTGTTCTGGGAGGGAACTGTTATTGTCATGGTTGCATACAATGTATGTCAAGACCTACCTCGACGGAGGCTGTTTCATAATGAATCTTGGCACCTTGCATCTGTTGTTAGAGATTATGCTAGTCACATACAGAAACTTAAGAGCACTCTCTTCCCATAATTTCATCAAGAAAAAAAAAAAACAACAGAAAAATCTTAGTTGACATTAATATGTCACTACTTATTCAATTGGCCTTCAACCTAGAATTGGATCACTCAATTTTTCTCTTTTAGAGGGAACAAAATGAGATAATACATTCATACGGGAACTTGGCAAATATTTATATGGCATCCCATATAGCAGGTACTATGTAGCCCTTAGAGATTTTGTAATCTCCTACAGGAAATAGGTATCATTAGTATGGTTTGCTGAATACATTTCTTGATGCACTTGCAGAATATCACGAGAGTAGCACAAATGAATTAACCAGCTCAGCGAGACTGGGGAAGTCAGGGATTCCAAGCAATGAGTAAGAATGGTTATCCTTTTGGAGTGGTTACTGTATGTGTGGGGTTGGGCATCAAGGGTTTCGCCTGTGTTGTCACAATCAAATTTCTGCTTAAATAACCCAATGGAATAGATAACATTATCCTCTCTGCTTTAAAAAAACTTGTTGGTGGCAGAGCAGAGATTTGTCCTCCTGTCTCTGTCCCTGCACCTCACAAAGTTACCACAGTTTACTATGTTGTGTTGTGCAGGAACACCAAGCAAAGTGATATATTTTTCCTTAACCTTATCATCACACTTGCTCTCAGATGGTGAGCTCAGCTCTAGTTGCTGAGCATTTACTTCTTGCAACCGGAAGTTAATGGCTTGAGTAGAAATCATACCTGCCAATAGCTGCTTTAATCTTGGCAGGGATGTTCCAAAGCTTGGACCTGGTGTTTGTGAGGCTATCTGCCCTATATAATCTGCCTACTTCTGCAATATGGTGCTGGGTTGTTGAGGTAGCATGTGGGCAGTGACCAGATCTTCCCTGATCCCATGATCTCTGAAATCTCAAATAGGTCTAGCAGCCACACTCATGGACAGCCTATGTGCTGCTTTTCTGAAGACAAGTTTTTTCTTTTATATTCTGTAGAAACAACAACAAAAAAAGTTCTCTCATTAACCTGACAGAGCCTTATGGAAATTTCGAGAAGCCAAGTTCAGCCTCATAATGCATGAATGTTATTTATCTTGAATGTTGTAGATTTGGCACATTGGGGAAGGGTGGCAAGGTTAGGTAGATTTATTAGCATCCTGTCAAGAAATTTCCCATGAGCAGTAGAGGTTTGTCAGAAAATTCGATGTAATTGATGGGAGCAAGTTGGGCTAGTTCTTAGCAGACCCACGCTGGCAGTATTCATTCACACCCTTCCTTTACAGGCAACGAAATGTATGGGCAGAGGGCTCATTAGGAAGACCTTCCTGCAAACACACTCTGCATCAGGTGTCTTTCTTTGTCCTTTCTTTCATGTAATTTTTCAAGTTACTTGAGAAGATGTAAGTACATACCAGAAGTATTGTCGAACAATCAATGATTTTTGCTAGTTTGTATGTATTTTTTTTTTAACTCTCTCGGGAAAGTGTGTGCTCTGGGGAATAAGGATTATCAAGAAGCTAGGCTCTGCTCTGGCTTTCATTCTGCTTTCACTGAAGAATTCGAGGTTTCAGCCCTTGAGTCTAAAGGCCTCAGTGCAGAGACCAGAAGATCTTTTGAATTAGGACACTCAGGTCCTAGTGTCATGTCTCCAGCTTGCCAGCTCTTTGGCCTAGGGCCAATTTCTATGGGGCTTTGTTTCTTTTAGTGAAGGAAAGGTTAACAATGCCTATAACAAAGGGCTCTTAAGAAATACGTGTGTGTGTGTGTGTGTGTGTGTGTGTGTGTGTGTGTGTGTGT
>OU015742.1:181747034-181781182 GCA_907169655.1 Acomys percivali
TGGCTTTGCTGGAATCATAGTTTTCTTTCTATGAAAGGTATTTTTGAAAAGAGAGGTCTTAGAAAATAAAGGGTCTGGTTCCCACTGGTCTGAAGTCTGATGATAGTCTGTAGAAAGCAGATTGCATTGAGCTTGTGCATGAGTATAATGTGCTCTGGAACATTGTTAAGGGGAAGTGTGGCATTTAAAAATGGTATAATTCCCCTAAAGATGAAAACAATTAGCTGTTCTTGGCACATCTGAAGCTATTGCAACCTCAGCTCTGCATTTCTGTGCACCGAGAATTTCCTGGAGTAGATCAGTAGGGAATGAGTTGACCGTTCCTTGGGTAGCTACCAACCCTCCATTTCTTCTCCTACCACGAGCGCTGAAGCCACTGATGAGGTCTGCCCATAACAAGTAGGCACCAAATTATTGTATGCCAGAAGTTTTAAACTTAGATTGCCCCATGAATTTGAGCTTCCTTGTTGAAATGTAGAGACATTCTAGATTGCAAACCATGCTATAAAAAGAAATGGAAAAGGGAATCATAAATTAGCTGCATAGTAGTCCACTGCCTTATAATAATGCCTCCTTTCTGGTTAGAGTGGGTGTGTGGATCAATGGTTAGTGTTTGCTGCTCAACTGTAAACATCTGAGCTTGTACTTCAGGATTACAGAAAAGGCTACAGAGCTGTCTTCAGAGCAAGTGCTGAAGAGAGATAGAGACAGTTGGATTTGGGGGCTTGTTGACTAGCTAGTGTGGCAGAAACACTGAGTTCCAGATTGGGTTGAGAGACTCTGTTTGAGCAAATAATCTGGAAAGCAACAGAGGAAGTCATCCAGTGTCAACCTCTGGCATCTATATACACATGTGAGCACATGTTTACACACGCGTCCCCCAACACACATGCAGGCACACACCCACACTTGAAAACATGCACACTTATGCATACAACACACACACACACACACA
This sequence comes from Acomys percivali, assembly GCA_907169655.1. Lineage (NCBI taxonomy): Eukaryota > Metazoa > Chordata > Mammalia > Rodentia > Muridae > Acomys > Acomys percivali. The sequence goes on from OU015742.1 coordinate 181,747,990, forward strand.
CACACGCACACACACAGAGGCACCCCAAAGAGTACCCTCTTTTCTTACCTTTCCCCCTTTCTACTCATCACCATTTCCCAAACGCTGTCACCAAAATATCTTTACCCTACATGGAGGATGCATGACCAAAAGATTGTAACATGTGGAGCAGAAGGAAAATTCTTCTAAGGTCTTCATTATTCTCTCTCTCTGCTTCCAGAGATATGTAAAAAAAAAAAAAAAAAAAAAAGAAAAAAAGAAAAAAAAAAAGAGGTGAGGAAGAACTAATGAAGCCTTGAGTACAGTACCATCTTAGTAGGCAGGACTAGAACAACTTGTGAGTCTACACTTCTCAACCCCGCTTTACTAACATTTATCTGACTCTTACATCTGGGGAGCATCTCATGGCAACTCTTTCCTGTGAAGAGAGGCCAATAAGTTTCCCCATATGTATTTCCCCAGAAGAAAATTAACACTTTTTTCTACTTTAAAAACAAATTATTTTTCCCTGTCTACTTTTTCCTAGTCTCTAATTCTAAAAATGGAAACAGATAAAATTTAGGCAGTTGCCTTATTCTCTTATTTCCATTGTACCTGTTTTCTGTTTCCTTTCCACATTATACACATGCATATGGAATAGTCACATTATAGACAACATATTTATAATGTCTTACTTAGACAAATAAGGTCCTCAGTTGTAAATTTGTATTTGTATTCTTCTTTCAGTCTTGCTCTACATTTTCAAAAGCTTGAAAACAATTTCCAGTATTACTCTGTGTTAGAAAACTTAAGATATATGTGAGTATGTGTATGTGTGTTTGTGTGTGTATGTGTTTGTTTGTGTGTGTGTGTGTGTGTGTGTGTGTGTGTGTTGGCTTTTGCGAAAACCAGTAAGTAACATTTCAGTACTTTCCACTCATTCCCTCTTTAGCTGCTTGTAACAACCTCCAACACTTAGAAATTATCCCCATTTGAACTTTCCATGGTCTGCATGATCTAATAGTAGCCAGGGATCTGTTTATTGTGTTTTGGCCTCTAAACAATAGTCTAGAGAAACTGAGCCTTCAGTGACCTCACATTGTAAAACAGATGCATTATGATCTACCAGACTCCACTTGGTATTCTATTCCTGAGGTTAGATGCATTATGGAAACTTTTAGCAAGAGGAAAATCTCAGTTAGGAATCCTGGTATAGGAATATATGTAGGTGGCAGCATCAACATTTCCATAAGTGATTCCCAACCATTTGTGTATATGGTAGACCTAATGTGTTAAGGAAAAGAGTCATTTTATCTTTGACACTCGACACTGCATACACATTCTGGTAATACAAACAAAGAGAAGATGGTGAAAATTACATAGAAAAGTGGTGATTTCTTCAAAGTCTAGCAGTGAGACAAGAGAGTGAAAGTAAAGTCTGTAATTGATGCAATAGGGTATGATGCCAGCTTGCAGAGGACTTAGGAAACCATACAGCAGAATTTAAACTTTCTACATATTTATTGGGAGTGATCACTGGAAGATTTTCCACAAAGGACTGAAATTATGAGAACTGGGCATTAGTGAAAATTCCTTGGGAAAAGATAACAGGTATTGTTCATGAAAAGGTCAGCAGGTAAGAATTGTATCAGTGTCCTGTTGTATTCACCGAGGCAAAAAATGCTGGAAGACTTAACAGAAAGAGGCCCAGAGACAAATGATGTCATAAATGTAGCTAATGCTATAGTTTAGTAAGCAGAGAGATAAAGCAGCCTGCTAGGAAATGGCTTTAGTTTTGTGAGCCTGGGGAAATGATGTAAGGTCATTAGTGAAGGGTTGGAGCCCCCAACCCGAAGGGTGAGAAATAGCAAAGAAAATGTTGATATTTTTCATTGCAATTATTTCTAAAGTCCAGTAGGTGGTTATAGATCAGATGACTAGAGGAGATTAGACATGCAGACCTTTGATTCCCACAGTTAGAAGGAGCAGCTCATTGCATAGGATGGGTCCCTGGGGCTACCAAGGGGGTAGCCTAAGACACAATGTCACTGCAGGTGAATTTCTACAAAAAGAAGCTTTATGTGATGAATGATGGAAGAGAAACTAAAGAGAAGTTTGGTGCGGAATAATTAGGTTAACTGCATCCATATCTTCATATTCTCCCTGTAGAACTCATGACACTAGTTAGCAGACCTTTCTATCAAAGCAAGGATTATTTATATATCATATTATACTCTCCAGAAGTACCTGTCCATTAGAAAGTGGGAATCATGTGCCTTCAGCCTCATCTTTCAAAATGAGGCATATCTGAGTATCAAGGTGATTGGCACACCAGCAATACACAATAACCAGAAGCTGAGCTTGTCTCCTAAGATCTTAACAGAACACCTCCCTGAGGAGGAAAGCCTTTTGACTCATCAGGCTCAAAACTAAGATCTATTTATTTTTCATTTGGTTTTCACCCTAACTCTTCTTGTTATTTCTTTTTAAAATTAATTACCAGGGATATTTATACAGAAAAGGGGCTTTCTCTGATTTCTATTAGAATTTGTGGTTAATATCTGTCTCCTGCTGTCATGCCAACCATTAAAGCAGCAGAACATCCTTTTTCCATGTATGGTTTCCTCAACATCAGTTTGGAGATTGGCTCTTCAGAGAGGGTCAGCTAACTGGAAACAGTTTATAAGGGTGAGGAAGGGGGCTGCCATTGTTAACCCATTAGGAGCTGTTTTTGACCTAACAATAAGTTCAGCATGGAAAGGGTGTCATTCACTGAAATAAATGAATGACCTCCAGTGAAATGGCAAATTTAGTCAAGATGTGGGGTTGCTGGTAGCTGCATCAAGTCTGTCCTAATTTATGGAACTGTAATATCATTTTCCTCAGTCCTCTAGAAAGATCCTCTTCCTCCCTGTCATTTTCAAACCTTGTTAACTTTGAAAGAATTGCTCAGGACATATGTAAAGAGGTGACCAGGCAGTTTCATTGATTGGCATGGGTAGCCTGGACATTTTGAGATCCATGTGAGGACTTCAAGGTTCTAGGGAGGTTAGATAAGGAAGTGAGAAGATGAGATCCCTTGAAAATCACCATGGATGAACCGTGGCCATTGGCTAAGGTACATAGCATGCTTGGATATTGAAGAAAAAAGGAGGTGGTTCCAAAACAAGTTTGATGTGGTTCTTAATACCACACATCTTTCTTTGTATCATTTGTATGTTTGTAAAGAGGCTGTTTGCCATGGAATATACCCTGTTACTTGGAACCTTACTTTGTTTCAGGAAACGTCCTGAAAAGCCTTTGTGTGACAAGGGAAGGTGCTACCCTTCTGCTGCCCACAGAAGCACTTGAACTGCTTAGAAAGCAGTAGTCTAGACATGGCTCCTCCATGGAGGATGAAGTAAGGACTTTGCTGCATGGTGATATATCTGTAGCCTTTGAAAATAAAACTGGGAATCTGATAACTGAGAAGTATTTCTGTCACCAAGAACATCTGTACAAAATGACTTGAGAAGAAGGCCTCCAGGCTAAGTAAGGGAAATTTTGTTCCTCATGTATGTGGCTTGGTTGCTCATAAGATAGAAGTAGATTATGGGGTTTCTTTAAGTGACTCCATTGATAAGTTCAAAGTTTCAGCCCATGGTGTCATGGTGTAGCTCTTGTTTGTCAGCAGGCAATCATCTAAGAAAAATGCTGAAATGAATGAACTAGCCTATCCCTGTCTATTTCTGCCTTGTAGTCTAAATTCTTTTCTCTTGACCATCCATCTTCCTACAGTCCAGGAGAGAAAGAAGGTCTAAGAATTACATGTGTCCCTATGACATCCTGGATGCAATCCAAAGTCTCTGTTCAAAGCCCATTGTCCTTGGAGATTAGTAAAATGTCCCTGTTGGTTTACTACATAGTCAATAAAACCCATAGTGGGCAGTGACGCAGTGAGGATGTTGTGTTAGTCCCAGTTGATTCTAAGTATTGTGTGGCACAAATGCATTTCAAGCCATCTGTTATCTGTGAAGGAAAGAAAAGAGCAGTCAGTCTCAAGTAATGGGAAAATCAGCTCATTTGTGAAGACTGTTACTTAATGAAGCTCCTTGATGGCTTCCAAAAACAACCATAGATGTGATGAAATATATTAGGACCTTCCCACCGTGGATAGAACCATCTTGTTGATCCTAGACTCTATCAGTGGAGAAGAGAGAGTGAGCAGGAAAGTGTACCTATCATTCTATGTTCCTAATTGTGGATGCAGAGTAACACACCGCTTCAAGTTCCCACTGCCTTGACTTCTCTGCAATGCTGAACTATATATCCATAAACTGTGAACTAGAATAAGCCCTTTATCCTTTAACTTGCTTTCCCTGGAATATTTTATCACTGCAAAAGGAAGATAAACTAAAACAAAACTCAAGTAGCTCTTCTCTCTGGACGAGTTCCTTGATTCCTATACTCTTGTTTTTAAAATTCAACTCAATTTCCTCAGTCTTACAAAATCTTTGGCACAGAAACAATCACAAAATCATAGGCCATCTGGCTCCATACTGCTGCCAGTCTCTGTGCTTTCGGAAAGAAATTTGCCAGAGCATTTGAGAGGTAGCCCGACCCTTCTCCTAAACAAGCCAGGCATTCCTAGCACCAAGAAATAATACAAGCTAATGATAGCTTACATATACAGATTGCTTAACATGTCTAATATTTTATAGGCAATGATTAAAAGCCAATATTATATCTAGGTTAAGATCCACAGCTGAAAGGATTGGGTTCAAATCCTGCCAGTTGATGCCTTTAAACCTTGTGATAACTTGTCATTTGAAGTCACAGTTTATATAAACCAGACGTAATTTTAGCTACTGTATGTTGTCAACTTACAGTATACAGATAAAAATAAGCTGGAACCTAATAAAAAGCGAGATAACATGCTAATTATTATACTTAACATCCAGTGTTTATCTCCAAATTCTTAAATGTACTCTTCAATGCCATGAGGTATATATAGTAAGAATAGTACTCTGAAGTAGCCAATGATCAGTGCTCTTGCTAACTGTAAAGGGTAAGGAAGCTACTTTTGCAGTGATAGTGATGACTGTAGGCACATTGTTGGGAAAGAAGAACATGGAAGGCTTCTGTGCCAACCCCTACATCCACTTCAGTCTTCCACATCCACACCCAAAGTAGCAGACTAAACAGGAAGCCATCAAAGAGAGAACTCTTTTTTTAAATTTATTCATTTGCTTATTTACTTATTCACTTTTCATCTCAATTGTAGCCCCAATGGTAGCCTCCTCAAGCCTCTCTTCCAGGTCCCACACCCCCTGTCTCTTGCCTTTAATCCCATTCCCTACTCCTCAGAAAATGGGGTACCCCCCACCAGCACGACCCAGCATATCAAGTCTCCAGTTGCATCAGTACTGAGCATATCCTCTTACAGTGAGGCCAGGCAAGGCAGGACAGCCAGAGGGAAGTGATCAAAAAGTAGGCAGCAGAGTCCATGTCAGAGACTGCCTCTGTGAAGAGAGCTCTTCAAAACTGTGATAGAATGCTGAGGTACCTGTCCAGTTGATGGCTTCTTGCAGGGATTGGGAGGGGAACAGCTCAGGGCCATTTAAAGGGCAGGCCACTAAGAGTCTGACCATGCTCCAGTGAATATAGAGATAACATAAATTAAGCTTGATTTTTTTCCTGTTTTTTTAAAAATTTAATTTAATTTTTTGAGGGGGGTATATCACAAGGAGGGGAAGCAGATATGGAAGTAGTATGAAATGAGTGGGATCAGGATGCATGATGTGAAATTCTCAAAGAATCAATAAAAATATTATGTCTGGAAAAAAAGTGTAAGGTGAAACGGATGGCTAAAGACCAATGGGATGGCAGCTGTGGCAATAACTAACACATTTTCTTTTCTAGAAGATGGATTTTAAGCCTCTTGTTAGGAAATCAATTAGTAGTGCTGTCATCTGTAGGTCCCCTTGTTCATGAGGCAAACATAACTCCTTTGGATCTCTCCACTTTCTAACCGTGGGAATCTAGGGCTGAAAGCACAGGGCCAGTGAAACAAGAAAAAGGAGAAGGGAAAGGTAACCCTGTGTTTCAGGACTGCTGGAGGGTGACTGGTGTACCTCTACATCACTTCATGTTTTACGTTGGTTCATCAGCTTATCATGCTTCCATATGTCTCTATGACCCTTCTGTCTCTGTATTTTTGTGTTCCTCTCTCTGTCTCTCTTCCTCTGCTTCTCCATCTGTGTGTGTGTGTGTGTGTGTGTGTGTGTGTGTGTGTGTGTGTGTATCTCTGTCTCTGTCTCTCTTACACACACACTTCTCAGAAGAGAGGGGAATTTGGCCACCTAAAGGGACATTAGGAGCAGCTACAGAGTTTGATCATAGAAAATACTACAGGTTTTTTATTTTTTTAAAGAAAGGTAAAATTCTCACAGTATTGGAGTCATTTCCCTGATAATTAGCTCTGAACAATAATTACTGTTGTTAGCACTCAATGTTAACAATTGCTGATTTCTAAAGCACCATCATCTTCTTGCTAACCATTACTCCCCAATTCTGCTAGCTCTATGCGGAACCACCAAGACGATTTCTGACGGCAGAGCTCCCCCTAGCACCTCCACGCACCTCACTTTGTTTGCTTTCAGGCCCCAAAGAGTGACTTACGGGTTTTAGAAGCAGGCTTCTGTGTTTAGGGACCCGCTTCGTGCCCAGCATATACCTGATCAGAACTGTTCATCTCACTTCACAGCAGCTGGACTAAATAGGAAAGGGACCTCCGGGACAGCCTATTCTGGCAGAAGCTAGGCAGGTGGCTTTGTCTCAAGTCACAACTGAACTTAAAAGTCCCACTAATTTTGTCATGTCAACCAGATTCCTTTCACCTGCTAATGACCTTCCTTTCGAAGAATAGCAGTAAAATTTTCCTCTTAAGCAATATTTTAAAGCGCTGCCCCCAACACACACACACACACACACACACATTTTAGTTTGAATTTTAGTCTGATTTTTTGTTTGAGATTCCCTTATTGGTTTATTCCCCAAATGAAAAGTTCTTGGCAGCTGTAGTATTTGTATTTAATTTGGGTAGCCCACCTTGGCATTAGATCAAAGTTCCAGGTCGTCTTTTGAAGCTTTGTGTGTCTGGGAAGAAGGTGGCTGACTCGCGGCAGCACCTCAAAATGTATTGCTGAATGCTTTCTGTGAAGACGGGGAGGGCGAGGGGGAGGTGTGAGATATTTTAAAAATAAGACACTCCGCTAAATTCTCAGCCAACCTCCATTCCTGCTGAGTGGAGTGTAAGTAACAAGTATCAGATAGTTCCTTCAGATGTTAGCTATTTAAAAAAAGAAAAAAAAAAGATAACAGCTAGAAGTTCTTTGGACAACAGTAGTGATATCTGCGGTTATAGTGGCAATAGTGGTTGTGGTGGCAGTGATGGTGTTATGGTCATGTTTTGGTGGTGATGGTGATAGTGAGGATGATGATAGGGATGGTGATGATGGTGGAGGTAAATGAGAGGTGATGAGTAATCATAGTAGCATACTACTGGGTAGTAGATGGTACCCTACAGACATTTTTACTTATAGCAGAATATGGCGATAATTCTGTACATTTGGAAAGCAGAAAAATTAGACAGGAGAAAAAAAACTACCTAATAATCCATAAAGACCATCATGTGAAATATGCTACAGGTAACATTTGATTTTTCAATGCATGAAGCAAGAGGAGCATCCCAATAAAATTATCATATTATCCTTGAGCAATTGACATACAGGTCAAGAAATTGTAGGATGATATTTTCAGGCTCAAATTTAAATTTTTCTCTACTGTCTTATCAAAACAGGTGCAGGAAAGAGAGTTATGACAAGTTGACAATTCTCCTGTGTTTTGAATCTCCGTGGGGAAGGACATCTTACAGAATGCCATAAATTGATCTAAGATTGCAATGCCTGTGAGGAAGCAATAGGTCACAACTGCGTATGGTTTTCAAAAGTTGCAGCATTGATCTCTTAGTCTTTAATATCGTAAATGTCCCACCAGCTATTAGGATTTTTCTTTCATTGACTTGTGTTGAGAACTTCCGCAGAATAGTCGGTAAAACTTCAGAGGTTTCTATTCTCATGTCTCAAAAATAAAAAATAATATGATCTCCTTCAGTTTTAATAACTGCAGCTTCAATGTCTTTTCATAATTCAAGTCTCAGCTGTTTCTTGATTAATAGATCTCTACTGGATGTGGAGAAGTAAACTTGTGTGTGACTGAGTCACCAACCGTCAGAACTCTCCCTTCTGAGGAAGAGAAATGGATAAGGTTATGTCAAACACATTGAGATCATGTTTCCTTTTTACAAACTGAATTGGAATGGCTCTTGGGCTACTAGTTTTATTTCTTTCTTGTGTTCCCCTTTCTGGGTTCTTCTGCAGAATCCCAGGCTTAGATACTTGCAGAAGGACATAAGAGGGGACCATAGAGAGGGGAATCAACCTGTGTAGTCACTATGTGACAGCTTGTCAGATGATTCCAGCATCATCATTACCTCATTCCTTGGTAGTGAGCTCTGCTTGCCTTCAGGATGCTAAGTGAGAAATACGGTGGGTCCAGGCTTCCTTATCTGCTGTCTGCAGCTCTATGAGAGGACACTTTTCTTCTGAGCTCTGTTTTCATTTCTTATTACCCTCCTTTGCACAATCCCAGACTGAAAACTTTGTGCTTTTCAATATAGAACTTTTATGTTGCCAGTATTTATAGCTTTCCTGGTATTTTCTATGACCTTTCTCTGCAGGGAACATCCCTGTAATTCTAGCATCTGTAGAATAATGCTTTCACTTTTCATATATACGCGCACACACACACACATTTATACTTAGCTTTTCTTCTTCAACTTTGAGTCAGAAAATTGAATTAAAGTGGAGTGTGAGGCTGATATTCTAGTGTATTCTGGGGGAGCAATGACCTATCTTCAGTAGATTACATGGGAAGGTGAGAACTTGATGAGAAAGTCAAGCTCACGCCTGGCTCCCACTCCTTCCTATCCACTCCCCCCATGGTGTGCGGAAGGCCATTCACTTAGTTAAACCAGAGGAGAATTGCTTATGAATTTGATGTTGGCTATTGTTTGCCCTGAAAATTTTCAGGTATTATAAATGCACCTGGCTCACAGTAGTTTAATATTAGTGATGTGCTAAGAAAAACTACCTTAAAGAGATATAAACCATGTTTCTCATAGGCATAATCATATATTTACCTTTGTATTTCAAAGAAATTAATACTCATCCCTGTACAGTCTAATTCTATTGCCCTGGCTTTGGTCACTCTATGTGGTAAGAGTGAACAGAAGACGGAGAAGTCTTAGCAAGCTACTAGGTAGGAAGAATGGCACATACTTATTAACGCATTAAGAAAAAGAAGTGTGTGTGTGTGTGTGTGTGTGTGTGTGTGTGTGTGTGTGTGTGTGCGCGCGCGAATGCATGGGTGTTCATATGTGTGTTGCTGTGTGGACATGTCTGTGTGTAGTGTGTTCACTACACATGAGCATGTTGATTCCACAGGTTGACATAGTGTCTTTCTCTACTGCTTTCTATCTTACTTTTTGAGACAGACTATCTCACAGAACCCAGAACTCACTGTATTGGCTGGGCTGACGTACCTACCAATTTCTAGGAATCTGTCTTTCCCCATCCACCGGCCACCTCCTCCCACAAGGACTAAGGTCACAAACATTGTACCTGGCTTTTGCATATGGGAGCTAGGGATCTGAACTTGAGACCTTATGCTTATGCAGCAAGCAATTTTACCCACTAAACCACCTGCCCAACTCACAGGCAGCTAGTTTGAAAAAGAACATGAAAGCAAACTCTCTCACTTTTTTTATTTTAAAAATTTTAAAATAAATTTAATTTGTTCACTTTACATCCAGATTGTAGCCCCTTCCCTCCTTGCCTCTTCCCTCTCCCTCCCTTATCCCCTCCCCCTCACTCCCCTAGTCCTCAGAAAGCGGAGCCCTCTCCCCTAATATCTCACCTCAGCCTATCAAGTCTCATCTGGACGACCTGTATACTCATCCTCTGTGACCTCTCAAGGCCGCCCCACCAGGGGCAAATGACCAACCTGTCTGGGCCAGAGTCCATTTTAGAAATAGTCCCCATATTAGGGGACCCACAATGATGCTGTGCTGCCTATCTACTGCGCCTGAGCAGTGAGTCTAGTTCCTCACCATGCATGCTTGGTTGGTACATCAGTCTCCTCCACTCGGGTATATTGGCTCCATTGGTCTCCTTGTGGAGCTCCTGGCCCCTTCAGTTCCTTCTATTCCTCAACTCTTCCTTAAGACTCCCTGCACTGCACCTCGAAGTTTGGCTTCTGCTTGGATCTCCTGCTGGGTGGATCCAGCAGAGGACCTCTATGGTAGGATCCAGTCCTGTTCCTTCTCTTCAACTGCTTCCAGTGTCTATTTGCCGTTCTGAATGAGAATTAAACATTCTCCCTAGGGTCCTCCTTGTTATTTAGTTTCTTTAGGTCCCTGTAGTCTGTGGGACACCTGAGCAGCTTTGGCCTTAGATATCTCTCTCTCTCTCTCTCTCTCTCTCTCTCTCTCTCTCTCTCTCTCTCTCTCTCTCTCTCTCTCTCTCTCCCACTTAAGGCCCACAAACTAGGCTAAACCAGCAAACAGCATGGTGTGTGTTGGGGAGTATTTCTGACAAATCCCTCACCCTGCTCCTACTGCCTCCCACAACATAGGTGTATATTGTCTCTGCATGATTTAGGATCTGGTGCTATTCTGCATTTCTCAGTTTGGGGGCTGAATTCCTCAGCATCCTTGACACATTACGAAAATAGAAAGCCCGATATCATAGTCATACCACCGCCCCACTTACCACCCACACTATAATAGAAGAGCAGGCAGGACTCAGTTTTCAAAGGGGATACTTGACAAATCTACTGAGCTCAGGTTAGGTTTGTCTAGAGAAATGGCGTGTTATACCTCCAGAACCCCGGACCTACTAACCCAGAATGTTCTCTATATCCCAGTGTAGAGCTGCTGTGATCTTGCACCTGGCAGCATGAAAAATGCTTCTAAATGATGAAGATTTGGAATTGCAAATTTGATCAAAGGATCTGGAAGATCCAAACACATATTTACTAGCATCCAAATTTCCAGCCAGTATGTGCTCGCATCCTGAGTCAAGACAGGGTTCAGGGGGACCCTGAAGGGAAGAGGATACTGTTTGATAGATGATGGATTGGTTTGCTGAGATGGGATTAAAAAAAAAAAAAAAAGAGGGCGCATCGTATGTATTTAAAGAGGATGATAAGACTGGTGACTATGGGAGAAAAGAGGGAATAGGGTGAAATCTGCAGGTGAAATCAGAACCCACTTCAACAGCCAGTTCAGTAGCAAGCCCTATATGGACCAGAAAAGTGCTGATCACATGCCACTGAGTGAACTGTCATCTTCATAACCAGGCATACTGGGGAAGAGACAGGTGCATCCATGGATTTGCATTTACGGCACACATCTGTTTGGTGCCATACTAGAGTTTCAGGAAGACCCCAATGAAAGAAAAGTTTATTCTGCCTTGAGCAGGGGACATTTTGTGAATTTGGGTGCACTTAAACCAAGCCTAAGGATATTAGCTGACCAATAGAGGTTGAGATTAGCAGCACAATCATTGTCTAGCACAATGGCAGTGAAATCAAAACCCAGAAGTAGAGAAAGAGCTAGAAAGCATGGAGAGTAGAGCATAAGGGCATGGGTGAAGTGATTTAACTTCCAAACAGAGCTTTTCTCTTCCTTGGTGACAACCAACCAAAATGGGCAAGGAATAAATCTAGTGTAGCAGAAAGACCGGCCTGGGGCTTTGACAGTTCGCCACTGTTAGGCAAGCAGCGATTAAGTTTTAAGTTCTATTTTTCCTTTTTTTTTTTTTTTTGGTCCAAGTGTCATCCCTGGGCCATTGTATGACTCTTGTTTGATGCTGATGAGGTTGGGAGAAAGCAGGGCAGCACGCGTGGGGCTTATGTTGCATACATGTAAGTGTACCCTGGACATGAGCAAAAACGAACACAGGATGGAGGATGTTGGAAAGTTTGTAGGGTCCCCTCGTCTGTCGTGTGAAATTGACTTTATGAATGTGAACAGGTCATTCTGTGTTTTAGGAGACAATCAGAATGCCATGTTCTCCAGAGCCTCCTGTGGCCACAGCTTCCTTTAAAAGAACAAATGAAATACCAGATTCTTAAATCCCTTCCTATGCACGTCAAGCCTCCTAGCATGGATGCCAAGGTTGGGGCTGTTCTTTGCACTCAGAATTCTGAGACACTAGAAAGAAGAAGAAAAGAAACAGAAGAGGAAGAAAGACCATCTTTCCAAGTACCTACTATTAAAGGCCAGGGCCTCTACTAAACGCTGAAGTGCCCATTTTCACTTCAGGAATTCAAGGGCAGCACAGATACAGACAGATATGGGGCTACCTTGGCATCAAATGCTGCCCACACAGAGGCCCTTCAAAACAGAGAGAGCTCTACATTTCAGAGAAGGCAAATGGCTATTAACATTCACAGACCCCTGGAGCAAGGGAATGTTTCCTGGTCGATACCAGCACTGATATGTACATGGTGAGGGAGCAGGTAGGAAACGATGGGCCTCCTCATCCTTGATCAACTTCTAGAGCCCGTCTGTATGACTTCTTCTGGGTCAGTGTGCAGTTCTTTGAAGGTAGAGGCTGGCAAGTTTCTACACCTATGAGCACAGCATGAATGTTTTCTCTGGACTGTTTGTCTTACCCATGTCAAAGAAGAATTACTGAAATATGGAACTGGAATTACACTTTGCCCCTTGACCATTCAGCACATGAAAGGTTACAGACTTTATATTAACTAACGCAATTTAGGAGTGGGAATTCAGAGCCTTAGAAAACATCTTTTGGTGGAATTCCTTGTCATCTACCCCCACAAAAATCCCCATGTTGTCATGTCATCTTTAAGGCATCACATGCATCTATATAACATAGTTTAGATATTGGCATAAGTTGAAAACTTGCAAACCTGACTATCTAAATGCATACACTGAATTTTGAATCTCCCATATATATCAATATACTTTGAGAGATTAAAGAAATCTCTCTGCCCAAGGGGAGCTCAGGTAAAATGTTTAGCTCCTGTGAAAACATGGTTTGATGCCTTTTATGAGAAGGTAAGAGATTTGGATCTTATTTTGTTAGCATTTTTAATGCATGCAGGGGGAAATACACCTTTAAACGGTTGAGTTTATTCATCTGTAAAATGAGTGGTTTGAAGTCAATAATGCTTCATACATGTTTTGAGGTCACATGACTTTTAAAATCTAAAAAAAAAAAAAAAATCTGCATTATTTTTCCAGAACAATTACATTTCCAGGTGAAATTGAAGGCAGCTGCGAGAGGGGTTTCACAAACCATTTTCCAGGTAGTGATATCTGGCCATGGAAATTATACACTGAGGGATTCTAAGAGACACAGTTCACATAGACTTCGATTAAAATGACACCCCGGGGGAGGGTACAAAAAGGGCCTCCTTTGTGGCAGTTCCTGAGGCTCTGACCCAAGAACCCAAGGGACAGATGAGTGCAAGATTCTTTCCTGGGCTTGAGTGTCTCCACTTCCAGAAGTGCCATTATTTTCATCAACAATGTAACATCAGCTTTGTGGAGCTGTTAGTACACAATGCAGGCACAGGCAGCAAAGAACAGAAATAATCTCAGAGGTCTGGTGCCTCCATGCCCAAGATTCAGGTGACCGATTAGATTTTCCCTGAGGCCTCCTTCCTCCATGGCTTGCAAATGACCAGCTGCACCCTCTGTATCTTCATGTTGCCTTTATGTGCAAGTATGCTTTTGGTGTCTCTTCCTCTTTTTGTAAATTGTCAGCCCTGTAGGATTACGGTCTGAGCTTTATGACCTCACCTAACTTCAGGCTTTATTCCTAATACAGTAATCTTGAAATTAGTCATTATGGGTAGGTACTGGTCAAATATATGTCCAGGAGATGGAGTGAGTTACAGAAGAGACTTAATCACATATGAATTACTTTTACTTTTCTAGTTTTTCCTTTGGCCAACGCATATTTACCTATTTGTGTGATATTAAACTAAGCAATTAAAAGTTTCTTCGACATTTGGCAAGTGGGGTGGGGGCACAGCTATTTCTGCTCTTCCTGAAATTTTCTTTAACTCTTCTGGGAGAGCGGGGGCTGAAAAGAAAAGGGCAAGAGTTTCTTGTAGTTTGTACTTATTTATTTATTATTGCTCCCCAGCACCACATTTAGTAACCACCACCTGCTGAGTAACTCCTAAAGCAACAACCATGCTACACCCCCCACCCCCAGCTTCTAGCAGGAACTCAAGAAGAGGCTCCTTCCAGAAGAAGAAAGTGCTTCGTGCTCTGACTCTTAGGGCTTCACCATGACGCTGTGGCTGTTTGCTCCGGAATGAGTGAGCTGAGCCTCTGTCCTTACTAGTCCTGTTATAGATCTGGCAAGGATAAGAATATAGAGTCTCACCGAAAATACATTGTTCCTTTGTGCCTTGGATATGCTGACAGGCTTCCTCTAGTCATTCTTTGCTCGCTAGTAAGATGCCGTTTTAGGAAAAGTAAACTGCTCAGGCACAGTGAATCCCTCTGTCAAGTTTTATTCTCATTGCAAACTCCCTAGGTGAGAAGGTCCATTGGCCCCTTCTATCTCTCTTCTATTCCTCCCTGTAAATCGTCTTTTGGACCCTAGTGAATATGCAGGCAATATATATATTTTTAAAATTTGTATTAGTTTGCTTGGAATTAACAGGTCAAGATAGACAGGAGTGGTGTATGGAGGGTGAATACGTAGAAGGCGAAGGTATTCCAGTAAGCATTGTTATCACAGTTAGGCAACTCTGGACTCTCAGTTTCTACTAGAAACTTACAAAAATAAAGCACCACACTCTGGGGTTCTAGATGAGGCTGCCTGTGGTTAAGTGAGGTTCCTACTGTCTGCCAGCCAACGTCATATCTAAGAATTGAAATCCAGGCATTTTCATTTCTAAAGTAGGATGTGACTCTGTCTTCGGGCCATACTATACAAACCCACCAGAAATCCTACGCTATAGACTTCTCTCTTTATCAGCTCAATGTATGGATTAGACACACAGAAAAGAGGGACAGGTAAAGCACTTGTTGCACAAGCACCAAAGACCAAAGTTTGATCTCAAACACCTACATTTAAAAAAGAAAGAACAAAACATGTGGCAGTGGATACCTACAATCCAGATGTTGGTGAAGGGGACCCAGGAGGATCCTAGGGTTTTTTCTGGTGGCCATTCTAGCCTAACGAGCAAGGTGGAGGTTCAGTAAGCAAGCATGTCTCAAAAACTAAATGGAGAACAGTCAAGGAAAACAGCTGACCTCAACCTCTATACACATGTACATAAAACCTGTATATCTGAAGGCCCTAGACACACAATATAGACGAAACTTTTTCATCTTGTAGGTCCTCCCTTCAGATTTTTTTTTTTTCTGCTTCGAAGCCGTATACACACGTTTATCTCCTTGTTTCTTTTTCCCTTGTAGCTTAAGGCAAAGTACCATGCTCATCACCGCTACAGATGGTATGGATCCTATCAAAGTCCTTTTCTGGAATATTGTTTCAAACATGTTCACTTTCAGGAGATCAAAACGCTAAGAGCCTCAGATGCATTTCTCTCGCATTCTGTTCCCAGGTTGGGCGATGCATTTTTAAAATTATAATTGATTTTGTCAGGATCAGGGGTTTGGGAGTTAATGCCTGAAATGTGGGGAAATAAACATCTTCGTCAGCTCGTGGCGGGCATGAATGATCTGAGGGCTCACTCTGACCCATAAAAGAAAGGAAAGGAATGTCTGGGATGAACGCAGATTTGTCTTCATTTGTAACAGGAAACTCAGAACAGGCCTGCTTATTTATAACTCCTAAGACTACAACAATTAGAAGAACAGATGCACATTATCTGAGGATGGAATGTGCTGTGGTTCAGCCACTAATTTAATGAAATCCCAATGTTGCGTTTCCTATTTTCAGATCGTGAAGACAGGCTTTTTATAATCTCGGCAGTGAAAATTGCTCAAGCATCGTGCAATAAATATCAATATCAGATGCCAGTCTTCTGGACATTATTTCAGTTTAATATATAAATTAAAGTGATCTGTGTGATCTTTCATAAGCAGCCTACAAGATATCACAAGAGGTTTGGAGACAATTATCAAGTAGATAATATCTGACACTATTATTTGTTTTGCTTTGCTTTTTTAAATTTTGGTTTTTTGAGACAGGGTTTCTCTGTGTAGCTCTGACTGTCCTTGAACTCACTTTACAGACCAGGCTGGTCTTGAACTCAGAGGTCCACCTGCCTCTGCCTTCTGAGTACTAGGATTAAAGGCATGTGTCACCAACACCCAGGGCATGAGACTATTATTTGTATGTTGTTTCTTTCATTACAAAGAAAGTATTTTCACACAGATAGTGAAGAATCTGCAGGGAGCACAGTTACAGGAAAGCAATAGGAGAAAACAAGAGAGAATCCTTTTTGAGGACACCCTCCATGACCTGAGGACCTTTCATTAAAGGCTATCCCACTTCTCAGTAGCACCACACCAGAACCAAGCCATTATCATGTGAGGTTTTGGGGAAACATTCCAGATCCAAATTATATAATTATCTTTTTTGCCTAAACCAGTTCTCAACTTGTGGGTTATGATCACCAGATATCCTGTACATCAAATATTTACATTGTGAGTCATAACAATAGCAAGGTTACCATTATGAAGCAGCAACAAAATGATACATGATTAGGGGCCACAGCAACCTGAGCAACTGTACTAGAGGAGCGCAGCATTCAGAAGCTTGAGAACCACTGGAAACAGAACTATGTGATCTTACTTTCCTTTTAAAGCCAAGTCAATATCCTAATTAGCATCCCCAGTAAACCTAACTAGGAGGAAAAAAGACATGATGAAATATGGTTCATCCCTATGGTCAAAGTTGAGGTATTTCTAAATTGACACTCTAGCAAAGGAAAGAAGTTAAAACCAAAACAGTAGAGCATGGGAGCATGCTCTAAGAGCATGGGAGAATCTGCATATAGTAGTTGTATATAGGGTTTAGCCTCTATGAGCACGGGGGAATCTGCATACAGTAATTATATGTAAGACTGGACTCCCGAAAAAGTGATTCTGAATCAGAGACTAACTGCTTGCTAAATGAGAACAGATAGGTCACAGTCCTGCTTCCGTCTTTCTGGTTGAAAAACGGAGAAGATCTGCCTTATAACCGTTACACTGATATTGATCATTTGCATTTCCTTTTACTTCACTTCCTTTTGAGACTGAGACTCATTGTGCAGCATGGACTCACTGATCTGCCTGTCAATCCTCCTGCTCCAGTCTCCTAAGTCCTGGCATTCTGGGTTGCGCTTGGCTTGCTTCTGGCTATGGCAGAGCTATCGCCTCATATGGATTTGCTTATATCGTAACAGTGTCTTTGCTTGTAACTGTCTCTGATATAGCTTTTCATTTCTCTGGCCTTATGCACAGATAGTTCTTGTGGTAAGCTTACTCAAACTTTTCAGAAAATACTTCAGATCTACCTCTCTTCTTAAAATATTTGCCTAGACACATAAATCTATATTGATAAACATTTTATTTCACACAATACTATAACATTCATTGTTTTCTGGACTTTATTGAAAATTAATAACATCAGTTTAAAAGTTTTATGTTTTAGTTTTGGTATTCTTTCATGTGCCTATGATAAAGTATTGCATTTTTGTGTATTTGTTTTACTTTGCCTACAATCTTTAAACAAAACATATCATATTACTTGACTATGAAAAAATTCACATTTTCTTTTTAAATATTTCTCTCTCTATCCCCAGTTTGTCTTAATAGAAGCATGTTTGGCTTTTCTTTGCTCTTTTATTTTACTGAAATCCCTTTCTCTGGGTACTACAAGTCGAGAAATTTCCCCAGGTTTATGTTGTAGTTCATTAATTTCCTTTTTAGCTACATCTACATAACCCAACAACCACATTGTTTTTGTTAATTATACTGTATTTTAAAAAGCTTGTTTTTTAAAAGTTTGCCACTTATTACAGATGTTTTTCTGTATTGATGGCATACTTTCTTCAGTTAATAATTTCAACCATATTTATTTTACTAACTTATCTTACTTTGATAGATAATATAATTTTTTGAGGTACTTATTCTCACATGCCAAATTATTTTCTTATTGGATTCTGTTTTTATATGCTTATTTCATATTGATTCATATTGCAATAGGAGCTGTAAATACTTCATCCTAGAATGATATCTAAGAATACGCCGGTTCTTCTGATGAAGATATGTTATATAGTATTAAAATAATCATTCTGTCTCTACATCTCAGTTTCTCTAACTTACATGTCTCCTAAACACCTACTTGTCTACACCAGCTGTTGAAGAGTGTCCTTGTGTTGGTTAAAAGAAAAAAGAAAAAAAGTGGGGGTGGCCAGAAGATTCCATAGGTAAAGATGGTAAAGACACTTGTCGCCAATACTGAGTACCTGGACTAAACCTTTGAAGCCAGCACTAGCAAATTATTCTCTGATCTCCACATGCATGCTATGGCATGTACACACACACACACACACACACACACACACACACTCACTCACTCACTCACACACACACCACATAAAAACGAGTGAAAAAATGTAGTTCTACTTTGCTATTTAGCATCCCAGAGTGTTCAAGCCATCTTTTATTTATGTTTGGTCCACCATGGTTTTTGGCTGAGAATTAAAGGACAGAAGAGCTGAGGGAATCACACCCTTTCCATAGCAAAAGAAATTTGTATCACTGAACAATGGCTTTTTAGATCACAGGGACAGCAGATGTGTAGGTGTTGCAGTAGAAAAAATATTTGCTATCTAAAATAGAAACAAATTGTTAACATGTCTAAAGAGAACTTGTTCTGTGTGCAAGAATAGAGATTAAACTCTCATGCAACAATGCTACTACTTTTGTAGAAGGCTAAGTTTCCTAACCCTGGTGCATACTGTTTCAATTTTAAAAATTTTAAATCTTTGCAGCATCTAGGAGTTGGGTTTGATCCTCAAGATGAGGCCAAGTGATGATGAGGTTTAAGCAAATGTAGAAGTGGGAAGCAAAGAGAAAGCTCAACACAAACTTTATATATGTTTAATCTTGCTTATAAGACAAGTTCTGTCCCTCACCCACTCCACGTTTCTTACCAAACATCTACTGCTTGAACGTTTCCTGTGATGCGGCACTCATGGACTTGTAAGATCCCCCTTTTGATTTCACAACAGCTCCATGTTCTGAAAACTTCTACCTTATAAAAGAGATGTCTGTATGTGTGTGTGTGTGTGTGTGTGTGTGTGTGTGTGTGTGTGTGTGTGTGTGTATGTGTGTGTATGTGTGTTAACCAACAAATGTCCACAGTTTCCCATTGAGCTTAGGATTATCCTAAGTTTGGGATCAAGAATATTTCTATCTTACACTCATCTATAATAATACAGGTAAAGAGAGGCTAAGTAATTTATTCAATGCCATAGAGCTAGTTTAAAAAGAAGGAAAAGGAACAAGAACTTATGCTGTCCGACCTTGGAACTTAAACAGTTCATTTAGTCTAAGATCAAACAGTTTTAGTACATCATGTTTTTGTGAAATATATAGCTTACCAAGATATAAACTAACTGACAACAACAGAATGTCACAAGTGTTAACAGAACGGTGCTGTGGGAAGACAGAAAATGCCAATAATTCCGCCTGTCCACACGAAGATGGCAGACCTTAAAACATAGATATCATTGATGCTAAAATAGTCTATCAGTGTGGCTTCATCTATTTCAAGGACAGCCTGTCCTATCTCCAGTATGAACTCTGATTTCAGTACCTAGCCTCCAACTACTCCAATGGCTCTGAAATGTCCTTATTGTCACTGAACCATGCCCTTATTACCCATCTTGCAAACATTTCCAAAGTTCCTCAGGTAGCACTGTACCTCCCAGTAGGAGTGTATTCTTCCATTCTCTCAAGATTTTTCTGTTATATGAATTTACGCCTACTAAATCAATATAAACATACCATTTAACATCCCTGCACATACACGTGTGTGTGTATGTGTGTGTGTGTGTGTGTGTGTGTGTTGTTTGTTTGTTTTGGTACTATTTGGATTTGAACCTAAGGCCTCATCCATGAGAGTGAGGCTCTCTACCACTGAGATAAAACCCCAGCGCTTTTATAGATTAAAAACTAAAATATTTGCTGATTGTTTCAGATCCCTGCTTCTCTTAAATTATATATTGTCCACAGGGTAGAGAGTGAGATGAATGCTCTAGGAAGAATATTTCTCAAAAAAAAGAAAAAGAAAAAGAAAAAAAAAAACAGAATAAATCAACAAAATCAAAGATGAGTAAGCAATAGTTTAATTATTTTGACTCCTTATGGAATTTGCGTAGCATCTTATAGTGCAGCAACCCAGCCCTTAGACATAAAGAGGGCTATGGACATATGTACTTCCTGTGGTGCCTCCATGTGTATTTGCACTTTCTCTTCCCCCTTCTCTTTTCCTGTCTTTCGTTATCCTCTGTCATACTTATCTTGTTCATAGAATGAAAACATTGAGTCCTTCCAGAGTTTCTCAGACACTGACCATTCAACAAACAGAGAGGTTTGCCTCTGGGAAGCTGGGGATACACAATTCTTCCCTACATGAAGAATTGCCTTTAGATTCCTCTTTCTGATTTCAATTTATTTTAGATCATGTTCATATAGTAAACGTTAACATAAAATTATCTATTTCAATATATGTTTTCATGCAATCCTAAAAGGTCCTATGATCTAGGGATTATGAATCACTCTACTGTCTAGGAAACAAGGTTGGAGAATTCAAAACTGCTCAGGGCAAAACAGTGATGCGTAGGACGTGGACATCTGTCTTCCAATGTTTCATGCATGTGTCACCTTGCCTGTGAATCCACACCAGATCTTCTTCCTCTTGCCATGGTAGATTAGCTCCATTGTCTAGCATGTGTACCTGCTTTACACCTTTAATCTCACACTTGCTGTGGGATTTATGGTATGATTCTTCATCAGGTTTTAGCCTATTACAGCACTTGCTTCTTTAGGCCTGAAGTTCTTCCTCACTGAGTGTTTTGCATTTTACATAGTATCTTGTCCTAGTAAGCCTAAAGGTAACATTCACGGATTAAAGAAGTAGATGCCCTGATGTGATGGGTAAACGTTGTGGTTTCTTTATATACTGAGTAGAACTTAGTTCAAAAGTGGACTCATCAGTATTAAAAAAAAATAAAGACGATTCAATGCTAATGAAATTCTTCATAAAGTCAATGGAAATTAATAAGGCTTTGGAAAGTGTACCTTTCAGGAAGAAGGCTAATTAATTAGAATTAGAAGACAGTGAGAAAATGAAATAGAAGATCCAGAAAAGGCTTTGCAGATTCCAAAGCCAACTGAGATCCAGTGAGTCCCCACCCTGCCATGGAAAACAACTACAAAACAATGCTGGGCATCAGTTGTTGGTATTATCTGGTTCTGAGTCAATGTTTATTAAGATTATTATTATTTCATGTGGACTTCAAGGGGTTTTAGCTAAGGAACGCTTTTCGTACTTCCCCTTGAAGAGATATATAGAGCTGCCTTAAAAGGCAAATGTAAAAAGAGTCTGATGGAGCTGGCCTCTTTTCTGGCAAGGACAAGTCAGCATGCTGGAAGAAGCCAGGAGAGAATGTTCATCTGTGTCTTGGGGTTGCTGGGGTTACTGGGGTTACTCCCCAGAAGATCTGAACAAGCACGAGGGAAGGGCTAGCTGCAGGGATAGCCTCTTAAGAGTCCCCTGGAGAAGATGAGGATAATAACAGAAGAATTGTTGTAGCTGTCATTATAGTGATGCTGACCATTTTCTGTACGCCAGGCACTGTTGCCACACACTTCACACGCGTTAGCCATTTGAATCTATAGTTTGTATGAGTGTTCTTGTTTTTTGTTTGTTTGTTTGTTTGTTTTTTGTTTTGGTATGGTTTGGCTTTTTTGAGACAGGGTTTTTCTGTGTTAGCCTTGGCTGTCCTGGACTCACTTTTGTAGACCAGGCTGGCCTCAAACTCACAGTGATCCACTTGCCTTTGCCTCCCGAGTGCTGAGATTAAAGGCAAGTGCCACCATGCCCGGCTGTATGAGTGTTCTTATTTTTAAAACAGAGAGGCTAAAGTAGAAACTGTCCAAAGACCTTCTCAAAACTTACATAGCAGCTAATAAGTATAATTTGATCTCAGGCTGCCAAACAGCGTAACCCAACAGCTCAAAAGGCACTCTAAACCTTTGATTGGGGGGCATATCCTATAAATATGCAATAAAATGACTCTGTTCAGGTTTGCAGGCTGTTGTTCAGGAGTTGAGAGCTTGTTTCACAATGTGCGAGGTCCTGGTACTACACACACAAACATAAAGTATTTGGTCTACCTTTGTATAACAATAGTTCATCTTATTTAATTCCTCAAAACTGGAGAGAGATCTTCACAGTGCTAAGGTTGCAGGGTTTGGATGAGTGATTTCTATCAGTAGTTTAGTACAGTCTAGCAAGCATATATGCCGACCTCTTTGGGAGAACAGGGCCCTGCCTTTGATGTAAAATAAATAATAATCATAATAATTATTTAATAAATGATTATTATTATTTCATTTGGATTTCAAGGGGACTTATCTAAGGAGCTCTTTTCATATATTTCCTTGAATATATGTGTGAATATATATATACACATATATATATATTTATAGTGTTTAAATATAATATATTATATAATATATAATATTATAATAAATAAATATATAATATATATATATTTAAACACTATAAATTTCCCAACCCCACTGATCAATCTCAAAACATCTGGTAAATGTAAAGAAATTTGGCTGAATATTTACATGCCTGATATCCCTCCTGTGGCCACAAGGAGGACAAGGGAATAATGATGTTTATTAGAAGGATGACTTAAAGAAATAGGAAGAAAAGATCTGGCGTGCTCATAATGGTATGGCCATAAACAAAAAATATTCTATTCATGTATCAAATTCTCAACAATAAAAGATAAAAAAAAATAAATGCCAAAGCAACCTAGGTATTCTCTGAGCCACACATTTATACAAAGATGCTACTGTCGTTTTCATTTAGTCAAATTCATGTAGGAGTGATATTTAAAAGAAAAGGCTTCCTCTTTTATACTCCCCAAAGGAAAACATACTCGAAAACGGCTTTTTTTTCCCCCTAGGATGGCTTTCTTAAATAAATGAACGGAAGAATGACTTATGTGGGTATAAATAAATCTCCTGACATATAATAAAGCAATGTTCGACTGCTTTATGGTGTCACTGGAAGAACCTCTGGATATATTTATAGCCATGTTAACAGTCACCTGTATTTTTTCAGGACTTTTATTTCACTATACATTATGAGAGTTTAGTTTGGGGAGGGTGGCTTTTGTATTTTTCTCTTCCCAAACTGCCTATTGGAGCAGTGGAGAGGACAGCAAGTAAGGACTTCTATTCTTTGTTTTCTGAAAAAGTGGGTCTTCCCTTGATGGCTTGGGTCTCACAGAGTCAGGCTGTGCCTACGCTTTCTGGTCTTTCTAAGTCTGCAATCACATTAGATGTGCCGGCAGTGGCGAACTTGACAGGTATCTCCTGCTGACAGTGAAGTGGCACGTCAGAGCCTATCCAAGTGAGAAGAGGCAGGTGCGGAGATAAAATGCACCACGAGAGACGGTGGACAGGGCAACTTCACATTAGCTTTCTGACGCTTGACACTTTTAACTACAAGTAGGAGGCTTATTTTAGAAGTCAATAGATTCCTTATACTGCTCGTAAACTGAGGTGATGAACAAAACAAGGTAAAGAATTAAGAGTAAAGATTTTCTTCTCTTCTGTTTGGAGGAGAGAAGAGAGAGCAGAAATTAAAAGAGCCAGGAGAGGAAGTCTATGATGACAACCTCTGGAGCGCAATGCACTGAGAGGTCCAGCGATTTCCCCACTGGACCCAGCTCCCAGAGGGGTTTACACACCAGTAGCATTCCATTCAGAAATGCAAGATTCTAAAGGGTTACATGTGGGTTTTATGCAGGGGATTTATGCAGGGGGCTAAGATGGATTATTCCTATGAAATAAATTCGGCTTTAAGTCTGTGGTGGGTGGGCATAACAATTTTCAATCTGATCCTCTCCTAAAAGTTGACTCCTATCTTCCTCTATTTGATGTGCCTGGGATCCCAATTAAAGGGGCCCATTAGAGGACAGAATACAGGAGGGACAATGCTGGGCAGGGACTGCTGTTTTTCTGGGATTCTAGCTGTAGGGGGGAGGGGTGTTTAAAACATACCAACATATTTCCAAGAGACAAAATTCTCGAAATAAGCTGGCCTAACATAACTGCACTAGACTGAAAGAATGGGAGTTGGAAAAGACATATAAATAAGAACGGGTTGACTAGAGGGAGGGATGGAAGACATATGAAAAACTTAATAGTGTATTAAATTGGAGAAGGATGTGCAGTTCATCAGGATGCTTGTGGCTTAGCTCTTTGGAGTAGAAGAAGCAACATGAAGCAGCTTTGGATTAGCCATCTCCCCACTCAACTACGCCCATAAATGGGATCTCCCTCCTTGGAATCCACAATTGCTTCTTCTGACATTCTGTGAGGAGTAAAAAAAATATGTTATAAGACTGAGACATAGAATGGATAGTCCCAGCTGCAGTGCCTCAGCAGTGTTTGCAGATCCCATTCTGCATCAAGGGTTTATTTTCGCTTTATATCCTGGCAGAGAATTAATTGGAATGTCCATCTAGGCTCCCCTTGCTTCCTTCGGATAAAGTCAAAACAGTCTCCAGTATTCAGTGCCAACTTGGAAAAGCAGGAGATCATGAAGCAGATAAGTGTTCTGCATATCAACTCTGGAAGGCTTGTCTCTCGGAAATCAATGTCACTAAAGCCAGATAAATGGGTCAGTGAAACTCATGGTAGGAGAGCTAATAGATTCTAAGACGTGGTTGGCAATTGGCCCACTGGGTTCATTTATTCAGCAAACATTTCCTGCTACTTGTTAACCATGTGCCACATACAGGGGATGCAGAGGAGAGAGGGGCCAAGGCTCTGCCTTCAGAGAGTGGGGCAAAGGCTCAGCCAGAGAGCTTACCATTTTTCTTTTAAGGATATACATTATGAACAGATGAAGCATTTGCTACAAAAGAAAGAAATCAGAGCAACAGAGTAGAATAGCCACCAGGGGTGGCAGTAGCTAGTCTTAGGTGAGAAGCAGAAAGATGCTCTAAGATGTGGCAAATGAACTGACAACCTTGGAGGAAGCCTTCCAGGTAAGAAAGCCCAGCAAAGCCCTCCCAGGCTTGAGTTGGTAAATATCTTGGTATATTCAAACAGAAGAGAAAAAGCGTGGGGGAGTAAGAGGGAAGTGAGTCTGGGACATCCAGTTAATGGAGCTGGCCAACACATCAGAAGCCTGGTCTCCTAAGTCCTTTTAAGGTCATGGGACAGAGTTAGAGCAAGTTCAAAATGCAACAGGAATCTTTTGGGGGAACTAAATCAAGAAATAGTTGATAAGCGTAAGAATTATCATAAACTGTCAGAAATAATGTTTAATTTCTTGGCTTTGCTAATAATAGCATACAACCCTAACTGCGCACTTCACCTTCTGGAAGCTTCAGCTCATTTTTTTCTAAAGAACAGGGAATTGTGTTACTAACTGCCAGGTCCTATGCCAGAGGCATTCTGTATTTTCTCATTTAAAAATCCTAACCTCCTAAAGAGGGAGACATCCCCCATACACTATAGAGGAGATTCAAGCACCCCCTATTCCACACCCACCTCTGCTGTGGTGTTTCTGAGTACAAGTTTCTGGTTAAGTTATTGTATTGAAACCTCCCCCCAAAAAAGCATGAAAGGCCTTGTCAATGGGCCATGTCTTCGGCTCACCCTGAAGCTGTGAGCCAGGGCACTGGTGGCATGGGCAGATGGATCTTTAGAAAGCCACAACTTCCTGAACCAGAATCTTAAGTCACTATTGCAAATTCTGTTGGTATTAGAGCTTGTAGGTTGTATATAATCATCTATTGGAGGCTACTTCCTTAATAAGTCCTTGGGATGTTCCAAGGATGAAAAGCACTGTCTTAATTTCCATTCTTCATCCTCATTAGGGAATTTGCAATGAGCATAAATATATAACAGATCTGAGCCTTGCATATATATGTATATATATATATATATACACACACACACACGTCTGTATATATATATGTAAGCATCTTTTGTTTTAAGATAAAAGACATATAACACTATTATATATATATATATATATAGTATGTGTGTGTGTGTGTGTGTGTGTGTGTATGTTTG
Organism: Acomys percivali; assembly: GCA_907169655.1. NCBI lineage: Eukaryota > Metazoa > Chordata > Mammalia > Rodentia > Muridae > Acomys > Acomys percivali. The sequence continues at coordinate 181,774,403 of OU015742.1, forward strand.
TGTGTGTATGTCTATTCTACCTCCCACAGAATGAAGGTGGATGATCAGGGCAGAGCAACTGCTAGCAAGGCTCAGATCAGAAGAACATGCCTGGAAATGTGCCCTTCTCCTGCTTCTTATGCTCCCACTCAGTGGAGTTAGTGGAAATAGTGGATACTGTCATTGTTTGCTGAAAGGGTTCTGGGCCAGCCCCTCCTGGAGTCACAGATGGCCATGACAGGAGCTGCACATGCCACCCACTCCTGTACTCCCCCTTTCCAACCCCTCCCCTTCCATGCCCTGCCACCATCACCCCACCCACCCACCCCTACACATCCCTTGTGTGCATGCCCTACCCAGAAGATTTAGGTAGTACTTGCTGGTGCTCAGCATTAGGGAGAATCCACCGCGCCTGAATCATCATCATCTTCTGGGCAAGTCAGGCACAGGCCAGCTACTCCTCTCCTTTGCACACTCACTTTACTGTCATTTGACTTAAAGGTGCTCTCTCTGGGTCCTGAATTCCAAGGGTGTTCTGTCTAGAGTAGGTGGAAGCCACCTCGGAGGGGCAGAACGGCAGCCAGGGAACCCTTCACTCTATAGTCTCTGGGCTAGCCACTCCAAAACCTTTACTTCCGAGAGCGGAAACAGGGATTCTGTCATCTATTCATTGACACAGGAGTGGTGTCCTGGTCTCCTGTTCAGTATCAGCACAGCCACGCGCTGGAGAGTGGCAGCCTCAGGAGCAGCAAGAACAGCCAGACACCTACCACAGGCAGTCTAGTGCGCTGGCCGACTTAGGGTTTATTTTGGTTTAGGGACACTTGGGCTGTGCTGCTGCCTGGATATTTCTTCCAAAACCTTCCGGGTGCCTCAGTTGTAGGAGTTTGAGTTTAAAGATCCTGGGAGAGAAGCAGGAAAGAGATCTGGGCGGCAGGAGCAGTAGAAGCTTATGGGTCTCCATCCTGCACACACGGCAGGGTGGAACTCAAGCAAGAAAGGAGAGCACCAGCTCCGATGCGCGGCTGTGTAGGAGAGCAAGCTGCAAGCGAGAGTACTCTTGAATGGGGAGGGTTGGGATTCCGGGCGGCTCCTCCCATCCCTCCTCCAGAGCCAGCCAGTCCCTCGGCAGAGCACACCGGCTGCACTGATTTGCTCTCCGGAGTGCGCTATTTGCATATGACTTGCCCATTTGTGAATTCGGCTCCCCCAACTCCTTGCTTCACTTCACCTGTGCCTCCCCAGTTGCGCGCACTTTGCAAGCTCCCGCTTGTCTCTCGGCCGCCTTTGCTGCCTGCCGGCCACCTCCTCTAGTGCTCTCCCGGATTGAACCCACCCTGCTCCTCTCCACCTCCTGCCACGTTGCTTTGATTGGCTAGCTCAGCGCTGTTTCTTTTCCTCCTGTCCCTTTTGATTTCCTTCTCTGGCTGCTGCTGCTGTCTGCTTTTTCAACCCATTGGGAACCCAGGACTCAAGGCGGCTGCACCGTGGCGCTCATCCAGGACACTCAGGGTTAACAGTCTTTGCGCCCTTCCACGGAGGCTCCCCGGAGCAAGAGAACTCTTCCACCTGCAGCGCCCCCCCCCCCTTTTTTTTTGGCCTGGCAGCTCTGCATTGCATCGCTTCGAAGTCGAAACAAGAAAGGAAGGGAAATTTTTTTCCAAACTCCTTGGATATTGGGATTAACTAGCGTGAACCTACTTGGGTTTTCCCTGCTTTGTCCTTTCTCTTCATTTCCACCTTTCCCCGAGCGGCTTTCCAGAGTATGCAGTTAAAACATCGGACTTGAGGCACCTAGAGAGCAGGAAGAAACCTCCAGGGTCCTTCCCTGAAATTGTGACAACCCGGGGCTCTCCAGGTTTGCTGTACCTGGGTCGACTCTTGCATCTTAAATTTCTACTCCAGAGGGGAGAAAAGAGGCTTTGCTTTATCCTTTTTTTTTTTTTTTTTTTTTAATCTTCAGTTTCTTTTTGTAGTTTCTTTTCCCTTCTTTTCTTTCCTTTTTTGAAACAGATCCATCATTACCCCTCAAGCTCTTATTGCTTCCCCCTTCCCCAAATTGGACAACTCTTCTTCCTGCTATGATGGGCCCCTGGGCATCATGAACTTCGTTATTGCTCACTGGCTGGAATTTAAACTGCCCATCTGTAGTGGTCCAGTGCGTTGACCATGCACCTGAGAATCCACGCAAGACGGAGCCCTCCTCGCCGGCCGGCCTGGACACTTGGGATCTGGTCTCTCTTCTGGGGATGTATCGTCAGCTCTGTATGGAGTTCTTCTAATGTAGCCTCCTCCTCTTCCTCCTCTTCCTCTCCGGGATCTCACTCTCAGCACGAGCACCATTTCCAAGGCAGCAAGCACCACTCAGTGCCTATTTCTATCTATCGCTCCCCTGTTTCCCTTCGAGGAGGGCACGGTGGGTCTCTCTGCTCTTTATCTTTTACTGGGGCATTGCAAACCTTTAACCCACTCCGTCTTTCAGGTAGGGTCAAGGGTGGGAACAGCAGGAAAATTCAAGTTGAAATTACGAGAAGGCTTGCATGTGCACAAGAGGGAAAGACTGTCACTTTTTTCTTAAAGGCAAAAATGCTGTTTGCTGTCAGCTATTCACTTTCCAATAAAAGGTTCTCCCCTCCTCAGTACCCTTGATGATGTCAGTGGGAACACACTCTCTACCCTTTCCCACCTTCTACTTGTGGTGGCAGCCAACTCAATCAGATAACTCCCAATGATGCGGCACGTTGAGAAGTCATTCATTCACCTTGCATTCATTCACCCTTCCTTTCTCTGGTTTTGTTTGGGGGCTAGTTGTGAAGAAATAGCCGACAGCAGGTCCTTTGGGGGCGGGCAGCCTGAAGTTGATGGAACTGTTATAAAGTTACCTGTGTGGTAAAGGTCTGGGGCGAACAGTTGAGTCAAAGAAGGCAGAAAATATAGTTAACAGCCAGTGGGTGTTATTACTCATTTGGGCAGCTTTATAGTTTCCTGTATGTCTGTTGGAAAGAGTAGCTATCTCCTAAACAGCACATCTAATATTGCTAACTACTAGAGAGGATGCAATATGTCAAAAAAGGCTAAGACCGTTTCTAATTTACCCTTGTAAATTATAGCATCTTTGATTCACCATTTATGCAAGTGATCTTTCAATTAAAGCCAGTATGAATGGGCTGGTTCACACAAGCCATGTATGATATATTTTGCTCCAAACAACCCTCTTTGCATCATGGCTATTGAAGGAAGGGACCTGTGGTTCATAGAAATATACCCAGCTCTGAGCAGGCTCCCTCTAAAAGGCTGATGTCTGCAGCTAAGGCAGAAGCCTGCTGTAGTAAATCATTTGAAGAAGTGTTTACTATGCACTCTATGCTGATGATGAGGGGAATGGGAAAGACAGAGAGAATGCATGAGCAGCCCTCAGGTCCCTGTGCTGTGAACCTCTCTAGGGGCCCCATCCTGGCTTATATTTTGAGGCATGCTGGCCCCATTAGGAAAGTAATTCTTTCCACTGGCTCCTAGACTGGGGGCTCCTGCTCCAAGCTGTTTTAAGTGGAAACACATTGAGAGAATGCCAGCACATGCTGCTTCTTTCTTTTCCAATGACATCAGGTAGAATGGTCAAGTAGTTTAGAGCATGTAAGGTCTGGTAGAATGGGCTAGTGTGATGAAGAGAATGCCCAAACGCTTGCTTCTAACCTGGCTGTGGTTACCCCCGTGACCTGTGTTGTGTGTGCTGTAGACTCTATGTAAAGTAAGGCAAAAACAAACAAAACAAAAGCACAGAAAACCAGGCAAAAGCTACACACACACACACACACACACACACACACACACACACACACGAGAGAGAGAGAGAGAGAGAGAGAGAGAGAGAGAGAGAGAGAGAGAGAGAGAGAATGCCATTAAAATGGAAACTTAACTCCTAAGGAAGAAACAGCCTGAGATGGGGCGGAGAAGGGAAGCCAGACAGACTATTCCTAATAGCCATAATTAAACATAGAAACGCTGAGTGATAATTAGCTAAATTTTGCTAATTAGTGTAAATGATCACCAGGGAGATGAAGATTATGTGTTAGTTAGAGGTTAGAGGCGAGGAAGGTCTTGCTGTCTTGCTTTTTTTTTTTTTTTTTTTTTTGTCGTTGTTGTTCAAGATGTAAATAGTTAAAAGCAGCTACTAGTAGGTGATGAGATTTGCAGAACAGCGTACATGAAGGATTTCTAAATCCCAACCCCCTTCTCTGTCTTATTCATATACACCCTCCCTTTCAAAAGTATCTATTTGTATACAGGTTAATTTTTGTCTCTACCTCATCTATGCAAAATTTGGTACACCAGTTCCCTCTAAACCTCTTTGACTGGTTTTCATTGCAATTTCTCATTACCTGGCAACTGATAAGATTCATGTTGACTTACAAAAAGAGAATAAGAAATGGCCAGAGACCCCCTCACAAGCCTTTCATATCCAGCAGAGCCGCAGGATGCATCAAACCTAAGGGTCTGCCATGGTTAAGATAAGAAAGATTCTGAATTCTACTCTTTGGTGCTTTCTTTCAGGAAGTCTCCATCCCACTGAAATGGGACTTGGAGAGTAAATATATTGATACTAAGTAGGTGATTTCCATATTTAATTAATATTTTTAAACTTGAAACCAAGGCAAGTAGCAATTAACAAGAAGTTTATAACATATACATATATGTGTATGTATATATGCACACACATATATGTTTATATACGTATATGTGTATATATATAATCTCTTAATGCTTCGCCTAACTTCCTAAGAAGCTCCAAACCCTCAGAGCTCCTGCTACTCAGCAGCTACCCCTTCCCCCATCCCCATGCCCTGTAGTGGGATTCTTACTAAGACAGATGGGGAAAACAGAAATCTTCCTAACAGCAGGTAGTTTCCACTCATGCTCTCATCCTTGCTTGGAGGTGATCTTTAAAATATTGATTATGCCATAGATTTGTGTGAAGTCTGTTATTCCAGGGCAGCCATAGTGATGCTGAGATCATTTGTAGAATTGGGAGAGACTACTGGGGTACCCCAAATAGTCTCAGATTAGGACTTCAAGATCGAATGGACCTTTAAAAAAAAATGGAATCTGATGTCCTTCTCCTCCTTCCTCTAATCTCTTCTTCCAGGCTTCCCATCCCCCTCTCATGTGCTCTTTTACCCATTAGTCACTCAGGTGACGGAGAAGAGTTTTCAGGGACCAGGCTTTGTCCTACCTGCAAGACACACGTAAGTTAATGAGACTTTGTGGTGTTCAGCTTAGCGTGATCCTATAACTACATTGATAAGTATGGAAGACAACTGCTTCTACGTTTTTAAAAACTGCAGGAGGACAGCTGGGCCCCAAACAGGAAGCCAACTCATTTCATATGAAATCTAAATGTCCTTTGTAAAATTCATTCCTCCATTACTAAAAATACCTCTCCACACTTATTTTTCCGTCTTATGCTGTGTTTCCAGCATTAAATAAGGCAAGTGTGAATGTGTTAGGTGGTTTAGTTGTAGAAAGCATGTAAACAGGTAGATGTATTTGTTTTCTAATCTTCACTTCCATACAGGTCTTGTTCTGTTTCAAACTACCTTAGCAGATATGGTGGTGGCCCCTCTGGTGGCACAGGGGCCAGGAGTCTTGGATGAGACTCTGCCACAACTTCCTTTCAGGGACTAGCCCATGAAGTTTGCCCAGCAGTGGGCTTGCTCTGCATTCATCCAATGGAGTACTTTATGGTTCTCAGGAGCTGCTTTCTAACCACTTTCTCTCAGCTTTCCTTCTTGAGATCGGGAACACTGAATAATTCAGAGTGTTGGTTGACAGATAAAACGATAAGATTTATATGTCTTTGGCCTTGGTGATGAATTAATTAAATTGGTTTCTCCTTTATCCTCAGCATGCATTGTTTTCCTTCTCTAAAATGTACTGGTAAGTGGTGGGTTTGGAGATTAGCCGGCTCTTGAAAGAGTTTAGGGGAAGAGTATAGTATCATAGTATAAAGCTGTTCAGGATTGTAAATGCTATCGCTGCAGCCACCATGTAGGGTGGAGGTAGGGGGACCAAACACTATCACAGGCACAGGAGATGAGAGATGCTAACAACTGCCTTTGGGTGTGAGAGAGTAAAAGCCCCTTACCAACTAGCTATGCATATAATTCTGTAGGGAGAACTTTATGCCTCGATGTCAAACTTTGAATCTGGCAGAGGTACTATATTTTATTTTGTATTTTACTGTTGAACTTATCAGATTTCAGAAACGTTACTTCTCTGCAACCCTAGGTAGCCTGGGAGGAACATAACTCTGTGAAGGTAACCTCTGAACTTCCTTCCTATATTTGTTTCCTGTGGCTGCCACAACAAAGCACCACACACTGGTTTCTTTAAAGAAGCAGAAGTTTGTCTTGTGGCAGCTCTGAAGACTAAATATTGAAATCAGCAAGCGAGCAGGCTTGGTTTCTCCTGAGTTCTCTCTGTGGTTTGCAGATGGTCATTTCCACTGTGGCCCCCATTTCATCTTTTCTCTGTGTACATCATCCCTGGTGTATTTTGTTTTCCTGTTTTTCCTTCTCTAAGGGCCCATTAGGCTGCATTAGGCCCACCCTAATGGCTTTATCTTATTTTCATATCCTCTTTACAGGACCTATCTCCAAATAGTCACATTCTGAGTTACTCTTGAGTGGGGCTTCTGTGTACACATTTTGAGGAGATGGTGTAAATGTAGCACCTCCAGGGTGGGGGCTAGATATCACTCCACCTGCGCTACTTGTTTAATGAATTCAGTGACTCTATTATAGT
>OU015742.1:181785726-181821133 GCA_907169655.1 Acomys percivali
TGTGTGTGTGTGTGTGTGTGTGTGTGTGTGTGTGTGTGTGTGTGTGTTGTATGTGCGCATGCACACGTGTGTGCAAGTGCTCATGCATGTGTGTGTACTTGTGTGCTCAAGCATGCATGCTTGTGTAAGTGAGTATGTGTGTGTGTGTGAACAAACTCCCTTCTTTCTTCACAAACTAGTAATTCTGCCTTATCACAAAGACATGTCTGAGCATTCCTTTACATTAATTCACACCTCTTAAGCAAATCCAAGAAAGGACAACTTTGCTTTCATAAGAATGGCAATGACACTACTTTAATAATCACTAATTGTCGGAATACTGTGTCACTTTTCACTTTAATTCATTTAGTGCACCTTAGAATTCCCTAAAGCTTTTAGTTCTCCTATGAGTGAGGCACAGATTTTTTCTGATTTTGAAGGTGCTGTCCCTAAGGCAGGGACATTTTTGATAGTTACCTAAGGCCAGGAGCTTACATGGCAGACTTGGATTGAGTAACCAAAGAATTTGAATACAGACACATGCTTTGCATTTTAAAATTCTTATGTATTGTTATTGGGAGTCATTCCTTCTCAAAGTGAATTTTTAAGATGGACTCTTCAACCATGTTTACAAGGTTTCTTCTGATCTTCCTTGGGCCACAATTTTGTGAGAACTGTGCATGCTTTTATAGCTAGTGGCCAATACCACACACCTGCCTTGTGTCAAATGTCTAACCAAGTATTTTAGCTTAGCTCTTGCCTCAAAGTAGGTAACATTATTATGGTAAGTTTATAAGCAAAGAAACTGAGCCATGGTTACTAATTCCCAGAATCCCTTCCACTTACTAAGCACTTTGCATCTCCCGCCTAATGAACTTTTAGGCCTGGCATCTATGCCAATGTCGACCTTGTTCCTAGTTCTGAGATCATCTCATCCAATTTCCCTATATCCACAAGTCTGTTCTGTCAAAGTCAAGTGTTTTCTTAGGAAGCCTTTGCAAACCTAGCAACTTCCAGAGTCCTCTGGCATGTAACAGAAATATGTTCAGTCAAGGATCCAAGTGCCAGGCAAGGGTCATCAAATGACACGATAGCTCCCTCGTGACCCAGTTGCCTACTTTTAAAAAAATCCACTATTAGGAATACTTACATTGAGAAATATAGTTCCCAGAGGTTCACCCTTTAACTTACAATTTTAAGGAAACTGCCAATTTGTTCTGGTTTTCATTAATTTCTCTATAAAGTGATGGGATTTGAGCTAATGATGTCTAAGTGGCTTGCCAAAGCTGTCTTTATGAGTTAGTTCTTCGTCTTTGTGTCAGAGCTTATGAGCAAAATTTCAGGTGATCCTAAACTATATTTTTACTTTTATTAGATCACCTTGAATCTACTTCTATTCTTGACTCATCATCATATATATTGTATATGTGGCAGCAGTTCATTAATTATGAGGGCAAAACTAATGAAATGAATATTTCAAGAATGGCAGTTTTTTTTTTAAATTTGAGCCAGTATGTGTGTGCATATGCACATGTGGATGAATGTGTGAGCCAGAAAAAAGTTTAATGTATCAGCATTGCCTTGACAGCACGCTAATTAGCTGTGGCCTGGGAATGTACAGACCAGACAGGGGCCATGAGCCTGCTGTGAATTACAGATGCAGAGATGCCTCAGTGTCTACTTCTTTCTGCTTTGATGTCATTGATCATCCTAGTATCATCACAAGGTTGTGCCAGCAGGTCAATAATCTCAGAGGGGGACAGCTCTTATGTGCAATATGGATGCAAAGCTTAAGTCCTGGCCCTCCACAGTGAACTTGTCTCCTTGGGATAGCTAGTATTTGTTTTGTTTTGTTGTTTCTTTTTCCATGTCAAGGAGCCCTTCTCTGTCTGTATAAAGATCTCCACCCCATCCCCTCTCTACAATTATCTATTAGGATTATTATAATAGAAAACACTCTTTTAGACAACCTTGAGATAGCACCAGCTTCATTTTCCTGCCCGAAGTAACTTAATAATGGCTACCATGAAAAAGATTCACATCCAGGTCACCAAAGTCCCCAGGTCCCAGTGGTGTGGTGCCACTCCAGGACTTTTGTGACACAGGACTTCATTGCACTCCAAAGCTGCTCTGCATCTGTGGAGTCATCAAATACTAAGCCTGGAAGAGGTCTGCAGAGACCTTCACCAATCAAATTATTTTTCACGTGAAGAAACTAACAGACCAGGAGTTTTTTTGAATTGCTCCCCAATCACACTTTGCAAATCAGTTGCAAGTCAAGGCAAGCACACATGTTTCGGGCATTTGATCATCAGTCCTCCTGTTGTATCGCAGACTTAGTCCATCCAGGTGTCATCTGATGTCATTTGCTTAGTCATCTAGGCATCATTAGGCTGGGATGGCTTCCAGTGTAACTTGACCAACCAATCAGCACTAAAGGAGGAGAGACAGCAATGGAGCCTAGAGACTCTAACCCTTGTGCTATGCCTCTTAATTGTCACCCTGCTGAAGCTCCCACTTCAGCCTAGGCTTATCCTGCCTTCCAAGGGTCCCCACTTCCTCTCTGCCCCAGCAGCCTAGGAGAGAAATTCAGTATGCTGCAGTTAAATCAAACTGTTTGATGAGAGCTTTCTAGCCTAATTACATGGAAGGTTTCTTCCAGTGAAAGGAAAGAGGAAAGAGAAAGGGAGAAATTAAATTGGAGTGTAAATCAGTCAAGGGCTTAGATCCTGAGCTTGCTTTCTTTTTAATCAAGAGTAAAATGAGAGAAGAGTTTGAAGGATCATCACAAGACAGCATTAACTACCCAAGGAGCTCTTGACTGGAGATGGTTTCTCTTGAAAAGAAAAAAATGTACAAGTTGTCCCAAAAAGGAAAAAAATCTGAAGGTTGTGTGGTGCTTTGAAATACCACACTGAGGGATACGACAGTTGTTGGTCTTTCTTGGTTTTTGCTTTTGGTTTTTTTTGTGACTAATACCTCTTTTATTCTTGATGGCTGCCACATTTCCCCACACACTTCAGATGCTTAATAAATATTTTAAAGCAGCGATTTGATAAATATGTAATGTGCAACTGAGGTGCTTATATTATTGTGTAGGGAGATGTAGCATCATTTCTCTTCAGTCTTAGGTGTTACACCTGAAATAAGCACTCAAAGTTTTAAATGATTTTCCTTTATGGTTACCATGGACTCAATAAAGCTCTTTAAATTATTGTTATTTGTATAATGCATGACAGAAAAATAGACATTTTTGATTCTCATCATGGCCCTGTGCAGTGGGAGAATAAATGGTATGCCTGCCATTTTGCCAATTTTAAGCTAATATAATCAAAACCCAAGCTTAGGTGACATGACTGAAGAGAAACTAACACCCAGCCTCTGTCCACTATATCACTCTGTATGGACATAATTCTTTACGTCAAATTTCTAAGAATTCCTGTAGAAGAACGGTAAGAGAATTGTAGAGAGTGGTATTTATACAGTAAAAAATGTGTTGCTCTCTACCATTCATTATAGAGTAGCTATAGTTAGGAATGCAAGGCACTGTGTGGGTACTGCAGTGGGAACTGAATCATGAACTTTGATCTCAAGTTATTTTTAATGTAGCCACAAGTTCTTTAAAGACAATCTCAGACCTTCCTTTCCAATCCCATAGCACCCCCCACCCTATCACTTGTAAAGGCCCACTATGCCTCTTTACAGAGGGATCTTTACAGGGATACCACATAAGCCTATGCCTCTCCTGCCAACCTCATTCTGAAGCTCAAGGCTCTTCATGCTACCTTTCTCTGGAGGTCCCCTTGACCTACAGGATGAGAAACAGTCAGTTCATGTCTGTTTCTCCTCAAGGACAAAATCTCACCCTCAACTTTCAACATCTGGTCCTTGCTTATTCCTTGTATGTTTCCATCCTATTCCCACTATGGTTTTGGTTTCTTCTCTCCATTTCCCACACAGTTACCCTTTCTTATCATAATATCACTCATTAATACTTTTATGTCATCTCATAAGCACCTACCAGATGACTGCTGAAGAACACTGTTTCAGATCTCTTTCCAGCATACCACCTTTTTGATTTGTAGCTTGACTATCTCTATGGTGCTCCTTGTGTGTGCTTTGCTTCCATTACCATGCTAGGCTATTGACACTGAGCACAGAGGCCTTATCTGTCTTTTTTTTTCATGGTTGTGTGCACAAAGTCTAAAACAGCAGCTAACAAAAAATAAGCTTCTATAAACATATACTGAATGAAGGGATGGGTAAATAGCTAGCATGCATGTCTCTAATATGTGGTCCCAACCCAGTACTTTAACCTTACTACTCACTAGGCTCTTTAAGTCTCCAAGAATTTAGAGTACGCTCTCATCATAGTTAGGTCTATAGATAGTTGTGCTAATGTTTCGTATTATAGGTCACTCCTATATCTGACCTACAAAGTTTCTTTTTCTATGCCTCATTTGCATAGCAATTTCATGAGCCTGCTGAACTTGTTCTGCACAATTCTTATCTCATTATGCAATTGCACTTATTAAGGATATATTAAGATTTCTAGTATGTCTTAGTCATTGTCTTGAGCACCAAATACTGCTTTATGAGCATGATTAAGACCCTTCCTATAAGATGCTTGTGTGTTTACATCTTCATTGAAGAATGTGCTCTCCCATTCTTAAACATAATTGTGTTTCTATTATTTCTTTATAGTGATTGTTTGACCACTTTCTTAAGGGTAAAGAATGAGTTATTTGTTTCGTATTCTTAACAGCACACAGTTGTTCTTTTGCATTAATTGATACTAATAAAAATTCATTAACAAAGAATGGAGATTGACAAGAGAAGGTCGTACAACAGTTTCATGCACATAGTGTGATTAACTATGTTGGGTCCAGAGAGGGAAATATGTCACATCCAGTTATGTGACTTCAAAATATTTTGTGAGGGGGCTAGAGAGATGGCTCAGCTTTGAAAAGTACTTACTGCTCTTCTAAGAGACCTGGATTTGCTTCCCAGTACCCACATAGTAGTTTACACTGCCTGCAACTTCAGTGCAAGGAGATTCAGCTTCCTCTTCTGAAGTCTGTAGGCTCCTGCATGCATGTGATGCACATAAACTTATGTTTGCCAATATACGTAGTTAATAAAACAAAGTTTTATAAGTACATTGTGAGAGAGGCAGGGTGTAATGATTTAGAGACACATGCAGAGATGTTCAGAGACCAGTACCCAGGTTTACTGAGAGATGCCAGAGGAAGCTGAAGCTCTTTAGACAACACCGAGTAATAAGAGTAGCAGTGACAGCTGTGCCTCTTACTGTTTACAAACAAGTACTATGGGTACCATAAGACATATTTCAGGCAATCTGTAATTCTTTTGTCATTATCGTTTATAAGAGAGGAAAAGGACTACATCTAAGAAGTTGGGACTTAATCTAATAGAGATCGTAGCTTTTAAAATATATAAATCTGGTTGTGTAAATTTACTCCTTAACAAAAAATATATTTATAAAAGGGTTTACATTGGTCTTCAATGATGAAAAAAATTTTACTTCTACAAACTCGCTTTTGTTCATTAATTTCTTCCCCTCCTCCATTGATTGATTTCTTCGTAGACCTGAGCTTTCTCTTTGAGTGTATCATCTCTTCCCAGAAGCACTCTCTTCCTCTTATTAAATACAAATTCATAGACTTATAGACACTCATAATCTTCTAGAATTCACCTTTTGTACATTTAGAGTTGCTATCATATATCTGATTGTGAAATTATTTGATTAATATCTTTTTCCTAAGCCCATTGGCATGGGGTAGGATTGCCCAAAAGTCAAGACACTCAACTTAATTTTGCATTCAGATCAACAACTGACATTTTAAGTATGATCCATGTAACATATAAGACAAGTTTGTTACATAATTTTTCTGAAATTTGAATTGACTGGGTATTCTATTTTATTGGGCAATCCTATCAGAGACTACATTTCTTTCTCTTTCTACTATGTTAACTAGAAAGTCACTGGATATTTGCCATAGAACTTAAGTGCCTCTTTCTGTCAATGCCTTCCTTATAGGCAGTATCAGGATGACAGGACATTGAGTTGGGAAGAACTAATTAGCACACTTCAAGATTACCAAAGAGAAATGCAATAAATTTAGGACATAGTATTGAGGCTTGAAAGATAGACATGCAGGAGGGCATTTCTGACTGGGGTCAGGATGTTCACAGGTATTGAGTAAACCAAAGGGACTAGCATGAAGGGTAGGTAGAGGACCATTTTTAGTACTTGTTAGGGGCATAAACAATGACCAAGAGAAAAACAAATGCAACTCCTGTGCTGGCTATAGGGATTCACAAGAACGATCCTCTCTTGTCTGTCATGACCCTTTGGAGGATAGAATTAATTTGGAAAAGATAGCCATTAAATTATCGTGTCTCTGCAAATTCAATTACATCTCTCAGCCAGTGTAGTTTCTGAGTTCAGAGATATTTGTCTTCATTTTTATGCATTTTAATGGGTTCTTTTTATTTAAATCCCACATCTCTCAGTGTGGAAGCTTGTACTTCTGAAGTAAGTACCAGTAACATTGCAGCATGCGTAGCAAACCTTATATACATTTGTATTAGCAGGCTGAGTTTGTATCCAACAGACTTTTAAAAAATGGGCTATAACTGGACTATAATGAGATGACCAGCCGGAGGCTAATTTCTTCCTGATGCTGGGACAGGTGATGATAAACAAGTCACAAGTGCCCACTTCAGATAATAAAGATGTAATTCCAGCCATTTAAGTTTGTGTTGAAAGCAAATCTTTTCTTTCCTTCTTCTTTCAATTAGTGCAGACTGTAGCCCATGGCCTAGAGCTGGAGTAGAACAGATAATTACATGTTTGTCACTAGATGTGTGAACAGAGATGTGTGGTTCAGCTGTTGACATTTCCTTAGCTGTATTTGCAAAGGTCTCTGAAGTATTCCCCCCCCCCCCAAGCATGCTTGCCATTAACTCTTAGTTACAAAAAGGTCTAGTTGAGTGGCTGATGAAGTGGGTGGGGCAGTAAGGAGATTCAGAGTCTGGTGGAGCTATGCTGAAAAGTGGGCATGACTATACTTTCCTTAGCATGTCACTTGAGACCAGAGTATAGAGATATTTTCTTTTTAAGTGTCAGATAGTAAGTATATCAGGCACTCTGCTTCATCAGAATGGCTCAACTCTGCCACCGAAGTGCAAAAACAACCTAAGGGAATACGGAAACTCCCAAGTGGGGCAAACCTACCAACCCCTATGCATTATTACTCTAGATGACTGATTCCTATTGCTGTAATATAATCTCCCTGACAAGGCTTTTGTGATTAAATTGTTTACACAATCAGCTTAGTGCAGAGGCTGTCACATTAATAAGGATCTCAAATTGTACCAATTCTAATTAGTATTGTGATTTTACTAAATGAATCTCAAGTCTTGAAGGAATCCTGAGGGTCATTGTCAATTTCATCTTATAAATGCCAATGGTTTCAAGAAGCACAGGGGCCTAGTAAAAGCAACCGAAGTATCTTTTCTCATAGTCCTCTTTGTATGTCACTTCTGGGATGCCTGGTAAATATGGTAGCATGGAGCCACACTGGATCTTGAGGAATCGAACATTCGTTTAGTATGTGTATATTGAATATCAACTATATAAAATACTGCAATATGCATTTTGAGTGATCTCATGATCAATAAAGTTCCTGCCTTTGATCTAACAGCCTATAATTACTCAGATAAGTATAATGAGGTGGGAAGTGACAAGTATCGGAAGAGCAACTACTCCCTCGGAAGCACTGTGTTTAGGTGCTGCATGTATCTGATCCCCTCAGCACTTCCTTTCTGAAAGGCACCAAGGCGCAAATGTTAATTTATCTGATTAAAGCTGGAAGTCAGCAACTGCTGGAGCAAAGAGTTGAGCTTTGTGCAATGTGTTTTCTAGCAGTCATAAGAAAGAGAAGACCCCAGCAAGTATGTACTTCAGTTAGCTGTGGCTATATCACAAACCACACTACAAGTTGATGTTTCCAACAGCTGTGTTAGTAGCTTATGCTTCTGTGAGTCAACAACTTAGGTTTGATGTGGCTGGCAATTTCAGTGGCTTCATATAGAGTCTCTTGTGTAGCTGCATGTAACTGATGATAATATAATTCCACCAGACTAGTAATATAAGATGGTCTTCCATAGTACTGGTGTGATCTGGCCATTAACATAGGGGTCTCAGATGCCCTCATCTGACCTGCCATTTTCCAATGAACACACAGTTGCCTCTGGTACCTTCCAAGTGAAAGATGTGGAAAGGGCAGCAAGAATTCTCAAGAGCCAGGAAGTCAGAAGATGACTGCCATGGTACCATGTTGGTCAAGCAAGTCAATATGGTGAGAAGATTATATTTATTATCAACAGGAATGTGAAAACATTCTAAAAGGAGCCCCTCCTTCCTGGAGAGAAGCTTCTGTAGGAATGTGAGAGATTTCTTACTGTCTTTCCAGTCTACCATGATGTGATAATTGAGTTAGACCTTAATTGAGATAGAAAGATTGGAGAAGTGCAACTGTTGCCAGAGCTGGAATTAGAAAGAACAATAGCTCCTATTACCTGAGCTTGACTATCTACAAAAGTTCCCACTTGCTTTTTCTCTAATAAGAGAAGTCTTGGTAGGAACATACTTCTAAGAGTGCTTTGTTGTATAGAAGTTGCTCCTAGCTTTTCAGAGGGATTTCATTAAGTGCTACTCAATGTGCTATGCAATTTTGTTGCTTTTCTTTACTTAAAAAGAGATGGTAAAGCTACATCCTTTTCCCTCTCTGTCACTTAGTCAGGAAAGCCAGGTTTCCTGCTTGCCTCCCAAAGACACCTGTGCAGCCCACAGGCTGTGCTACACTGTGGCTGTGGGTTTGGCCCAGCAGCTGTTCTGTTGCAGAACTTGAAAGTTTGATGGACTTTCTGATGGAAAGGAAAGGAGAGAACAGATTTTATTTTATCCACAGCTGTCTTACCCATCTTCATTAAGATGGGCTGTGGACACCACAAGGCCATTCTGAGCCAGTGGTCATAAAACTAATAGGCGCCACTCAACCCGGACAGCTCATATTGCCACCTGAGATCTGTCATCTCGGTGGTTATTGCAAAGGAAGGGAGTCTCTTGTAGGGAACACAACGGTCCTTGCGTGACAGAAGTGAAACTGAACGAAATAGATTTTTCTATTAGCTGCAAATCAAACCTTTGCACATCATCCCTCAGAGGTGACAGCACTACCTTCTGTAAGGCAGGGTTTGAACAAATTATTCAAGCCTGCAGAAGACAATACAGGATTAATATCGGTGTGGGAGGACATGGGGGCTGGGCCTGCGATAAAATTCTACCTGGCTTCTCATTTCAGTCTTGTAAATGTCTCCGTGGGTATGTGGAAAGGATGTGTTTGTGGGCACGGAGTCGTAGCAGGGGGGTTAAAGGGAGAATCTATTGATTTGGGAGATCTTGAAATAGGTGGATGAGCCAGGGTCATGCTCCTGGATTTCTGGCTATGAGATTTTTTTTTTCCTTCCAGAAATGTTTGCTAGGGGGTGGCGAGAACACATATTCTTTACTTCCACAAATCAAACCTTTCCAATACCATCCTGCATGGGTATTTCTGGGGCTACTTTCTGCTTCACCAGTGCTTCTCCTTCCAAAGGTTGTTATAATGTGGCAGTCACCATTGATTGAGCCCTTGTCATGTGCTGGGTGATTTATAAGTATGACAGTTTCTAATGTATACCAAGATTCTGACATGGATGGTATCATCACCCACAAGATAACAAGGCTCAGAGAGAAGTAATTTTTCCAGGAGTATACTGCTCAGAAGTTACAATGCAGACACCCAGTCCCATCCCCACCCCACCCCCACCTGAGACCTGCCCCCTAAAGCCCAGGTTTCCTATTTGCCTACCCAGCCTTTTCAAAATGAGGCTAATGAGGAATCCATGAGTGCTATGACCTGTTGAGGGGTCATTATCTCTGTTCTTGTCTAAATCATTGGAAATCTTCCCTGCAGTTGTTAAGTCAAACCATCAACTCCCTAACATAATGGCATAATTGGAATGAAGATAAAGATCAGGTCCTGTGAGAACCTTTGGAATCTGAATGGACTGACTAGATCATCTAGCGATGTTAATTTAACAGCGCTGGCTACTGTTGCTGCGTTGTACAGAAAATGAGGTCTAGATAGGTCAAGTCTAGAGTGTAGCTAACAAGAGCTCTTCTTTGCCCTGTATCTTTTCTCTTTTTCTGTGCTGTCTATTTCTTGTGGAATAAATGACTTTCTTGCATGGCAGTCCAGGGACCAAGGTAAAAATCATTCACTCAGGAGCAACTTAGGCTAGGAGTTGACAAGCCTTTTTTTTTTTGGACAAAGGACCACAAAGTAAATGAAATAAAGTAAAATAAAGTGATTAGGCTTTTTAGAGAAGAAGTATTTCTGTTGCTATTATCCTATTATAACCAGTGAGCACTGCAGATGGCATATAAACAAAGATTGGGCATTATTATGTCCCACACTGCTCTATTTACCAAAACTCAACAAGAGTTGGATTCAGCTTGTATGTCTCTGGCCACAGGGCCCTAGAGGTATGACAATCTCACAGCTGGGATTTATGCTCTAGTAGCAATATTATAATAGTAATAGGTTGGCATGCCGCTAGGGGTAATACAGCCACAACCTCCACAGCAACCAATGCCACATCTGCACATTTGCCTTATGCTTTGGGGCATACAAAATGTTTTGAAAGTTGTCACCTCTAATAACCTTTTTTCGAAAACTCTTGTTCAAGATTTCCATAAGCAAAGGAGACTGGCAATCTGAGGAATGTACCAGCATAAGGAGACAATGAGCTGAACGGTGCTTAATGATAGAAACTGCAGGTTCTGTTGGCCAATGGTTACATGTCTTCTGATTTTGTGATGGCACACTCTGATGCCTTTCAGGTGTCAGGGGTCCCCCAGTCCACATGTACAAATCATGCCCAACATGCGTTAGCACTTCTCACTTGAAACCCCTTAGAAGCAAGGCTTGATCTTAGAGGTTGTGGTGTGAGGTCACCATATCTCCTCACTGAACGCTGAGAAAAGTGGCCCATGTTTAAAAGGTAAACTAAGTACAATTTGAAAATGCTTTTGTTCATCTGAGTACCCAGACACTGATAAATCAGGCATCTCCAAGCTAGATATGATTGAATGTAACTGAAGAAGCAAATGGGGACACAATTTTATAATGCAAATGTTTAACTGATACAAAGAAAATTATGCTTGGCTGCAACCATAATTTTACCTTTTTAGTATATCCCACTGCAATGCCTCATGCAACATCGCAAGCTAGATAACTATAGTTTTGTTGGGTACTTCTAATTGGATGAAATTAACCTCATTTCTTTCTAGCAGGCACATATCGGAGCCCAAACAACCTTTCCCTTTTATTTGTTAAGTCGAGCAAGGTTAATATTGATTATCCTAACTGCCTTTATTTTCTCAGAGATTCTTCAGGATTTTCCCCTTGTTAATTGACTTTAACAATGTTGGTTAGTAACATTCAGGCAACAACATTTATTTAATACAGGCTTTCAATTCATGTTTACAGTGACGAGTTACAAGAGCCTCTGCTAGGGAGGCTTCTTTACTTCCACAGACACAGGCACTGGGGCATCCTACAGACTACCAGAAGCACAGCAAGGATGCTATGTCTGTAGGTGGGCATTTAGGAATGACATCTGTCTCTACCACTTGTTTTCCATGGTACTCTGGCCAAACTCTCTATTTTCTTTATTGTGTTTTTCTCTTGTGAAACTGGACTTTTTTTTTTTAAAAGTATGTATGGCAAGGACTTTAGTGTTAATGTGTGTGAAGTGTTTCAAGACTTAAGTATTGTAATACATGCCAGTCATCGTGACTATCATTACTATTGTCATTGCTGCTGCAAAGCAATTGGCATATGAAATTCCATACAAGTTTCACGCTTCCATTGTGAATATCATACATTTCCAGGATCTTAGCTGCCATTGTCTGGTACCGGTAGAGTCTAAAACTTGTTAACAAATACAATAAGAAGCATTTCCACCCACAGTATTTTACATCTGGAAGGGATCTTCAAGCTTATCTAAAGGCAAGAACATGTTTTTGAATCTAAGGATTGAGGCTCATAGAGAGTCAAAGCCTGTCTTAATTACTCTCAGGGCAGGCAGAATGAGGCTAAGACTACAGTTATTTTTTTCCCCTTGGACTCCACATTTCCTCAGCCATTTTAAATGCATCACATCCACCTAATGACACCACCATATTTTTGTGATTGCTTTAACGATCCTGCTGCCTACACTTGATAAATTTATGTTATGGCCACACAACCTAAATCCAATAGCTTCATTTCACCTTCCCTCAGTTTTCATTCAGTGAGAGAAGCTTATACTCAAGACTCTCTAAAGTGGCTTCCATGGCTAATGAAAAGAGTGGGGTCAAAGTAGAATTTTACTGAAGTCCTGGCATCAGTTGGCCTGACTTCATTAGCCCAAGTCTATAGAGAGTTCAAAAGAAAACTGAAATTTAAAAAGCCATCTGGCTGGTCAAAAATTTGCTGTGGGATTTCATCTTTGAAATGGTCCTGTGTTGACCTGAGTGGTCTTGTCTGCACTCCTGCAGTCTTCCTCTGTGTACCAGTGTACATTTTCAGCCCATGTACTGCCCAAATTGCTATCTTTTTATTTGATCCATCACTGGAGGATTTAAAGTAGGAGATGTCACCCCCACTCTAGATTGCATATTCCCATTGAGGACAAGAACCCTCCCCATTCTGAAAACTTCCTTTTTGGCTTTCTGTGATACCTCTTCTGCTGTGCTCCATCTCAGCACTCTGCACCTTGCTCCACATGAGTCAGCAGCACTGTCTTTTCATATTTAAGAGCAAACTCAATTTAAATATAGTTCTTCCCTTCTTAGATTAGTCACCTGTAGAAAGCCTTTAAATGTAATCCTAGTTGCTTTGGCAGAAGGGGGTGTGTGTGTGTGTGTGTGTGTGTGTGTGTGTGTGTGTGTGTGTGTGTGTGTGCGCGCGCGCCTGCATTTAGATTTAATACAAGGTTATTTGTTTTTTTTAATGGTTATTCATGAACAGTGTGATCGTTTTCTGGGAAACTCATTTAATTTACACTCTTTGGGAGGTGTTGATCATGTCTTCCGCTGTCAGTTTCCCAAGGTCTCTGAGAAGTTCTTTTCTTCCTTTCTTCCTAGCCCTGACATACAGTTTATCATCAGAGATAAGCCCCACTTGTCTGCAAATTGCAATCTCATCAGGCCTGCAAGATAACATCTGGTTTGACTTTTTCCAGCACCTTCCATTACACTTGGGACTTCTGCCTTTGGGAAACCCCAGACTTCCCCCCACACAACCCTGGTTCCTCATTTTTGTCTTCATTCAACCTAACAGCTTTTTTACATTTCAGGTAGGGTGAGCCACTTCTCAGTCACCTTTAGTAGGAGCTGTATCCTTGAAAAGGGTCACTTGGGAAGGAGTATGTGGGGTCACTCCTTATGCTTCTAGAAAGTAGAGTTGGTTTAAATAAGCAACTCATTTTAGCTTTAGAATCCTTTCAGCTCCTTAATTATAGTGGCTACCATTTATCAGTGCATAGCCATTGGCATGATCTCACTTATCTCTTATGCTTGAAAATTTGTATTACCGTATTCTTTTCTCTGAAGGGGTCATGCCACAAAGAAAGGTTGAGTTGTTCCTGGTCTCACAGCAACAGGACAGAGCTGAAACTTGAATGTGGTAAATCTGTCCTCTGTTCTCAGAGCTTAGAGAACTCCATGTTCTCCCACCTACATGCATCTTGCCTTTAACTACTGGCTGATCAGTTATATTAGTGATGTGTGGTTTCACAAATTAATAATAACAACAACAACAACAATCATCATCATCATCATCATCATCATCATCACCATCATCATCCCAAAATTTAGCAGCAGAAAATAATGAATACTTGTTATCTCACCAGCATTTGAGGGTTAAAAATCCAGGAGTCACCCAGCTGGGGAAATCTAGCTTAAGGTCCCTTAGAAAGCTGCAGTTAGGACAGTGACTCAGGCTGCACTTATCTGAGGGCTTAGTGGAAGCTGAAACCTGGGGATCCATTTCCAAGTCCTACCGTGACTCCAAGTCTGGCAAAGCCCATCTGGCTACTGACAGGAGGTCACCATTTCTTACCACTTCCATGAGTTTCTAGTCCTGACTTTAATTCATCAGAGGTCAAGTCAGTCTTTCTTCAGCGTATTCTCTCAGCTCTCTTCTCCATCATGCCCTCTCTTTCCCCTCATCTCCCCACCCCGAATTTTCCTCAGGAATCTCTTCTGGATCGGGCCCCTTTCCATTAATTTGCCACGAAAAGTACCAACTCTGTAGCTTAAACCACAAGAATCGGCTTTTATCACAGTGCGGGAATTCAAGAACAAGATGAAGCTTCTCTGAGTATTGAATTTCTGCTGACACACCTATGTCTGTTTCGTAGCTATTCATATTTTTCTTCTTTCCTATACTCTTCCTCTTATGTATTTCTGTGGCCCTGATCCCTTCTCAGAAGAATGACCGTCATGTTTTATAACTGATCTCTTTTACCTTACTTTTTTTTCTTCAATGGAACCATACCCAAGTGCTTATATCCTGATATCTATACTATCATTTGTCAGTGTTGGAGTGATACAGCTCATCTTACAGACCCATCTTTGTTCTGTATGTATGTTGAAATTTCTATTTTTGTTTTCTTACCCGTAACTTGGACTTCCTTTCTCTCTAGTCCTAACCGCCTATTCTCAAATTGCGTGTGTAATCAACCTTAACATTAGTTATATACTATCTGGCTGCTTACTGGACTTGAAGGAACGCAAGTGCTAAACCTTAACATCTGCTATGGTGTCTAACAGATTCTCAGGGAACTTTTAAACCCATGTATGGTGTTCTAACGAAGTCACACCTATAGTCAGAAATGCTTGTAGAGCATATTATTGGACATCTGTAAGTGCTAAGTAAAAGATGCTTCAGTGGTTTTTATTGCAGTTCCATGCACCTTTCTATCTATTCCCCAGTTTTGGAGGTCCTGTAGATATTCCACAATGTTAGGATGCCTCAAGAAGTGGTCTGAGAACAAGATGAAAACTAGGTAAAGAACAAAACCAGAACTATCTCTTTTGTCTTACAATCAAGGTGTGATTATTACTAAGAAGGTATTAGAGGAAGCGTTAACTAAGAACTTGCTCCGGCTGTTACACAACTGCCTCGTATTTGTTGCTCATTAGCAAAAGGGAAGCAGTAGAGTTTCTTGCCAGTACTACCTGCCTGTGGTCTGTCTGAGTCCTCTGTGGCTGCTACCGCAGCCCCGTTTTCCTTTGAAACTTGGCAGCCCATGCGTTACACTGGAATCCCCGGGTGAACCTAATGTATCCAATTTCCCTCACTCTAGTTCCTTTATCCTGTAATGTGCTGTTGATTCCATCCACATAAGCATGATGATGAATAGCTAGAATTATTGCAATGGCGCCATTCAGTACATTAAGACTTAAACTATGCCTGATAAAATTGAAGGATGCATTAAAGTCTTTATGGAAGCGTGGTTATCTGTGAGCATCTACTGGTGGTTAGGAATAGTTCTTTCCAAAGCCAGAAGTATATCATGCATTGTTCTAGATTCAGGACCAATGTTAAACCATAAGTAAAAATAGAAAATTAAAAAAAAAAAATGAAAGGAAAAGAAAAGAAAAGAAAAGAAAAGGGGGAAAAAAAAAGAAAAGGGGTCTGTGTGGATAAACTGCTTGAATGATTAAGAGAATATCCACAAGTATCTGGTTTGGTAGGTAACAAAGAAATTTCACCGGAAGTAATGGGGGATATAAGAAACTCAAACAAAATCAATTATACACAAAGGCATGAATATCCAATGATCATTAGATAAAATAGTTTTCAAAGTACCCATTTACAAGATGCATAGAAATAAGATAATGAATTAAAAAAAAAGATTCATCTCAAACCAGGTGAAGTATTATAGTTTTTCACTGCCAGCAAGTGAGCCATATTCTTGGTCTTATTGTCCTTGAATATAAAAAGGATATAAGAGAATGAATGAGAGTATATTCTTGGTAGCTCTGTCTATTGTGTTTAGCCTAGCCAGAATGAGCTACAGTAGAAGGAAGTTATGCTTTGGAAAACAATTTATTTAACACATTTCAATGCTACACAGAGCTTTATTTCTTAATATAGGCTATTATTTGCTTCTGGAATGAAAGCTGAGCAAGATATAGCCCTTTGGGGAGAGAGTTAACTAAGAAATGCATTTCCAGATGATATCACATGCAAACAGCACTCTGAAATCACTAGACATCAAAATTAATCAGGCTGAATCCATTGCCTTGTCAGGTGTAAATCTCTAAATGTACAAACTTACTGAAGTGATAGGAAGACTGATTCTGAATCAGGAGAAAAGTGTCATTTCCCACTTCGGTTTTTCCTTCTTCCTTTTTAAAAAAAATCTGTCATCACCTGTGTTCTAAAGACAGGGATATGATTGAGGACAAAGAAATAAATGTGGACTATATTGCAAAAGAGTCATATAAACAGTTTCTGGTCTCAGATTCTTTTCCGATGCATCTCAGTTTTGAACCACAGTGAACATTTAATGCTGATACTGAAAAAGGGATGCACAGAGCAGAGATTCATTGATGACTTACCATATGGCTCTTAGGTAGGTCTGCTTAGCAAACAATGAAGGCAAAAAAATCTCATATAGGTATTTTGGCAGGGGTGATATTAAGAATATTCAGCAACAGATAAGGCCTAGGCATTATCACAATCAAATTGGTCTCCTGTCTCCTGATGAGATAATGATATAGTAATTTACCTTGGAGTGGCTGACTCACTGAAAGGAGATAGGGCAGGATAGGCAAGGGTCAGAGTGAGTTTGAAGCAGTGACCTTTTACTACCTAATTAGGAAAAACATTTTTAACATTTTAATAATTGATGTAACCAGTTAGATGAACATCCTGTGATGCTGACCTTGTATGTTGATGATTGCAAGGTGAAAGTTTACTCTTTCTTACACTATCTTTATTAGATTATATGTCACTTTTTCTTTATATAGTCTATTCTCGCCACTCTAGCTTCCTTCCCTCTGCTTCTCTCTCTCTCTCTCTCTCTCTCCTCTCTCTCTCTCTCTCTCTCTCTCTCTCTCTCTCTCTCTCTCTCTCTCTCTCTCTCTCTCTCTCCCTCTGCTCTTCCTGTGTCTTTTCTCTCTTTACCTTATCTTCCTTTCTCTTTTTTATTAGATTGTGACAGTGAGAGAAGATACAACTTGGGTTTGTTACTTACTCCGCATGTGCTGTTGTTTGGATGGCACTGAGATGTTTTTCAGTGTTATGGAGTGTATTAGTTTCCTAAGGACCCATCATAAGACTGAGTGTCTAGTAAACAAGTATAACTTAGTTGTACAGTACTTCTAGAAGTATAAAGTCCAGAATCAAGTTGTCAATGGCTGCCTTCTCTCTGGAGATATTCAGGGGGACCCTTTCTTGATTTTGGTGAACTTTCTGTCACTTGCCAGACTTTGACATTCCTTAATTTGCAGCTACAGAGCCTCAGAGTCTGCTTTACAGACATAACACACAGACACACACACACTTGTGTGTGTCCAGAAGCTGTTGTGTCTTCTGTAAGGACACCTGGAACCCAGTGTATGCCCATGTGAGTTCATTTTAACTCACAACTTTTGCCTCGACCTGTGTCCACATAAGGCACAGACTAAGTTGCTAGAAGTTCAGGTTTCTAAGCAACCTTTTAATGAAGACACAATTCACTGTGCCATTCTGTTTGATGGGAAGAACTTAACATAAGGAACATTTACTGCAAAGAGGGCTTTGATAATGAAAACTTCGGAGTGTCCAGTTATATTTATTTCTATACTATGATTTTACCTTTGTATTAAAGTAAGTTTATAAGAGAAGAGAATACTGGTTAAGTGTCTATAGATCACAAATACACATATAAGATTGACACTTGGGAAGATCTATTTATTTTTAAAACATATTTGTTTATTTTGTGTGAATTGTTTTTTTGTTTTGTTTTGTTTTGTTTTGTTTTTTGCCTGCATGTGTGTCTCTATGAGGGTGTCTGATCCCCTGAACCTGGAGTTACAGACAGCTGTGATCTGCTATGTGGGTCTTGCGAATTGAATCTGGGTCCTTCAGAAGAGCAGTATGTTGTCTGAACTGCTAAGCTATACTCCCAGTTCCTGGGGAAGTTCTATTGGTTGTGACTGGAGTAATGAGAAAAATAGATTTTACTAATGATAGAATTAAGTATTGATGATTTCATTGTTGCAGTAGAAAATTACATACAGGATTTTACAGTTCTCGTTAGATTGCTTAAGCAATGAGATTAAGAAGGGGGGAAAAAGTCAAATGACTAAACTTACCCTGAGGCCGAGCAAGGAATGAAATCCTTTGTTCCCAAGCCAAGGACTCACAACACAATGAGGATCATAGGCTTTTGTGAGGGACATGTAGAGAAGCAGCTAGAAAAGGAAAAGATGGTTTAGATTCAGGATCCTGCCCTGGCAACAACACAGATGGATGCGATGACTTGCTGTTTTGTATGGTTGATGCCAAACTGATTTACTCTCTCCATCCATCAAGAAAGTTGTAGCATACTATCTCTGGAATGCCACCAGAGTCTTTCTCTCCCATTTAGCTTTGTCACTGAGTTCCAAAGCTACATTAATTGTCAACCTTAAGGCATTGCTCATCCCTTGTCATGTTTGTAGAAAGATGAGTAGTGGGGTCAAGCAGTACATTGCTAGTTTACTTGGAGTTCCCAGGAGGTGAATCCAGATCAGATATAGAGATGAGTTTTACAAATTTTATGTTTTTTGTTGTTGTTTTTCTTAGGTTTTCTGGAACAGTATTGGCTATAAAATTTGAGTTATTATTGGGAAGTATTGGGTGTCTATTGTTTCTCTATATTCCTCTGCTTAGCCTCAGGGGAAATTTTCTAATATCTATGTTACATTTTGCTTCTATAATTTCTTGGCTCATTACTCTCATTTATGTAGCTTGATCCTCTCTAAGTATTGCCTTCCCTTCCTTGTGGTTATATCGTAATCATTGAATATTAATATTCATATTCTATTTTGTCTTTATGCTCAGTTTATTTTTGACCAAGTTGGATGGCTATTTGCTTCTGGGCAATGTTTTTTATAGTCATTCAATAATGTTTGCCAAAGCCGTGCTGCCTATGAACACAGGCAGGTGAGTCTATGGTCCCTTCTTTCCTGTCCATATTGCAATTCAGTTTCTGAAAGAGCCTTTGAAGGAGAAAAATCTGCCAGACTTACAACCCACATCTTCTTGCTTAATTAAGACTATGACGAGCCTTTCAGGTTTCTACATTTTTTAACATGATCCCTTCTCTGTGAAAACAGAGGAAATGAAGGATTCTGATTGCCTATGTCTTGTGCTAGCAGAAGCTATTCTCTGTTCTTTATGATCACTTTCCTATAGATACCACACTATACTCTGAGCATCTAGAAGGATTAAGTACTGATCAAAGACAGGTTTAGCTGTATCCTCAGGACAAGATGATTCAACGAAGAGAAACTTGGGCCTTGTAAAGAGCTCTGGGAAAAAGAAATAAATTAACAATTAGTAGGCAATGGCAGTAAAAACTGCAGAGTGCAATCTGACCTGATATTTTAGCTAGGTTGATATATCCAAAGAGATAGAATGCACAGGTTAGTAGAATCAGTCTCAGAGGTCTGATACATAGCCTTCTAGTCCTTTCCATGAGAACTTAAAGCCTTATGTAGAGACCGGACCTGGTCTTTCTTAGCAATGTTGTAATTTCATGTGTGTTGCTTTTAGGCAGGCACGAGGTTATAATAATGGCTTGAATCAATTATCGATATTTAAAGTCCTCACTCCAATTGAGTGTAACAGTGCTATTACCCTCTGCATGAACTGCATTCTTTCTTAACCAATCCTGCTAATGATCAGTTTTTTTCCCCAATGATCAGTTTTACTTAAGAAACAGGTTTCTTACTAACTTGGCAGGATTCTGTCTGGTTAGGATATGCTCTAAAATGCTCCATGTGACGTTTCCTGCCTTTAGCTTACCTAGTATATATTTCTCCCACCTCTATTTCGTGTAAGAATATGGCTGTTCCACTGTGGTTCCTTTTTGTACCCAGAATAATCTATGTTTCTGCTCCTAAATAATAATATAAAATCATAGCCAGAGTGACAAAATTAGAGAAGACATTAACAAATAATTCAGATTAAAACATGAAATTGGCAAATACATACAATTTGTAGTTTCGCCCAAGGTGACTAATTAATTACTACAATTTCCCACTTCCCCACATTCAGTGAGAACATGCCTTTGAAATGCTATTCAGGGAAACAGAGCTCAGTGGTTGATCTAGTGCAAAAACCCACAAGCAAATACAAAATCCACTCTCCCCTACAGAACGTGTGATCTGCAGATGAAGTAGGCAGGGGTCCACTGTACTAGGTTGAGTGTTTCCTTCAGCCACTCTGCAGTTTGATCTTGACATTTTACAGCTAGCAAGGACCATAAAGTAGTAGTTATACTTTCTGGATTGCTAATGAATGAGTCAAGTATATTGAGGTCCCTAAAACAGGGCAGCTATTGGAAATCTTCTGCATTGTCCCTGTCCAATGTAAAGTCAAGTAAATAGGTGAATTGTGCTTATTTCATACAGTTTTAAAGATATACTGGGAGAATCAAAACAGTGTATCATTGAAGGTAATGACACTGATACCACACTAAGAAATTTTTTTTATTAATTAAATGGTTTTTAATTTTTTTACATATACATTTGTATTATTACACATATATACAATAAACTACCTAGAGCAAGAAGAACCATGACACAATCTGGAACTGTATAAATGTTACATTATTAGTGTTTTGGCTATTTATATTTGATAGCCTTGAAGAAAACATCTTTCCTATCTTGGTGTGTCTAAAATTCTGAATGTAAATCAATCTCCATCACATCTTGTCATTATCAACTTAATCACACTAGGAATTTTTTTTTTAAAGCAAAGATCCACATTTGCTCCCTCAGTGTTGGGGATGTGACCTCCCCTCTGTGTTGAGCTATCACAGTGCTCTTTGTTAATATTCACTGAATCCTGGTTGAGTGAATTCATGTTTAGGTTTTTAAATCCAACTATGGTATCTATATGACTGAGATTTTTAACTGCTTTGATGATGCTCATTATGCAGGTGCACACTCCCAGGAGCTTGTGTTTGTTTCTCAGCATAGGGATACTTTTGTTGTCTTTAAACTTTGTAGTCCCATGATAGATACATTGAATAGCATTTATACCTGGTGAAAGTCAAAGTAGATTCTATCTTTTCATTTTTAAAGTGACACTAAATATAGCATTATTTGTTCTTTCCTTTTTTTCTTTTTAGCTTTTCAAATTAGTCCCAACAATAAAACTACTTCCCTGCCAGGTATTATAGCCTAATTTATAACTTAATAGAACTTTTTTTCTGAAGCATTAAGAGTTCAATGGGGATATTTTTCTTTTTAAATGAATAATATTTTATTATCCTTTGAAAGTTTATTATCTTTTGAAAGTTTCATATAGTTATATAGTGTGCAATGATTGTGCTCTTCACCACTGCTAGTGTCCTATCCCTATTCCTCCCAAATTCATTTCCCCTTCACTGTTACTAAAAACTCCCAAGTCCTATTAGTGCTTCTCATATACGTGTGAGTGTGTGGCCCCACCCTGACTGGAGGAACTATTGATAGTTGAAACTGTTGAATAGATTTCTTAAAGTAAAAATATTCTATTATCTATTATAGTATGAAAATGCTAGGGACTTTTTTTTTCTGATTCTTTGCTTTTAATTTTAATTATTTGACTGAACATTTGTAAGGTGGTTTAGGACATCACAAAGGTTTCTGTACACACATTAGTCATAAACTTACATATAATTTGTAAGGATGGTTACAGAATGTGTGTGTGTGTGTGTGTGTGTGTTAGAGAGAGAGAGAGAGAGAGAGAGAGAGAGAGAGAGAGAGAGAGAGAGAGGAGAAAGTCTAGTGTTTCTGGTAACTCATGCACACAGAGATATCACATGACATCATTGTCTAATACTCTAGTTGGGTAGGTACAGGGTTTAATAATAAAACAAACTCTAAGGAAAATATAAAAATTTCCAGTTTCTCAGAGCCATTTGAAATACCTCCAGGTAACTTTGGCACCATTTTGATTAGAAGCCCTTGACAGTTTTACTCTCCATTGTTTCACATAGCTCATAAGAATGTGCTGAGCACACACTGGACAAGATCTTCAGAGAACACTAATAACAGATCAAAACTGCTTTTGCTAATTGGGTCCCATGAAGTAAAATGACAAAAGACTTACCTCTTTCTGTGTCTCCCTTATGTTAGGCATTTCTGCCCCCCAATTCACTGAAAGAAGCTATGAAATGGCATTAACAATTCTTTTGTAGATAGGAAGAATGAAAGTCAAACATATTTTGTTGAAGACCATAGGCTTGAAAATGTAACTGCGGTACAATGTCATTGTCTCAGCTTCTGGTATCTTATCTCAGATAAAATTAAACAGGTAAATAAATACCACTTGTATAGAAAAGATCTGCTCCAAGACAGATCAGGAATTTTAGCTGACCACAGATTCTATGTGGACCATCAGATATTGAAAGAAGTTTAGACGGTGAGGAAGTCCATTGAGCTTAGTGCTGGCTAAACAGGGAAAAGTGTGATATCTGGGCACCTCCCAGAACTCAGACAGTATTAGGCACTGAAGATGAGGGTCTATTCTGTAGCACTGTTTTGGAGATGAGTGTGGAGAACAGACATATAGGAATGGTTTGGGGTCGGGCTGGATGCCTCATAAAATACCTGTTAGAGTGGTACGGTAACTTCAGATGAAGAGTAACTGTGGTCAACACAGCTCTGATGTGAAGAGACTGGATCATGTTTAGAAGGAGGAAGGCCAGCTCTTACTCAAAGTATGGGAGCCCTTTCTAGCAAATTGAACAGAGAGGACATAAGGCATGAGGCATTAGGGTTCCCATGCTTGGTTGAGACCTGAGATCACATTGTTATTGGCATAGTGTCTACATTCTATAGCAAGTAGTTTTTAATACAGAGGGCATTTGTTTATCCGGAAGAGTGACCAATTAATAGTAAACCATCTCCACCCTTTCTATCGCTCAGTGACACAGAAAGCATGTTGCTGAGCACCAGGAATGCAAATGAGCTTTGGCAATGCAGAGCCAAGGATTTTAAACCAAACCAGTAAGCAACTCTGACGTCAGATGTACGAGCTCTTGTTTTCTTCACCTTTGCTTTTGCCTTAGAAAGACCTGATGGGGAGTGCCGTTGAATTGTTTTAAGAGGAGTAAGACTCTTAAGGTCTCAGAGAAAACCCGAGAGCTGGAAACTGAGATGGGAAACTTTTTCCATCTTTTTCTGAGAAATCAGGGAAATGATATTAATAAAACTAGACATTTGCACTCAATTTCATGAAAGTAAGTTCTGTGGGGAATTCAAAATACCAATTAATCTGAAGAAGAAACGTACCGTGAGAAGAGAAAATACTCAGTTGATTTAGATAAGCGGCGTTGACAGAGATTCCAGGCATCTGTCGTTCAGATGCCATGGAATTCTTGCATCAAATAAAGAAACCTGTGAATTGTGTCAGCGTCACTTTGGTTCTGAGAAACAGGAGCAGAGGATGTGAGCACTAGGTGTAGAGATGTTCCGCAAAGTGATGTCAGAAAAAAAAAAAAGAAAGAAAGAAAAGAAAAAAAACCAAAAAAACAAAACAAAACAAACAAAACAAAAAAACAAAAAAACAAAACAAGGTACGTACAGGCCAGAGGCCTTTGGTCAGGTACATTTGGAATGGCACATTCTTAAGACAAAGAGCCATGAAAACATCTTTACCACAGAGACATCTATAGATATTTGGTGTTTTTGAATCACCCTGTGTAGCCAAATATGACCATGAACTTTTGATCCTCCTGCTTTAATTCAGGCTTGATGGGACTGCTTATGCGACGATTCCTAGTTTGTGCTGTGCGGTGCCTTGTGATACAATGAGGCATGATGGAAAATGCTCTACCAACCGGGCTACAGCCCCAGCTGTATATTTTTGCAGGTTCTATCTATAATTTCCTCATATCTAAGCAAATTACCCTGTTCAGTCTTTGGAACATGACTGTGTTTCTTTCAGGTGAATTTCTGTATATAAGATACTATTTGTAGATTTGGAATATATGTATGTGTGCGTATGTCAGTAGTAATAAGAAAAGAAAATAGCCCCAGGGAATTAACAAGGAGTTACTGGAAGTCTTTGTCCTTTACAGTCTTCACCTGCCCTCACTGTCTAAAGCATCAACACAATGTAGATCTTGAATTATTCATTGAAACATAAGGTTTGTATTTGTCTGTATACATTTATCTCTGACTTTTACTTGTCATCTCTACCCCATTCCCTGGCCTACCTTGCCACTGTCTTTTTTCTTTCTTTCTTTTCTTTTCTTTTTTTTTTTTAAAGTTCTTTTCTTATGAGGCTGTGGAAATGAAACATAAAAATAAGCTTTTTTTTATTGCTTTCATTTCTTTTTCTTTCACATATGGCATTTGTTTAACCTCTTGGAGAACTGTGATTTCCTGCCTCTGGAGTTCTGATGCTAAAGATAATGAGACACCTTGATCTGATGCACTGAGGCTAGGAGGCTGAGAATAAACTCTGCACCATGCTAGCATACATGAGGCAGTGGAGGGCCCAAGCTGACCTCTCTACTTAGTTCTCCTAATTCTACATCCTGTTCTGCATGGGCTTAAATAGTGACCCCATTATGTACTGTTTGGGATGGTGGTAGTGGTGGCCATATGCTTAGTAAACTGCAAAAACTTACAGCAAGTGGTGGTAGATGACTAAAGTGCCTATAATTAAATACAAATAGAAAATTAAACATTCATATGGAATGGCTCAATAATCCCTAATACCTTTTAGTGTTTTAATAGAAATTTTCACTTTGTCTTTCCTTGTGAGCCAGTCTATAAACAGACAGTCTACTTTTTGCCCTAGGTGAAAATGTATGTGTGTGCACATACTTGTTCAAAAGGGTCTCACTCTGTCTTCTTGTCAAGACTGCAGCTGTCATACACTCCCCAAAGGCATTGCCTAGAATTGACATGCAGGGCTAGAAGCAGCCTGCCACTTAGATGTGGCACCCTGCATATGTGCTGTAGTTCACACTCTGACTTGCCTACTGTACACAATGCCATCTTGTCTGCTAGAGGACAGAACATTTTTGAATCACCATTTCCCTTTAGCTCTTTTCTTTCAGAAAGTGAGAGAGCTAGCCTCACCAGAACAGCAGAAAGTAGGGCCTATGTGTGCCCTCTTGCATTATGGCTTTGATGTCTCAGTTTTCTAGGGAGCTTGCTGCAGTGATGAGATAAAAGCAGCAGCCTTTCCAAGAGCCATCCCTTTGCATTGATATTTACATTCTTTGCCAAAGTGACATCATTACCATTTGCTTAGTATTTGCACCACAGGGATGTGTTTTACATAATTCAAGACTTGGAAGTGATGATAATGTATTTCGGATGGCAAGAGAGGCCACAGGGTGCTGAATCTCATCCCCTTTCTCTTTTAGGACCTCAATGCATAAATGGGTCCCTAGTCCATCTCTCTAAATCATATTAACAGGACTGCTTATAGGTGCCAACAATGTGTTTGGCACTGGGCTAGATACATATTCCATATTATTGCTTATCCCAGTAACAACCACATGAAAGTAAAGAGCATCTATCCTATTACATAGGAAGAAAGCCCAAAGCTAGAGCAACTCGTAAAGTGCCTTTGTCTGAATCTAGACATCTAACCCAAAAGGCTCTACCCCTTATACTCTGCTATTTTATTTTCCACCTCATAGTGTATTATTTCAAGCACATGAGACAGGAGTCCTTCTTTGCTTTTTTAGGAAATGACATTTGAAATGAAAGGAAGGAATAATGGGAGATCATAACCTTGGTCCATTTCTGTCCCTTTTGTTCCCTTCTTTGCTCCCAGTGCCTCCCAAATCCCTCTTTGAGATGAGCATAAAAGCTCCATGTTTGCCTTGAGATAAAGCTAACCTGGTAGTGTTGGATGCCAAGTTGTGGGAACCTGCCAGCTGGCACCTACTTATCTGAGTATGTCTTCTTAGTTTTATCCACTGGCAGAAGAATGAAACAAACAAACAAAGTATTACGGCCTACATTTTTTTGTGTGTGTGTGTGATGGTTGTCTCTGACTGAACCTCCTCCACACACCCCACCCCATTGCCCCCCATCATCAAAATATCACACAGTTCTTTTTCCCCCAAAACAGTATAATATGTGTACTCATCTTAAAGTGGGAAACCAGGAACAGCTGTGGCCTTACTTTTACTCCCTCACTTTATTCCTCTTTCTCCCTGCACCAAGGTGCCCCCGAATGACAGGTAGCTCTGGAAAAGCCAGTTGTTTAAGCAGAATCATGTTTCCCTTGATGCCCTTAAAGGACTCCTAATTTGGGGGAGGGTAATTCATTGCAATCGCCACTTCCCTGCACTAGCAGAGTTTGGGATGGTTCTATTCCTCTGCTTGAGGGTCTTTGACATCGGTTCTCATCTTGTTCTAGTAAAGCCATAGAGCTTCTTAACTCAAAGAGCAGCCATGGAGAGATGAGTGTGAAGTCTTCTTAGAACTTGGTCCCTTTTCTACCATCACAGGGAGCCAGACATTAGACAGTCTCAGACTTCTCAGTTCAGAGGCAGTCTAATTGAATTAGCACTTGCCATGAGATATAAACATGCATACTTTTACGCACATTGCTCAGTTTCCTCTACCTACATAAATCTTCCTGCACTTAAGGAAGAAACGCCAGTGTTCGCAGCCCAAATGGATGTCATTCCTGTCCTAGGAGTGGTACAGTTTGATTGTTCTTCTTTTATCTCCTTTTCTTTTGCTTGTTTTCCTCTAGTGCCTTGTTGATGGTGGTAGAAACCATCAGAGAAGTTAATGAGGGGAATGCTATAGTAGCCATCACAAAGGTGACCATCCTACACTCACAAAGTCCCAGTGCACAGATACAACTTAAAAGTGATGTCAACCTCACTGTACAAAGTCTGGAGACAGCATGGAGTTTTGGGTGGGTCTTGAAGATCAGGTGCATTCATAAATAAGTACAAAGAGAATGAGATGGAAGTTTTATGATGTGGCAATCACATTAGGATCATTAGGACAAGGCCGCACAGGCTAATCCCTGTGTAACAGCCCTGGATGTCCTCAAACTTACTTGGTATATCAGGCTGGCATTGAACTCTTAATTTCTGCCCGCCTCTGTGCTGGGCCTAAAGACAGTCAGCACCACATGTTCTACAAACATTCCTTTTCTTTGGCTTGTTATCAAGTAAGAAACAAACTGAAGATTAACTGAAAGCAAAAGAAAACGAGCTGAAGATTAACTGAAAACCAAAGAAAACACACAGAAATCCTCTACGGGCAACTGTGTTAGTTATTACTCTTCTTATGACAAAATATCTGACAAAGAAATTTAAAGAAGAAGTGGTATATTTTGGCTCATAGTTGAAAAACAAATACAGTCAATGATGGCGGAGAAGGCATGGCAGCGGGGACATGAGGCGGCTGGACACACTGTGTCTGTGGCCGAGAAAAATGCAGACAGAAAGTGGGGCTGCCCATGAAATCCCAAGGTCTGCCTCCTGTGATCCCCTTCTTCCAGTTAGACTCTGCCTCTTAAAGAAAGCATGACCACAACATCCAAAAATAGCACCACCAACTAGGAACCAAACTTTCAAACACATGGACCAATGGGTGGCATTAGACATTCAAAATGAGACAGTAACTGTGTCACAAACATCTCTTTGTGATGTTTCAATTGAAGTGACAGATCATTTCATTGAAATAACAGAAAGGATTGATGTAATCAGAATCTTTGGCCATTCATATTTCTTAGAATTCAATTATGTTCTTTCTTTTAAGGACATGCCCTTTTCCAACAGGAAACATGCCTTTTAAAGATGTGTAGGGCCCTAGCTTAGGAATAGGTGATGCAATAAATTTTGTCCTTGAATCAAGTCTCATTAAATGTGAAGCATGTGTGTTCCTGGGTCCAACACACATGGGATATTGTGGACATATTCACCACAGGATATTAGAAAATAATGGGTTGTATGAGATGGCTCAGGTGGCAATGGTGCTTGCTGCCAACCCTGGCAATCTGCGTTTGAGTCTCAGAACCCACATGGTGGAAGGAGAAAACTAACTGCTTGAAGCTGTCTTCTGCCATGGCACTGGCCCTCACCCCCAAATTTAAAAAGAAATGGACGTCTCTATTATGTATGCTCATGGATCCATGGATCCATTCTTACATGTCAGCGTTCTCAACTTTCTTAATGCTACAACCTTTCCTCTTGTTCTGGCAACTCCCAACCATAAAATTATTTTTCTTGCTACATTGCAAATGTAATTTTGCTGCTGTTATGAAACATAATGTAAATATCAGTGTCTTCTGGTGGTATTAGACCTCCTCTGAGAGGGTCATTTGGTCCCCAAAGGGGCCCAAACACACATGTTGATAATATTTGATCATCTCATATACATTAACTTACTACAAGTTTGAAAAAAATTAAGACAGGAAAACTTTGAATCAACAATAGAGTGTAAGGGACTTATGAGTAAATTTTACACATGGTAGACCCTTGAAGGTGGCTCTGGGCTTGGCTAGTCACATAGATTGTGTTCTAACTACCCAACTGTTGAAAATAAACATAAACAACATATGAACAAATGAGTGTGTCTTTGCTCTAATAAAACTTTATTTATAGAAGTTGACCAGCTCAGGTCTAGACTGCAGACTGTTTGATGAACTCTCACTAGGTAAGAGCAGAATGCTCTCAGAAAGTATAAACTTGTTGGGATAAATTTTTATGAGTAAGAGATCAGCCGGGAGAGCAAAGTTATAAAAAACTAGGTGAAAATGTTTGAATATTGTCTCCTGGGTCACAAGAGTGATCAAACATCTGGCACATTGAGTTAAAACTATCAAAAGTGGTTGTTAGTGAGGAAGGGGCTTTCTCTGAACTAAGAAGGGTCAATCTGGCAGACATTTAGTCCTCTGTGAGATAAGATATGAGAAGACATGGTCCAATATGGGGCACCAGAGTTTGTGTGAAAGTCAGATCTCCTTCTCCACTTAATGGTGGAGAATGTCCTGTCCATCGGCTAGACTGGGTAGGGGTTCGAAGTTTACTGCCTATATTTTCCTTGGCTGGTGCCATAGTTTGAGAAGGACCCCAGGGCCCAGACCCGCCTGTAGTTTTCCAGGACCCTCTGGATCCTTCTATTTCCTCATTCTCCCAGGCTTCTCACCCCTAAAGTCTCAATAGGATTTTCTCCCCTCTGACCCACTTTCCTGGTAGGTAAAGTTTTTCATAGGGGCATACCTCTTGGACTAGTGTCTCGATGTAAGTGAGTATATACCATTTGTCTCTTTTTGCTTCTGGGTGAACTCATTCATTATGATAATTTCTAGTTCAATCCATTTGTCCACAAATTTTGGAAATTCCTTGTTTTTAATAGCTGAGTAGTATTCCATAGTGTAAATATACCACAGTTTCTTTATCCATTCTTCTACTCAGTCACAGACATAGGGGAAGGGAGTAGAGGGGGAAGCGAGAGGGAGGAAAGAAAGGGAGGATACAAGGGATGGGCTAACAACTGAGATGTAATATGAATAAATTAATTTAAAAAATTAAAAAAAAACCAAGATAACAAGCACAAAAAAAAAAAAAAGATATGAGAAGACAAGAGTTGGGAGGGTAGAGATGGAGTCAGCCATGGTAGAGCACTTTGGTGTGAAAGAATTTTAAGTGAAGACTTGATGTGGGGCTTGTAGGGGCATAAAAGAAAAGGGGGAAAGGAAGAAAGGAGAGGAAAGAGAAATGGAAGGAAGAGAAAAGAGAACAAGAAAGGATAAGACAGGACAGTGGTAAGGTCTGGTTTCCACAAGGCTGCAAAATGAAAGCATCCATTCTTTCTCAGGCAGTGGCAGTGTGTGTCTTTTACTTACTCTGTAGATAGAGGCGATTGGTGAGCTGCTGAACTCCAGTGGCATCAGACTTGAGGGTTATTTGATTTGGAGTTGGGCTAGAAAGAGTACATGATGTTCTCATGGCGTTTAAAATGTGGTCCTCACATTGAGGAGCATAGAGAGCCACAGTAAGGTATGAGGAAAGAGGAATTGCATAAGTGACATCAGGTATATCCTCCAATGGTTAATATGTAGCAAAGAGAAGGCGAAGAAAGAGGCTGCAACAGCCTGGTCACCCACCCATCATGGTATAGCGCTTTATGTTTTTCCAGTTGATTTAATGGTTGACTGTTTTTCCCCCTGAAACCCTTAAAAGGCCAATTTCTGGTCACAGTGCCAGAGAGGAATAGCATAAATAAATTGGCTAGAAATTGTTTAGAATTTTGCTTCCCCTTCACTTTCACATGATACAGGTAAACAAAAACAAACAAACAAGCAAACAAAAACTACTACCACCAAAACACTCGTTGATTGAAGATTCAACCACTAAATTTCTTAAAGAATTACAGTTTTTTTCCACTGAACAAGGATGGTGTCCCGTTTTGTCTACACGCCACACAGTAAATTGTATTTCACTTGTGCTGGCTGGTTGATTGACTGTCCTTTTTGCAGATGCCTCATGAGTGACAAGGGCAATGATCCCTAAGACATCGAAAGCCTTGTCATGTGTTTCCTTTAGTAACATAGGGTACTGCATATATCCTGCATACTGAAATTATTTCTTCTCCAAAAGGACACGTTACTGGGATACTGAGGCATTAGGTCAGCTACAGTTACCCATAGAAAACCTATAATAAACTGGAAGAGGAAAATTTAGATCTGCTTCAAATTTCAATGATCACCATTGCTCTTTATTTAGTTTAATGAATGCTTATGCTAATTTTTACATCATACCCTGGCCTGGACTTTACTATGTGGCCAAGGCTAGCCTTGAAGTTGCATCATTCTCCCTTCCTCTGTTGCCCTGGTGCTAGGATTAGAGATGTGAGTCACCATCACTACCTACTGCATTACTTTTATTTTTTAATTTTTATTTATTTATTTATTTATTTTTAAAATTTTATTAATTTATTCTTGTTACATCTCAATGGTTATCCCATCCCTTGTATTCTCCCATTCTTCCCTCCCTCCCATTTTCCCCTTATTCCCCTCCCCTATAACTGTTCCTCAGAGGGATTACCTCCCCCTGTATATGCTCATAGGGTATCAAAAGTCTCTTCTCGGTGACCTGCTGTCATTCCTCTGAGTGCCACCAGGTCTCCCCCTCCAGGGGACATAGTCAAATGTGAGGCACCAGAGTACATGAGAAAGTCATATCCCACTTTCCACTCAAGTGTGGAGACTGTTCTGACCATTGGCTAGATCTGGGTAGGGGTTTAAAGTTTACTGCCTGTATTGTCCTTGGCTGTTGCCTTAGTTTGAGCGGGACCCCTTGGCCCAAATCTGCCTATCATATTGTTCTACTTGTAGGTTTCTAGTTTCTCTTCAGATTGCATAAATCTTTCGCCTTTTACTTACTGCATTACTTTTAATTGCAACTTCAAAAGAATGATATTGAGATTTTCTAAATTTCTAAAATTTTAGTGCTAAAATTCTGGTTCTAATGCATGTACCAAGAATGAGTTTCACATTGTCAAATTATTGGTTATTTTCTCTTATCCTGTCTAGGTCAATATAAAGAAATAGCAAAAAATACCTGCCCCCTTTCTTAAAGTACTTCTAAAAGTCTGAGTGCTTTTCTATAGTTTTGAGGACTTTTGCTTCAAATACATGTGGGTGTGGTTTGTACATGAGTGTGTGCATGAATGCACATACACGTGAGCTGTTCTACTGTGATCACAGTAAAGACTCATTTTTTGACTCAGACACTTCTACTCTGTTACGTTTCCAAACGACACTAGATCCTGTCTAGTTAGAAGGGCATCTGGGCATCTCATGAACAGGGATTTGGAATGGATTTAATTGTGTTGCCTATCTGTATGGCTGCATTCCTCTTTGTACCCCCAATGAGCAAATGGGGATGTTACCAGTGTTAGAACTTGCAGGTCTCCGAATTGTATGACTGAAATAGACCTTCACTGCAATGCTCCTTCCAGTCTGCCTCACCTGCATTGAAAGGCTTTCAAATGCACTCATTTGCCAGTGAAGTTTTAGCTTTTATTTATTTACTTTTATACTCTTGGTCACACCAGAGGTCTGCTTAAAAACTGACATGGCTTTGGACATTGTTTCCTGGCATTCAGTAGTGTATCCAGTGCCTGCAACTCATACCCACTATATCCTGGGTCCTCAGCATCTCCAGCTTGTAAGTCACTGTATAGGTTGCTGCCTTTGTTGCATGTGGCTAGTGAACTACCCAACCTTGAAGAATCGGGTAACATCTTCCTTAAAGATGAGTTGGTTTATCTGTCATTTATTGGTCCTTTTATTTAGAAACACTACTTTAATACCTGCTGCACTTTGAGGGGGGGGGAATCTTTCTCTCAGTGGTTCAAACATCTGTCCTCTCAGTTTCCTTGTCACTTGTTAATCAGTCATCACTTGTCCACATTAAGTTTTGATTCTCTAGGCTGCATCTCTCAACAGGCCCTGAGGTCTTCATGAGAGCACAATTGATTTTGTCCATATTTCTGTATCTTCAGCATTCAGCCTGGTGTTTGTGATGGAGTAGGGGTTCAGTATCTACTTGTTGATGAGAAACATGATTTGTTTTTATCAGAACTTGTTCTAGGAGGCACTAAGTGAAATATCTTTCTTGCATATACAATGACCAGCCTTTTCTGTGCTCTCTAACATTGCCTCATACATAGATAAACTAGAGTTTTATCCTCCCAAGCATCCTCTCCTCCCCGCCCTGCTTTCCCTGAACCCTCCTGCTGAGTGCAAAGCTTCAATCCTGGGAAAATACCATGCAGTGCCTTCGTTCTAAAAAGGAGCAATTGAAAGCATTTCTCTGGTAATTTAAGCACACAGCAGCTACCTTTGCAAGAGCCCAGTTGCTAAATTATCCCCTTGGCTACTCATTTTGCAGGGAGAGAAAGAAAAAAAAAAGAATGAAAGAAAAGAAAACTGGAGGGGAAAAAAAAAGAGACTGTTGTAAGAAAAAAGATTCCAGTAAGAAAAGAGACTGTGTTTTCTTGGTGTTCCGTCTTATTCCTCTCTACTTCCTCTCAATTCAGCTCCGAGTGCAGCATGCTCTGCTACGGTTTCCCTTTAATGTTTTAAATGCCACAAATGCCTGTCATAAACCACCTTCTTAATTATGCAGAAGTCGAGCTGAATGGTTAGTTAGCAGTGCTATTGCAATTACTGCACTTTTTCAGGTTGGCTGCTGTTTTATGTGGCAGTGTTTTCTAAGTTGCTGATTAAGATGATGTAGTGGGTGGGGTTCTCCTTCTTTCTATTGGAGAGGAGCCTGGAAGGGGGGAGTGGGGCTGGGGTAATGAGTCCTCCAGCAGTAGCTTATGGCCTGATTGGGATTATGGTGAGATATTAAGGGGGAGAGAGAGAGAGAGAGAGAGAGAGAGAGAGAGAGAGAGAGAGAGAGATATGCCTTATTTATTCCCTTCTTTTTACAAGTGATACCTGCTCATTCTCAGTTTGGCCTTCTCCTATGTCCAACCCAGGTGCTAGGATGGGTAGATGTCTCTCGCAGAGAAGTCCCCTTCAGTGAGGATATTACGCTAAGACTTTCCATTGTCTTCAAATGTCCTTGTTCAGTGGAGTTCAAATGTACTGTGTATTTTGGTTCACATTGGAGTTCAAATGCAGAAAATTTTAAGACCGGGAGGGATTTAAGTTAATGTCAACTTGCTATATTTCTCTCCCTGTTGGGTCAAATATGAAATGCTGACTACTCATCTTTGGCCTTGAAAAATCTGTGCTTCCAAGATTATTTTAGGTATCATTAAAAAAAAAAGCGAATACATGAAGTTAAAAGCAACATGCTCTTATAGTGCAATGTTTTATTCACTCACAGATGCCTAAAGCGTGTCTACTATATCCTAGCCTCTGTACAAGGGCTAACACAGAGAACAACAGAACAGTACCAGGTCCTTGCCTGCATGAAAATAACAATCAGGGATATGGACATTTAGCTAGTAATGAATCAGTACACTCCTTAAACTATGATGAGTATAATGAAGAAGAAAGTCGTGTGAAGGAATGAACAGAGAGTTTTGGAACTGCGACTCCGGACAGAATGGCTAGAGAGGTCTTCTTTGTGCAAATGGCATTAAAAGGCTCCATGTGGAGTAAGGCAAGAAGCACAAAGAAGATCACGGGGGAGCATTCCAGCTGGGGTAATAGCAGGTATAGTCACACCAACACGTGTGTGCATTTAACTTCCTGGAGACAGCTGGGAGCTGGTGGCTAAAACATCATGAGCTTTCAGAACCAAGGACAAAACAGGGCCCAGGAGAGACTCAGAATCATCCTGTTTATGGTTTTATAGGTAAACAAAAGGACTTTGGATTTAATACAATTTTACTCATGCTTTTGAAAAAGCATCCTGGCTGATTTCCTATTATTTTTTTTTTAAAAAATGGAAAAAGGAGACATGAGGAAAATACTCTAGGGGCCCAGGCAGCAATGACTGCCTTGGAGCACTAGTGGTAAGTGCATCACAACATTGTGATGGTGGCCTCTGCTGTCTTAAGCATTAGCTTTGTAAGTTAGCAGGAGGAGAAACTGTGCCTTCGCCCCAGTGGTGAATCATTGCTTCTTTTGTGTTGATAATTAACATTCTTTTCTGTCAACTGATATGAAATATTTAAAAAGATTGGTCATACTTTGCATCTATTTATTAAATACTAGACCAGCAATAAAGTTGCGTAGCCCTAGAGCAAAATTAATATTAGCAGCCCTGCCCTTTAGACTTTGAGAGATGGGCTTGACCAGCCTCCCTGCTGCCCCAGGGCTCCCCTCTTTGTCCTTAGAGCCATACAGCTTGAGCAGATGCCTCACTGATATAAAGGCCTGTGGTGTAGCTACCTCAAAATGTTGATTTTAGCTACGGGGAATATGCTCTTTTAGTCCAAAGTGGTTTGATTGTAAGAACAATGATTGGTAAGCAATATGGAATGTCTGTATTTGGGTATGTGAAGATTGTTATGCTTGTCCTGGACAACTGTTTGCTTTCTTGGCTCCTCCCCCTCTATTTTTCTTATAAAGGAAGTAATTTGGGGAGGAAA
>OU015742.1:181821143-181832478 GCA_907169655.1 Acomys percivali
ATTCCTTCTGTGTAGTAAGTGTACATGTGTATGTGTGTGTTTGTGTGTGTGTGTTTGTATGTGTCCATGTCTGTATGTGGAGGCAGACACCAACATATTTTTGGAGACAGGGTTTCTTAGAATCTGAAGCTCATCGTTTTATCAAGACCGGCTGGGAAGTGAACTTTCTGTCTCCATCTCCCAGTGTTACGTTTCCAGACCTGTGCCACCATGCCTGGTGTTCTATGTGTGTCTTTGGAATGTAAACTCAAATCCTCATGCTTGTGTTGCAGGCATGTCAATGACTGAACCATATCCATAGCCCGCATACTCTTCTTTAATCAGGATCACAAGAGGAAGGTCATGCTGGCTTCCATACTCCTTTTACTTCTTTCCTTTAAAGTGTCCCAGGATTTGTATGTGTTTTAGTCCTAATAAGAAACACAGAGTAAATATACATTGTTAAATTCACCTAATAAGGGATTATACAATTATATTAACGTATCACTATTATATTAATTACATACCGTATCATATATTGTATTATATTAATCACTACTTGGTTCTCCTAAGTCCCTATTGTCACTGGCTAGCCAAATCATCTGCATTTAGCTAAAATCATTCACACC
Source organism: Acomys percivali (assembly GCA_907169655.1). Lineage (NCBI taxonomy): Eukaryota > Metazoa > Chordata > Mammalia > Rodentia > Muridae > Acomys > Acomys percivali. Next base: position 181,821,752 of record OU015742.1, read on the forward strand.
ATATGTGGGACCCACCTATGTTGCCTGTAATCATCACTTCTTTGCTCAAGCACTGAGCTAACTTATTTCCCCCTTAACATTGACTGCCTACTGATAGTATTTATGTTTCATTTGTTTGCTTGATGCTGGGAGCCTTGCTTTTTACTTGCTTGGCAAGAACTACCACTGAAGCCTTACCCCTTGCTCCATCATAGTTTTTTCCCTATCAACTCTACTAAAGTGAGTCAGACTCTTTAGAGTAAATGCTATAATGATGCCTCATGTGCTCCATGCCTCCATCAGATGAATCTGGTTATAGACAATAGAGCCAAGATTAGGTTTCTTCAAGTAGTTTAGGAGGTAACCAAATCCTTTTTTGTATCTCATGATGTCAAAGCAAGAATATTAGCGAAATACTAAACAGACTCAAAGGATCTCAAGCCATCTTAGTAGAAGAAAATAATAGCTTTGTCAAGTTGTTATCTAATAGATGGCATGAACTCCAATTATTTCCCCCATTCTGGGAATTGTCTACTGAACCCTCAGAGATGCTGCATCATGCATTTGTGACATGATAAGGGAAACACATGAAAGTCACATGTGACAGTTGTAGGTGCCTGACAACAATGGAAGGAAATGTCACTTTCCCCAAAGAAACTCAGAGCATGGAGTCTCTTCGAAATAACTCTACAAACTGCTGAGTGGTCTATTGCAATATCAAACAGTATCAAGCAATGTCCATGGTTAGAGCTGTACTCAGGCTTGGTGTCAGTGAGGATGACAATAAAGAAATGAGTCCTTGCAGTTGGAATGGCAAACTGATACTGTGGCCTGTCAACATGCCAAGTTGATATGAGTTCACAGTTTTTTCCTTTTGAATACTGAGGTTTGTGACATGCTTTCCCAAGGGCCACAGTAACAAACATGTATCGCACTATGAACCAGGTGCTATATTGGCTAAATAAGATTGAGAAGTAAGGACACTGTTGAATCATCTGTGATGTGTCCCCTTCAGCCCCTTGGGTGTAACTGAAGCATTGTCTTGGTTGCTATCTTTTGTGATTTAAATCCTTATTTTACCACATTCTAGTGGCAAGAGATGTATAGGCCTGAAGCCAGCCTGATATAAAAACCATTAGTATGTCTCTGTTGTGATGATGCATCTCAGTGACTACGTATTTTTCTCTCATCATTAGTCTCTCTCTCTGTCTCTCTGTCTCTCTGTCTCTCTGTCTCTCTGTCTCTCTGTCTCTGTCTCTCTCTCTCTGTGTGTGCATTTACTTTAAATATCATAGGAAAATCTACTGCCATTAAAACCATTAGAAATGCTTCATACATTTTGCAACAAATTACAGGCTAAAGAACATATTTCCTTCCAATTCTGTCATATAATTTCTACTTCCAAGATTTAAATTTCCTGGACTTAAGCTTCCCCTATAGTTAGTGAACATATTATTTTAAGAACAATTTAAATTGGACCTCATTGTAAAACTGGCTACTGAATCTGAGTCGAGACCTTCTTCTGGAGGGAGGTAATTAAATATTCTTCATTGACGCTATTTCAAATGTGTTGAATGAAAGGAGTTAATTATACAGCAGGGACCATGGCCGACTTCTGACTAATAATGAGCTCTGTGTTTAATATCTTCATCTTTGTTAGAATCAGTAAAGTTGCTTGAATCAATCAGATGGATGAAGTGAATTTAGATCCAAAACTAACCAGTCCCAGATGGAAGTCCCGCACAGATGCATAGGCTCAAAACTCTAATCATGACTTCAAGCAGAGGCTAGAGAAACACTGCTTTGTGCATAGCACTTGGCTTTCTTTGCTATTCCATTGCAGTTGCAGAGAGGAACTATAAGACCTATTGTTTCAAGGAATGCCATTGGTTACAATGGGATGATGTTTATGCCTGAGACTCATGGCCAGAATATACTGCACTACTGAAAATCCTATACTGCCAAGTCTTCAGGAGATAACTTGTCTTGCACCTTGGGGTGCCCAATAAGCATTCATTAGAGGAACAGGTATGATCCTAAAAAGCAGAAATTCTGGAGTGTTCTATTGGAGAAATTTGGTTTCTTGTGATCAGATTGGCCACAATCTCTTGCTCTTTTGTTCAATGCCATTATGTCACTTTTGCAAAATTAGAGCTGTTTAAGGTCATTTTTCTTAAGGGTACCCTCTTGTGTAATTGGCTCACTGAATAGTGTATGCTTTCCGTACTTGTAGACTGGTTAAGATTCTGTTTGGTTCCTTCCATGTTGGAGGATACAGCTGTGCCCTTTCAGGTGCAGAAGATCAAGAAGTTTACTTTTTCTACTCTGGCTTTCATTCTCAGTGAGGTTCCAGTTATCTGCTTGTGGGGACTTGGGATGATGGTTGGCTGGGAGATGAGCCTATATGTAATATTTGATTTTTTTCATTTTGCTGGTGAAGTAAAGTTAGACTACATTTTTTTTCATTGACCCAGACAACAAGTATGCATGGGGAAAATGGATTGAATGTTAAAATAGAAGAAAAGCCATCTTTGTATAGGAAAATCTCAAGTCCATCAGTCCATATCAATATGGAGACGATTATGCTACAGTGTTATGGTGCTCTTTAAGGGAGAGATCAGCTGTAGTCCCAAGAAGAACAATATGTGTAACTTGTAGTCTTAAACATACTAATCACTATATTTACACACACACACACACACACACACACACACACACACACACACACACTTTTCAACCACCTTGTTCTGAGTAAAAATTCTCAGTTGTTGCTTCTACTAGCCATATAATCTTGGACAGACTGTGTGCCATCTCTGAGCCTATTATGTAATCGTTAAAATGAGGCTAGAGTAATACCTTCTTGCCTAGATCTGAATGGATTCAATGAGATAATTCACTTAATTGCTTATTATGAGAGATGTGGTGGGTGAAGATTGTGCTACTATGTAGATGAATCTAATTAAAATCTTTCATTTTGTGTATCTGAGTCTTCTACACACTATAATTTTTCCTCCGAGTCTTGCTGTTCATCCCGACTGGAGAGCTAAGATAACTATCTTTTTTCATGTTTGTTAATTGTTTGATGTTTTCCTCCTCAAATTAAGAGAAAATGCCTACTTCTTAGTCACTATTTAGAATGAAAATGTGGAGCTGTTTTTCAAATTATAAAATAAAGAGCATAGTTTGAGCATACGATAGGGAGATCCATTTTAAGACACAAGCTACTGGCTGTTATGGAAAGGAGAGATTAATGAGGTAACTGTCATTCCTTACATCCCCAGTGACTGTTCATTGGGATGGCACATCACAGCCTGTGATGAGCTACTAGAGTGGCCTGGGACAAGGTTACCTTCACAGTCACAGCTTTTGTCTGACCAGACAACTTTGTAGCCAACAATGTGATATTTTTCTGTAAGTCATAAATTGCCACCTGAGACAATAAAAGAAAATCACATCTAGTCAGTTCAGAAGCATAACATATATTCTCACATATATGGAAATGCTGGACGTTCACTATTGATTTTCAAGCCCAGACATAGACTGGACTTTCCAGGAGGGTGGAAGATACAGGTGTGAGGGAACTTAGTCAAAGCTGGCCTTGGGTACACCCTTATCATAGACATTTCTAACTAGCCAAGGGAATATACTTTGAGAAACATGTCCTCCCTAGTACTTGTTTTTCAAAGTATGGTGGGTAGATCATCTTCACTGCCATCACCTGAGAATTTGAAAGAAACAAAATCCATTAGATCTCATCCCAATCCACTGTTAGAAGGCCTGTGACTCATGCAGGCTCCCTAGGTGATAGCACATTAAAATTTAAGCAGCGCAGACCAAGGGGTTATAGGCAAAGGCTTACAGAATTCAGGAGTCACTTCAATCAGGAACCACGCCTAGGCAATACTATTCCCTACTGAGCCCTGACTTTGGGAGCAGATAGTATTTGTTTTTTATCATTTCGGAGAAATTGGCATGATCATACATTAAGAGCTGTGATGACTGTAAAGTGCAATAATAGATGTAACTGCAGATAATTAGTAGGGTTGTCCTCCTTGCTTTTTATGTCTTGTCTGTCCTGTGAAACCATTAGAACAGCTGTTTGAAGGAGGCATTTGAAATTCTCTCTGAAGTGTTTTCCTTGGTCCTGCTTTACAGAAACTATTCTCACAGTGCGGACAGCATTAGGTTGTCCTTATGCTATTATATGCCTGTGAGTGACAGCTGCACAGAGCTGGAGTGGAACACAGTTACCACCTCGCAGCTTCCTGTTTTGGCCTGCGGATTTGAGGATATGCTCATGTGTATTGGGTAGAAAGACAGGTAGTTTATTGGAGGAGGGGCATGGAAGAAAACCCAGTATACTCCCTATCCTCCGTAAAAATTAATATGTAATAGAATCTTAAAAATCAGATTAAAATATTAATGCCGGACACTACCTGGGAACAGGTTCCAGTCACACTCAGATGTTAACAAAAATGGGTATTATGTCAATTAATAAGAATGTTTTGAGAACAACAAGAAAGATACTATACAAAATTGTGCTTGTATATTTATAATATTTAAATTCCTAAAATTCTAGAGTTTCAGTAGTTGGAAGATCTTAGTCCTGTCAATGACCTTAGAAAATGAGAAACGAGACTTTGTCTTGGGCAATTTTGTGTTTCTCTTTCAAATCTCTACATTTTCAATGTCACATTTTTGAAAATAGACTTCAGAGAAAACATAGTATAATGAGAATTATGGCAATGAAATTTGAGAGTTAGTAGGATCAGTGTTCACTGGGTTTCAGTGTTATAGTCTAAACATGATAAATGGATTTTGGACCTCGGGTGTCATTTAGCTTCTTCTAGCTTTTTTCTGACATTGTTGTCTTTCATATACACAAGTTTCTTAGGTCGAGTCATTATACATATACAACTTAAATTATATCTACATTTTTAGATTCTGCAGTTACAGTTTTCTACTGTTTATTTATTGCACATGTTGATCTGTACCAACCATACAACACTACAACAAGCATGACAGGTGCATCTCCTGCTGGCTTCTGGCAGGAAGGATAGGGATGTGACTGGATATAAAGGAGACAAAGAGTTGGGACCTGGCACAGCAGATTCTGTAAGCCATTGTGATGTGGAGTGAGGTCTATGGAATGACATCTTCACCATCACTTGGAAGCTGGTTATAAATGCAGAATCCAGGCCCACACTTCACATCCAGTGAAATAGAAAATTTAGCAGGGTCAGCAGGCTACTGCTGGAGGGATAGGCCTTTAATATGCATTCATTTAGTAGAGGAAAGTTGAATGAAGCAAACATCTAAAATCTTATATACTTCAAACTCAGAGAATAAAGTCAGTTATTACAAGCATAGAAAGGTTACTGATTAATTATAAACCACTTGGTCGTCTCAAATCTAAAGGTGCATTTGACTATGAAGTTAGTTGTCCATTCTAGGCAGAGCAGACCCTAGAGGATACATTTTCTCATTAGTGTGAAATAGGGAAGTCTGATTAAGCTAAGCCATGTTGACACCAAAGACTAAAGAAAGACAAATGGCAATGCCATAACAAATTGCCAGCCATGGTTAATCTCAAAAGCAAAAGAACACGCTATTTAATAGAATGATGATAGGAAGCTTATATCAGCATCAGAGAGATTCCCCAGTGTTTTTGGAGCCTATGTTTAGAAACCAAAGCCCAAAGGATTGTTTTCTGTGTCTAGTGCATTATCCTACGAAGGTTAAATGGAAGCATTTGCTTCCATTCCAGTTATCTTGACAGTGGCATAGCTGGAGGTGGGAGCATTACTGACAACTGTGTGGTAGGGCAGTTTCATGTCCTGAGCATTTTGCTCCACCCCCATCAGTGATTTTTGTAGTGTTTTAATGTGACTTATTCATTTATTACATCATACAGAGTCAGTAGAGGGAGTTAGTTAGTAGAACAAGGACCAGTGTGCCTACTACTGTGTTAAAATGGTCCCTAAGATGAGAATAGACGTAGATGTTACCCTACCATCCAGATCATGGTGTTGTCTCCAGGCTTGCTCTCCTGACAATAGAATCTGCCCACTCTCCTGAGCCAAGTGCATTATTTTGTTTTATGACAAATTCTATTACCCTAAAGGGTATTCAGAGATACTGTAAAACTATTGGAAATCATAAGAAAAAATTTTTGTATGTGTGCACAAGTATATTTTATTGCTTTTCAAGAGGAGGATCTATGTCATATTGTCAAGATGTCTGATATCTAAACATTTTGAGAATTATGTAACAGGAGAGTTTTTGCAGAGGACATCCTTTGGAATTGTGACCTGCGCTTTACTTTTCCATGGATTTCTTTTTTTTTTTTTTTAACTTTTTTAATTAATTTATTCTTGTTACATCTCAATGGTTATCCCTTCCCTTGCATCCTCCCATTCTTCTCTCCCTCCCATTTTCCCCTTATTCCCCTCCCCTATGACTGTTCCTGAAAGGGATTACCTCCCCCTGTATATGCTCATAGGGTATCAAGTCTCTTCTCGGTAGCCTGCTATCCTTCCTCTGAGTGCCACCAGGTCTCCCCCTCCAGGGGACATGGTCAAATATGAGGCACCCAAGTTCCACTCCACTGAGGAGAATGTTCTGACCATTGGCTAGATCTGGGTAGGGGTTTAAAGTTTACCGCCTGTATTGTCCTTGGCTGGTGCCTTAATTTGAGCGGGACCCCTGGGCCCAAATCTGCCTATCATAATGTTCTACTTGTAGGTTTCTAGGACCCTCTGGATCCTTCTACTTTGCTATGAGAGAATCATGGGAGAATAGCAAAGTAGAAGGATCCAAAGGGTCCTAGAAACCTACAAGTAGAACATGGATTTCTTTTAAGTGGATTAGTTAAGATACTTTGGAGAACAAATAAGGGCAAATATGCCTTTAATTGTCTAAATCAAAACCAACCCAAGTCACAGATTCCGAGCGACTAAAAAGGACTAGACTTGCTCACTTTATTCAGATTGATGCAGAGAACAAAGATATCACCCAGAACACACTGTTTCTTGATGATTTTCTCTGGTGTCTTTCTTAGATCTGCCAGATCATTTGCCAAGATTGAACTGTCTTATGCTCAGGTGTTGGCCAGCACCTCTAGGGCTACTGTAACCAAGCTCTTTTTGAGGCTGAGAGGAGGAACAGAATCCTAAACCTATCAATTTCAGGAAAATATTCCAAGATTTGAAATTTGTTGAGATTGGATTTGCATAGGCAAATTGTGTGCATCATTGGAGGGAAATGCTTTTGTCAGAGAGAGAGAGGGAGAGAGAGAGTGTGTGTGTGACAGAGAGAGAGAGACAGAAAGAGAGAGAGAACAGAAAGAGAGAGAGAGAGAGAGAGAGAGAGAGAGAGAGAGAGAGAGAGAGAGAGAGAGAATTTAGTCAGAGCATATGCTGTAGTTCTGGAGCTATTGAAGCTTTGCTGAAGCCCCATGAATCCCGCGTGACACCCTGGGGAAATAACTTCTGAGAAGTACAAAGTGTCTAGTAACCTAACTTCCCCTGACTTTCAAGACTCATCAACCCCAGGAGTCAGGCACTGTCATCCACTCTACAGATGCAAGCTCTGAAGTCAAAAAGCCCCTAAATGCAATAGCCAGGATTTTGACACAGGCCTCCTGACCTCAGAGCATGCCAGGAAGCAGCTGGTCACAGAGAAACCCTTATTAATACAGAGACAACCCAGCTGGTCTCTGCAAAAAGACTGAGACACACCTGGAGCCCCCTCTCTTCTGTGTGGTCAGTAGGACCCACTTATTTGCCTGGTGCATTTGCTTACCAAATCCCTTTTGTCTTTTGTTTACACTAGGAAAAAAGAACTTCCTCAACACTGTTCCATTTCCTTTAAACTTGAAACACACACACACACACACACACACAGAAAAACACTCACCAATTGCTTATATGAAAAATGTAAAATAATATGTTGAAAAGCATTTTCTCTTGTAGTTAACTGATATACTAAACTCTGGGTTGTGCATATGGATCCAAAACCAATTGAAACATTTATACATTGATTTTTTTTTTTTGTTACTAAACTCATTGAGTAGTTTAGAGGTGATAAAAATAAGAAACAAGGTCAGCTCCAAAAATATAAATCATGATTTACCATTTTAACTAAAGTCTTGTACTAGAAATTATCTTCGTTGAAACCAAAATATAGCTTTAATTGAACCTTGCCATAGGCTCTATCATCTATGGCAAATCCTTGATAGCATAGTTGGAAGAAACTCTTAAGAACATGGAAGTCATGTAAGCTCTGGAGTTTCTCCTGGATGGGCTAAGATTTTATTACTTAGACAGAAATCCAATGGGGACTTTATATCACAGAAGAACCAAACTATTTGATTTCTACCCTATTGATCATAATCGCTGAAGAGAATTCTCAGGCATTTCTCCCAGTGTGCATTCTCAACTCTTTCTAATATGTATTCTATACCCCAAGAAGATAAGGGAACCTTGCCAGTTTAGCTGCTTTTACCCTTTTTTTGTTAAATTCCTCCACTGAATGAGTCTTTTTAAGCATCAATTACCCAGGAGATTGCTAGTTAAAATCTATGCCTGGCAATCTCTATGGCACTTAACACTTACAATAAAGGTAAGGTACAGCACTAGAACAAATTCGAGCAGCTTGCTTGACAGACATTGAACTCACTTTCAGGTTCCTGATATCTCTGGGAACATTCATATTCTCATTTCTATATTAAACTTGCAGAGAGAAGTTAAAGGACTCCTTAGGAGGGCAGGGGAAAATATATTGATGGAAGTTAACTTAGAACTTGCCCTTGTTTCTGGGTGAAATATGTTTTTCCCTCAATGGATAAGTGGAAGTTTTCACTCATATATTATCTGATACTAGACTCAACCACCTATCTAAAAATGTCTCATACATTAATGCATTTATAAGGATAGACCATTTCCCAACTCCAGTGGGTCTGAGTTTCTGTGTGTCACTCTTATTTATTATTCTGCCCCCATCTTAAAGCAGTGTCCTTCATTAGGTGGGCTCTCTGGTAACCTAAGGTGGCCCCAGTTAGTGTCCCAAAACATGTTCTAGGACTGAAGATGGATGTAAAAACTTTGGGCCTTGATTATTCATTGAATGCCATAAGTAGATACGTAAAATGGAATAGAACACTTGAAACTAGGTCTAGAGAAAGAATATGTCTACATTTTCCTTATAGAGATAGTTTTTCATATCTCATGTTTACAGTCAAGTTGAAAAATATGCGATACATTTGTTTAAGATTAAAAAATAATCTGCCATGACTATTTTTACATTTTTGAAAACACTGTCTTTAATTTACAGAAATTTAAAAAATTAATGCAAAGTAAAAGGAAATTATATTTAATGTCTTAACGATGTCTTCATTTGATCTAGTTCCAAGAAAAGGCCTCATTAGGCCCTGTGACAAGGTGATTATTCAGAGTCACTGTCACTTTCCTGGGGTTTTTTAGCAATTATCTGGAACAGTTTTTACAAGGAGGCAGTATTTCCCTTTATAGCATCGTGTCAAGTCTCAGATGTTGATGCAGGGCTGCTCATCTACAAAGGTAACAGATAAGAGCTTTAAGCTTCATTTCATGTCCTTGAAAACATGGCATCCTCTGAAATTTTACATTGTAAAATCATTGAAGCTTTTGAAGGCCATGGAAGACATTTTAGTACTTGCATTGCTCCCATTTCAGACCACATACAAACAACTTTTGGCAATGACATAACAATGAAAAATTTCTCACTCAAGTCTCAGCCCATTTCTAGTTATATACATACATACATACATACATACATACATACATACATACATACATCTTTTAAGTTATATTTTTCTGCTTTCCTGGCCTTTTGAGCTTTACATAACCTTTGTGCTTTCTTATTCTATTAATCCTTCAAATGCCAGAATCCTGCAGAGAGGGAATTCAGTGCTGCATTCTTTCATTGTCAACCAAGCCACGTGAACCTTTCAGGATGGTGCAATTACCCATCCATGAGAAAACAGTGTCTTAGTTTTGTAATTATTTAGTTCATTTTTATTTAACTGTATGGTGTAAGTAAAATTCCTCATAGTGTTTTATTATCAGATTAAGCACGGGCAGGTATTTTTATTTTAATTTAAATAATAAATAGACAGGATAGCTGAAATTTCCTAAATTGAGTACATTTTTCATAGTTAGTTCTATAGTAAATCTTTTTAATATATCACTTCCTGTAGGGAAATTACCAATATATGGAAATGAGCCAACATTACTCTATTGCTGGGAAGTGACTACAACTTCAGTTTTGTACTAAGAAAATACATAAATTTGCTTAAGCTTCTACATTTCCAATTTTGGGGATACTTTTTTTTTTTCTCAGTAAACTCTATATATCCTATGAAGTCTCAAAATGTCATTTCTCTACTTCCTTATCAAACTTTCTGTCCTTCTGTTGTTGGAGTTGGTTAATGCTGCCTTTAATTTAATTGAGAATGATTGATCAATAAGGTCAATGTTGTGGCGAATCATTAGTTACCGTTATGTAGATTGTCATGGATTTGCCATGAAAAGTGCAAGGAGTAAATTTTTGTATTGATTTTCTAGAGCATAGTGCAGTTATAACTTATCTATGACTTTTCTGGGACTAAAGGAAATGTTCACAGGTAGAGAACTTGCTTATGCATTGAGTCCTTGAATTTGATCTCTCTCTCTCTCTCTCTCTCTCTCTCTCTCTCTCTCTCTCTCTCT
>OU015742.1:181837065-181900163 GCA_907169655.1 Acomys percivali
TCTCTCTCTCTCTCTCTCTCTCTCTCTCTCTCTCTCTCTCTCTCTCTGTGTGTGTGTGTGTGTGTGTGTGTGTGTGTGTGTGTGTGTGTGCAGCCTTTGTTTAAGCTGACAGGCTTTTTTTTTTTTTGGCCTCAAAATATACAAGCAATTAAATGCTGTATTCTTTAATCCACTTGTTTTGTGTTATGTTATTAGTCACAGCCAAAGAATAAAGCTCAGAGTTATTTCTTCTATTAGGAAAAAGATCACAGGACCTAGTAGCAGAAGTCTCAGACTAAGGCCTTCTTAGTCCTCTTAACATTTATACAGCCTTGGGCAAAATTAGGATCAATTGACGCAATGTGTTTAGAATTGTTATATAGATTGAAGAAACTCATGTTCAAAGAATCCTAGTCCCTTGACTTAGTCATATGGTACTCAAGTAATTTTTGCCTTCTGGAAAGGAAGTTAAAAAGAAATGAAGATAAATAGAGTTTATCACCCCAGATTTCAGGTAAAAAAAAAATAGCAAAAATATGGCAAGTGCAGACAACATTCTAGAAACTTTTATGTGCTTTCTGTGTTTTTAAACCTAGATAGTTCAATCCCAGAGGTTTTGTCCTTAGATTGTATGTTTCATCTCAGAGCATTATCAACTAATAGCTTTGGTTTGGTTTTCTGTGAAATGGGGTTGGCATGACCTACCTTAAAAATTGCATGGAGACCGAGACACTGTGTGAAGCATTTAATAATGTTGATGTGTGTTCAGTGCTGAATAATAAGAGTACTTGCTTTTATTCTTCTGTACAATATATGTGATCAAGGGGAACTGAAAGACAGATTTAATTGGAACAACATGTTCCCCAAATCTCAGTTCCTGAGAACTGAAAAGGAGTTTTTTTTTTCTTTTTTTTCTTTTTCTTTTTTTTTTTTTTTGGCAAAACATCTTCAAAAGGAATTCCATGATATAGATTATTACTTATAACAATTGAAAAGTATATTATACACATAAAAAATACATAAACTTGAATAGTATGTACACATATATATGGGTATTGTTTCAATCCAATGTAAAAGCAATTTGGAGATATAAAAGTTCTTTTCATTTTTGTTTTCCTTACATTGGCTTTTTTCCCTGAGTACCTGTGAAGAGAAAGAAAATACTGACCTTGCTTTTCCTTCATGCCTCACTCTCCCCACTCTCTTCCCATCTTCTTCTTCCTACCTTTGTTTTACAGATTTCCACAAAAAAATCCTCTAGCTTTTATTTATTTATTTATTTATTTATTTATTTATTTATTTATTTTCTCTGTCAATTTTTTTATTAATTTATTCTTGTTACATCTCTATGGTTATCCCCTCCCTTGTATCCTCCCATTCTCTCCTCCCTCCCATTTTCCCCTTATTCCCCTCCCCTATGACTGTTCCTGAGAGGGATTACCTCCCTCTGTATATGCTCATAGGGTATCAAGTCTCTTCTCGGTGACCTGCTGTCCTTCCTCTGAGTGTCACTAGGTCTCCCCCTCCAGAGGACATAGTTGGATGTGAGGCACCAGAGTACATGAGAAAGTCATATCCCTCTCTCCACTCAAGTGTGGAGACTGTCCTGTCCATAGGCTAGATCTGGGTAGGGGTTTAAATTTTACCGCCTGTATTGTCCTTGGCTGTTGCCTTAGTTTGAGCATGACCCCTTGGCTCAAATCTGCCTATCATAATGTTCTACTTGTAGGTTTCTAGGACCCACTGGATCCTTCTACATTGCTATTCTCACATGGTTCTCTCATCTAGAGTCCCAATAGGATGTCCTCCCCTCTGTCCCAGTTTCCTGGTATGGGAAGGCTTTCGTGGGACATGCCCATTGAGCTAGTATGCAGATATAAGTGAGTACATACCATTTGAGTCTTTCTGCTTCTGGGTTAACTCACTCATTATGATCATTTCTAGCTCAATCCATTTATCCACAAATTTCGGGAATTCCTTGTTTTTAATAGCTGAGTATTATTCCATAGTGTATATGTACCACAGTTTCTTTATCCATTCTTCTACTGAGGGACATTTAGGCTGTTTCTATGATCTGGCTATTATGAATAAGGCTGCTATGAACATGGTTGAGCAAATTTTCTTGTTGTGTGCTGGTGCATCTTCTGGGTATATTCCAAGGAGTGGAATAGCTGAGTCTTGAGGAAGCCCTATTCCCAGTTTTCTGAGATAGCACCAGATAGATTTCCAAAGTGGTTGTACTAGTTTGCATTCCCACCAGCAATGAAGAAGTTATCCTCTCTCCCCCCATCCTCTCCAGCATGTGGTGTCGCTTGAGTTTTTGATCTTAGCCATTCTGATGGGTGTAAGATGGAATCTCAGAGTTGTTTTGATTTGCATTTCCCTGATGACTAAGGAGGTTGAGCATTTCTTTAAGTGTTTCTCGGCCATTTGATATTCTTCGGTTAAGAATTCTCTGTTTAGTTCCAAGCCCCATTTCTCAATTGGGTTATTTGGTTTGGTGGTGTTTAATTTCTTGAGTTCTTTATATATTTTGGATATTAGACCTTTTTCAGATGTAGGGTTGGTGAAGATCTTTTCTCAGTCTGTAGGCTGTCGCTTTGTTCTCTTGACAGTGTCTCTAGCCTTATAGAAGCTTCTCAGCCTCATGAGGTCCCATTTATTAAGTGTTGACATTAAGGCCTGGGCTTGTGGTTTAGGTATTAAGGCTTCAATTAAGTTTGACCATGTTGCATAAAAAAAAAAAAAAAAGAAAGAAATATATTAGCCTGTTTGCTTGTCTATGTTCTATCATCACACTGTGGCTTATTACTATTACTGCTAACTCCAATGAGGAAGTCGCCCTCTTATTGCCCACCTGTGATGGTCACATGCATTGCTGCATGCTACTGTAAACATTTTCTGGCTCAAATCCTAGAAGCGCCTGTGATGGATATTTACATGTCAATGAGCACCTCTTTCTGCTCTCTATTTCCCTATACACTCTGGGATGACCTTTGACCACCTGTTAGGGTAAGTTCCTTCCTGGCATCCTTTTGTCTGAGGCATGTGTTTATGATTAGGAATTAAGTTTGGTCACCTAGTCTGATAAGCAAGGAGAGAAGCTGACTTGTATTCGAGGTGTTTTAGTGTGCCAGTGTTCTATTGGGCTGGTTTCTGTAACAATTGAAATGTCTTTTGTCAACACCCAGCTGATTAAATTGCAAGCTTATGATGTTTTCAGATCCAAAGTGAAAGTAACACATTCTTGTTCTTTTAGTGGCCTCATAAAAGTCAAATGTTTAATCTCGGGAGAAAATTTAGAAGATGGCAGTAAAACCTTAATGATATGCCACATAAATAATAGAAGTCCCTTTGCAGGAAATGACTTGTTATGAGGTTTCTTCAAAGAAATAAGCTATAAAATACAGCATTGTACAAATCTAAAATAACCAGTAAACAATGTGCTTCAAAGACAAAGCATCAAGAAAAGTTAGACCATTATCTAGGTCAATGTTACAGTCCCAAAACACTAAACGTGCCACCAGAAAATATTCGTTTAAAAAATTACATTACTTTATTTCAGTCAGTGAAAACTGATAAATTACTTGGCCATAGTAAAAAGATTATTTTCTTTCTGAGTCTTTTACCCAGTCTTTTTTGTGTGACTTACTCCTCCTGTTATTGTTGTATACATGTATAAAAATGCGCAGATAGATGGGCCAACCGTTGTTTCTCTCTGCACGTTGTATAAAAGTAATGCAGCAATTGTAAGACCTTCTCATCAGATTATTTTTATTTCAAAGTGTAGTTGATAAAGAGAAAAGACTAATCCTGGCTTGTTAAAATGCTACAGGGAAATGTACAAACCATCAGCATTCCCTTCGGGTTTCTAGTCACTCCAAAATGCCCTCATTTGCCAGTCTAGAACTAATGCAATTACTCAGACTGTATTGAGCTTGCAAAGAACATTTTTCTGTGGACATGGCTTTTATGCAACCCTTTGGCAGATGCTGATGCCCAAAGTTTGTGTAAGATGAGTGGTGATGTTTGGCTTTTGCTTCCCCCATGCAGACCTCATCCCAGATATAAATGGTTGTCGTTGATTAGACTTACAAAGTTAGGCCAATAAGCATGTGTGGGGATAGTTCCTCTAATTTTTCCTTGGAAAGTTAAATCATATTATATTCTAAAGGAGAAGGGTAGTATTTGGTTATTGGCTGAATGAAAAATATGAAACTGGATTTGCTGGTCTTGGTACTGACTTTGGGTAAGATATAGTTAATTGTAACATTACCTTATGTCTAGTTATAATCCTATAAGGGTATAGACTGAAAAATGGCCATAACAGAGCTGAAATGTCCCTGGACTTCTAGAGACACTGATGTCCTCAACAAACTAAGTGCCCTGTCTAGATTCACAGCTGAGATTATAAGAATATACTGACATTGTTAATGAGCACCAGTCTTTCACATACTAGTAATGAAGACAATTGAGTAATTGTGAGCAGGCACATATGTCGCCTCCTTTCTCCTTTTCTTTGCTTATTCATGACCTCATGCTCTTGCCTTAGATGGGAGTTAGTATATGGGGCTGTGGAGAAGAACACACTCCTCCTTACCTACATGCTGAAATGCAAGACCATAGTCAATTATGTAGAACACTGGGGTCTCTTTTGTACTCTCTCTACAAGCGGACAGTCTCAGTTCATATAAATTCTTCAAGGATGTTCTAAACATTTTTAAATGTTTGATTTGGGTTTTCACTGTTGTTGTTGTTGTTGTTGTTGTTGGTGGTGGTGGTGGTGGTGGTGTGTGTGTGTTGCATGCACTTGACTGTGTGGGTGCCCCATGATTGCTCATGTGGAGGCTGAATCTTCCTCCATCTCATTCTGTCAGCGGGATTATGAGGCTCTTCCTCTCAGCTATATCAGTTGGCCAGCGAGTTCCTAAGATCTGCTTCTCTCTGCTTCCCTCCCACAGTGCTGGGATTGGAAGCAATCATCACTCTACCATGCTTTTATATCATACCATCTTTTATATCATACCCAACTTTATACCATATCAAGAAGTAATTTGAACTTAAGACCTCACGCTTCTAAAGAAACTATTCTTACTCATGTGGTGATCTCCTGAGCCACTGCTGTAAACTCTGAGTTCATGTTTATCAAATTTCAGTTCCTTGAGATGTAGAAGTTTCCATAGTAAAACTAGGACAATCTCCATTAATGTGGAATGAGGAGGGCTTCTGTTTCTTAGGCATGCTGCTAAGCATTTCCTGTGGTGTGGCCCATTTTAAGTGGGTCTTTGCTGTAGTCCCAGAGGACTAAAAAGGAAGAAAAAAAAAAAGGAATCACTCAATAAATATTGCTTACTTTCTTGGTTCTTATTTATAAGATTGTTGTTTTTCTTATAAATTTGGCAATCTTTCTGCCCTTTCATCTTCTTTTTAAAAGGTACTCTTTACTATTCTGCAGAGTCAAGACACAAATGGCCCTGGCCTGGAATTCAAGACATTCTTTTCAATTTTGTTTCTTGTCTGTGCTTCAAAACTTACAGAGTAGCAAAAAAAAAAAAAAAAAAAAAAAAAACCCCTAAAAAAGCCTGAAAAAAGACATTATAGCTTAAATCTATTTTAAATTATATATGGTACAGTTCATATTATGTGTATATACAGTGAGAAGTCATGACGAGAACAGGGCTTGACTGTGCTTCAAAACTTACAGAGTGATGAAAATCCCCCATGCAAAGCTGAGGAGAGGGCAAAGGTCAGAGAGCATGGCTTATGTGTAAGCATTTTCCATTATCTATGGTACAGTTCATATTGTACTGTATACAACGTGAAGCTGTGACAAGAACAGGCAAAGTAAAGCTCTCCAGTTAGGTCAGGATCATTTAGGAAATATTTTCCTGATACTCTTCTTGTGAGTCAATCCCAAAAGTGAGCGTTCCCACAGCAAGGAGTCTAACAAAGAAAAATGCCTTTATATACACAACTAAATGAGATGAAGTTAATTTTTCCATTGTGTCCCCTTCGTCACAAGCCAGGTGGCTTTATTAAAGTGTGCCTCTTTGGCTACCTCTTCTAATCTCATGACAAATGGCATAACCCTTAGTGTCCCCTGGTTTTGTCTGGGTAGGTACTGCTCTCATCCTGAGGATTATGAAGCCCCCGTGGTGATCTTTTTTATTTCTCACTCAGTGTCCTTCAGCCCTTACCTTTCCTGGAAAAACACAGATGGCTCTTAACTCCTGGCACAACAGCCAAGGGACTGCTTTGGTGCTGCTTTGCTGCACTTCTGAAGCCTAGCAAATGATTGCACAGAATCTACTGCTAGTCTCAGTATACCTAAAAATAACTGCTGAAGGTAAAAAGGTATTAATAGAGAAGAAATCCTCCAACATCCATTATTATTTTATCTCACCAATGTGATGCTTCTTTGGTGTTGCATTGAGTGCCTGCCTATACTGATGGTCTGAATCCCACATCTACTCCTCCATTCCTAGTGTACCACAGCTCCTGGAAATATGTTCAGTTTGATAAATAGATGCATTGCAGTAAAGTTTATATGGAAGATAAGAATCCTTGTTTGTATCTGGTCACAATGTGTGTTTTGGCTAATTCTGATGGATTTCTGACTTTTCTGGAACCCAAGTTGGAGCTTTCTAGATACTGTTATTGGATAATATAAGATGCTATTCAAAGAAAAAAACTTGTGGTCTGCACTTGTTATCATCATCTTCGTATATATATAATATATATAAATAAATATATTTATAAATATAACTTTATATATTTATGTAAAATGTAAATAAATATACATTCAAAGATATATTGCCATATAAAAAAATAACTGAAAGGAGTGCCCCAAACTGTATATCAGTCTTAACTTTTGGGGTTTTCTTGATATAACACAAAAATTTTTTAAAAATTGTCAGTGAACATGTTAACTTATAACCCTTTATGAAGCAAAGCAAGTAAACACTGGCACCAACACAAGGTATTTGATGTGGGATGGGTTAGTCAATCTTTGGGGCACCAATCATCCTAGTTTACCTGGTATAGAACCAATTGTAGCACTTGAAATTTCACATCCCAGGGAAACCTTTACTTTTGGGAAAATTCAGAAGATTTTCCACAGTAATTTAAATGTAACACTTGTTGGCAAGTCATATAAAAGACAATAATGACATATGAATATCTTCTTTTAACCTTACATTAACTTCTAAAAATACATTCACTGTTTAACTGGATTTAGGGAGTCATTTGTGGATGTTGAACAGACATCCATATGGTAGGGGGTGGGGACATTAAAACATTTATTAGAATATCATTAGTCTTTTCATAGTGAGATCAATACCTCTTTGAAACTCCAGGCTTGCCTTCTGAGTGCCTACTGTTGACTCTCAAGTGACCACCTAAGGATTTAATCAAGATCTTCCAATAAGACCTTGGAGACTCTCTCAGCCATTTTTTCCTACAGCCCATAAATGCATTCTATCTCAGCTTTGTATTCCTTTATCTTCAAAATTGTAGGAAAACCAAAAATCTATAGTCAGTGCAACACACACACACACACACACACACACACACACACACACACACACAATTTAAGTGGAATATAATTTCTTTTGCTCTGCTCCTTGCTCTCGTGCCCTTGCTCAGTTACCATGGGAACACCTCTACCTCTCTAGGAAGAGGATAGTAACATCAAGCAGTGGGTTTTTAAGGTAGTTTGTGCCTTGGGTTTGAAGTCATGCTTAGGTGTCAAATATACAGGACACCATGTGATAGTTTATTCTGGCATGTGCTATACATGGCATGTTAGTCATTCTTAAAATGAGCAAAGGCACTTGGGAGGCAAGCCCTACTGCTTTCACCTTTTGTCACCAGGACGCAGCACTTCCTTCAGATTAAATAAAAGTAATGGAAAATGTCCCTGGATGCTCAACTCATCTTGGAACAAGAAGTCAAAAGCTGTTAGTGGGAAGTGTGTTAAACACATAGACAGATTTCTCTTTTGAGCATATGTTTTATCAGTTGCCTAGTACTTACACTCATTTTTTCTGAGATTCTTTTAATTAGCACCTCCCTCAAATCTATCATTCTCCTTCCTGAACTGCCCTACTTTGACATACTCCCATCTGTTTGTGGGGTCCAAACCCCACTAAACCTTTCAAGCCCCTCTTCCCTGCCCACATATTCTAAAAATTTGTTCCTAAAATTAAAATAAAATTATATGTCTATTTTCTTCATAAAGAGCAAAGGGAAGACAGCTATTTCAATTTAGGAAGTAAATGGAAGATAGATTTCAATCCCAGAATGCACTAATGTACACTAATATGCCACCTGGATTTGTGGCTTTAAGTTAAATAAGTGCTTGTTTAGAACACAATTCTCTTCATAATCACATTAGATTCAATAGGAGAACATTTGTATTCATTTCTATAATTGAAAATGCCAAGTACCCATTTCCTTCTCTGGGGTGTTTTGGTTTTAGATAGTAAAGATGGCTTTTCTAAAATAGGCCTGTTCTCCTTAAGCTTAATCAGTTTATAAAGATGTTAAGTATTTTTCCATTTTTCTGCTTCATGGAAGTCACCTTTGGAGTAAAAGTAGAGGTGACTGTTCTTGCCAATTTTTAAGTAACTGGCTTGCAAGAATGATTCCCTACAGAGCTATTTTGTGTATAGAGTCCCCCTGGGTTTTGATGTGGGAGAGGAATGGCAGTGTATTTTAGAGTGGGCATTTGCTCTAATAATTAGGATCATAGTACAGCGTGTGGCCCATTGCCTGGTGGGGCCTAGATGTCTATACATAACAAGGATTTTCCCACATTGTGCTACTGGGCTGATTGCACACATTGTTCCTAGATTTGAACAAAATAAAATTCTCTTAAAGTCAAAAACCATCATTTTCTTGATACTGATTGCCATTTGTTACGTGCACATTATTAGGCAGATACTGTGTGCTAACAGGGCAAAGGTGAAAGTTCAACCTTAGCCGTCAAACCAAGGTTTCTAAGTTTTGCTGAAGGACAGATGTGCAGTTAAGAGAGTCCTACAACTGAAGCTGTGATTAACCAAACCTTTGATGAAAATATGTCATTCATGAGGGGTTTAGTTACTGACTTCTTTAAAAAGAACAGTGTTTGGGGATGTGGGGAAGGCCTTGGGGAATAAAGCACTTGTGATGAAAGCAAGACCTGAGTTCAGATCCTTTAGCCTACATAGGATTGAATATAGTACCATGCCCATGTGTAAACCTTGGTCCCTCTTTTCTGCAAGATTAGAGGCAGAGACAGAAGAGATCCTTAAAGCTTACAGGTTAGCTAGCCTGTTAGACACGGTGCTGAAAAACAAGTCATCATGGCTCAAACAAGGTTGACTGACAAGCAGAGTTGGTTTCTGACACAGATATATACAAATGCATAAAAAGACTGAAAACCACCGGCATTAGGGTTAGACAGCCTGAATATGAATAATTCACTTTTGCCTGATAGACATTGGCATCAGGAGACTGACAGAAATATTCATTTGACTATCATCATTTTAGTGCTGTGATATTGGAGAATTTACATAGTGATATCTTGGAACCTCAGTATTCGTATCTGTTGATTAGAAGACTGTTCTGTTCTGAAGATTAAAATGATGTGTGAAAATCTGAGCTATTTAGTTGCTCAATAAATAGTCGTAAACCTCATAGCTTTAAACTATTGTAAGAATATCTCGCAACCTCTAGTTCTTTAAATATGAATGAGGAGAGAAATCACTTGTAGGTGTGTTATTAAAGTTGATAGTTGTGATCCTACTGTGAAAAGAAGATTGTTCTTCTCTGGAGGGTAATTTGATTACAATGATATTACTTTGAAAAGGTAATATGCTAAATGAAATCATCAGTTGCCCCAAAGTGTTAACAAGGTCTGGGAAAGGAGCCATTTAATCACTCCGAAGATAAAGCTTAATACAGACATACTCAGTAAACTTGGATAGCTGATGCCTGTTAACCGCAGTATGCATTCCTCAACCCATTTTTCTTAAGCTCTGATTTTTAACTCCTCAAGATTCAGTAGATTTTGTTGCTGCTGAATCCTATTGACTGCATTTCTTGGTAGAAATTGAACGCTTCCTCCTGTCCCTGAATACCAGTACAAAATTGATTAAGAGAACATATATGCAGGATGTTCCAGGCTGAACTAAAAGATAAAGGAGGAACCTGTATATGAGATGCTTCACAGACCAAACTGATTTTGATGGAGTATCGACCAGATGTATGGAAGTTGTATGTTTTGGTTTGATTACAGATAGCAAGTTTCTAGCAATTCAGAGAATGAGACAGGGATGACGATTTTGCAGTATGGTTAAAGCCAAAGAATCTACAATCCTCTTATGGCTTAATATTCAGAACTCTCAGAGTTTGAACAGCTAAGTATAGTACTTTTAGGTCAACTTCTAAAGAATTACAGTGAGTGGAAATATCTGTTTCTTTGGCCATCTTGTCATGTTTGGGGGCACTCACCTCTCTTGCAGTTCATATTATTTGGCTCATCTCAGCAAAACTGAAATAAAATAATCATTCTAACTGATTACAAATCATACTAATTCATTGTAAAAAAAAAATGGTTGCAATGGATGTAGCGGCATACACATCTCAGGACCCTAGTGGGGCTGAGATGGGACAACTACAAGTTTAAACTTGGACTATATGCTGGGATCCTGTTTCAAAACAACAACAAAAAAACCCTCTTCATAGGTTAGGGAACAAAACAACCATGTATAACTGCAATGATTAAGCATAAACCACAAAGCATGTCCTAGTTTGCAAAATACCTTTTTCACAAATAAAACCCAAATAGAAAGTACACCCCGAATTTCATATCTAAAAGTTCTTTGAACCTGTTGGGAAATACATTGAGATTGTTCAGCATAGCTCTAGGAGGAGGAGGAGGAGGAGGAGGAGGCTGTGACACAGATGCTGTGAAGTCAGACCTCGGCAAGTGTGCAAAGACACACGGGCATACTGAAGGTCACCATTCCTCCATGCTCTGAAACCAGGCTCTCTCCCCCACCACCTCTCACAGTGGCATCAGCCCATTAACTTTACCGTGACTACATTACAGAGCAGAGTGGCATCTGCCCTTGTTTCAGAAGGATGCCAAATCGCATTTCCATCTGCAGAGTCCTGGCAGAGCAAGGTTTAGAGTAGTAAGGCAGTAGATAAAAATATGGAGGGTATATTTTGCTATGTATATGATAGATGAAAATGATAAGGGGCCACTTAAAATCATCCTTTTTTTAGTATTTCCTAGAGCAATCTGGCTCATTTAGATTGAAATATCTGTCAGCAGCTCTGTCTCACTTCGATTGATCTCAACATTAAAATGTCTCTACATATTTTCCCTGTCTTTCCCCTTCCAGCTTGAGAGCTATAATTAAGCTCCATGGTAGAGGCAGAGAACCAACTAGAAGACCAGCTTATGTGCTGTGCTCTGCAGCAACTTTCAATAGAGAAGAGATGCTTTCCATTTGCCACAGTCTCAAGTACCACCTGTACCCCTCACCTCAAACAAATAAACAATGCAGAAAAGAAAGCACTGAAGACAACTTATTCCTTTTTAAACCGTCATTTTATTTTATTTCAAAGGAGTACTTGTTACAGCACCCGTCCAAGCAGATTAGAAGAATGATACTTGGGTTCTAAGTCTTGCATAGAATGTATTGGCACTTTTCTACTGCTTTAGGGAACTTGCAACAATAAAATCCTGTGAAATCTAACACCAGTTTCAACTCTTTCTGGCCCATATTCTGATAAAAAAATGTATCCCGGGACAGGTTTATCTCTGTTGATAACAGACTTTGTGGCTGCAGGAAAATGTTGATACTGTAAACCAGTATCAATCATTTTGACACTCACTCTTTAGCAGGCATGGAGACAAATGGGTCCTTTGGGATGGGTGCAACACGGGAGAAAATCAACAACCAGCATGCCAGACCCTTGTGGTGGGTACCTCTGAGCTTCTGTTGTGGATTTATCTCTGTGAGTGTCACTCTTTCCCTTTCTTCTCATTTCTTTTTATTTTTCATCAACAGTCTTTTGTTTGTTGCTTCAAGTGACTTCATTCTCTCCCAGTGTTTGCTGGCTTTACCATCGTTCGTGACGCTAGATACAAATATGATAGGCCCTAAGTATGTCCCTGTCTCTTCACAATTCTTTCCTTGTACCAGTGACCCCACTGGAAATTTAGTAATAACTGACTGAATTCTGAGAGGCAAAATAAAGGCACACCTGTCAAACCTTCATAAGGATGATGCAAAAATGTTTTGACCTATGCTATTTCTAAAAGTTTGGTTTTTTTTCAAGTTAACTCAATTCTAGGCATAGAATTTCCCCCATCTGCCTGGGAGCTAGTTAACTAATTCATTACATGAAGGAAAATCATCCCATACTTTGGCTTTATGAAGGAGTGATCTATAATGCAACCATACAAGGAGTATAAAATCAATTACACATCGTGAAATTGGATGAAATAAGCTTACATTAAACCAAAGATCAAAAATTTGAATAACTAAGCAGTCTGTTTACAAATATAAAATATTTAATTTCCAAGGAGTCAAGTTGGTAAAAATGAAATATTTGGAATAAATAAGCGCAAAGGGAATTGTAAAAAGTCGCATCTCATTTATATACATTTGTATTACATGTTGAATATCTCATTAGAATAATGGTTTTCAAATTTTTATTTTTTCTTTCAAGAGTGCACAGATCTGCAGGTGCTAAATGAGAGTTCTTTAGCTATTGATGTGCAAAGTAAATTAGTAGAGACTCTTTTCTTTCATGATGGAATATAAATTTCCCTACTTACCATTCAAGTATCTCAAAGTCCCCCATGCTTATATCAGGATATGTACATTTTTCATCAGTCTCTAGTCTTAGCTATTTTATTATACAATCCAAAACAGACCATATTTGACAGATTTGAAGAAAATATTTCCTCTAAAAACCCTAGTTAAGTATTTATAGTATCAAAGGAAAAGGACATTTGATCTGTAGTGGGATTGAGTCTATAGGGTACATCCTACGATTGGATTGACCTGGGCAGTGGAGAACTCTGAGATCCATTGACCAGGACAACAGATTACTCATTGTTCTCCTTGGGACTTTCCTTTCTAGAAGTCATATGATGTCTATGCAGACTGAGTAGTGTAGAGAGAGAGAGAGGGAGAGGAAAATTACAGCATTTCTACTTGGCCCAGTTCATGGGAAAGTGCACAGAAGAGAAGGTTACCTTAGGAAGGAAACTAGAAGTTCCCCTTTCATTCTTCACTGCACACATGTTTATCTGCTGAATCATTAAGTACAATGAGTTTTGCTTTTCAACTTTGCATTTGCTGTAGCTGTGCTTGCAAGAATTTTATCTGTGAAAGCATCTAAGGTGAAGAGATGTTCAAATTTAGCACAAACAGGACTAATTAGTTGAATATACAGATAGTGGATTTCTGACATTTATTTATTTGAATGTAAATGTGGCACACGTGACACGGTGTTTGTATGAAGGTCAGAGAACAAATTTTAAGTCAGTTCCTTTCCACTACCGTGTGAATTCTGGAGTTGGAACTAAGGTCATCATTTGGCACTTGATGGCAAGAGCCTTTGCTTGCTGAGTCATCTAGACAACATCATGTAGTACTTTTTAAAAATCTCTTCCAAATTTTACACAATGGTATATGTTAAAATTGATTTCTTCAAGGGAGATTAAAAGCTCATGGTTTTCTGGTTAAATTAATCAAATAGAATTTTGTTCAACAATTTAAGCATTTATTATATGACAGCTACTATGGTGTGATAAAAATGATTCAAGTTAATCAGCCAAAGGTCCATCTCATCAAATTTCTCCATACAAAAGTATATTATTAAACATGCCATGGTTAATAACTCCAGGGGAGTCATTTTTCTTTCCTACTATAAATATTGAAGTAGGATTTTTTAAATCTCTCAAAACTACCACCTATTTTTGAGTTTATAATAAAAATTCCTAATTATCCTGGGATCCTAGGATTCCCTCATAAGTTATTTCTCATGTCGATATTATTTTTGGTTTAAACTCTTTTTTTTCTGCCATTTCCCTTCTTAGATAATTTTTAAATCATTTCTCCATTATGTTGTTGGTAAACAGAATTCCTACTATTAAATTTATAATTCTACTAGAAAATCCAAAGAACTCTCATTTTTGTTATGATTTTCTACTTTTTCTGGTGTCCTTACTATCATTACAGAGTGAAATCGTATTCATGACACATAGAAGAGCCTTAAATGAGAGAACCCTTCTGCTGAAATGTATTGTTTAGGAAAGATTTGCTTACAGTAACATATGACATTTTAACTTTTCTATACCAAGCTTAAAAATACCTTTCAACAACTGGATGGACAATCAGTTTTTAAAAGTTGAATAGATTTAAGAACACAAGTCCTCAGTCCTATTAGTAAAATGAATTATGGTTTATTGAGTTAATTGCTGTCAGACTGGATGGTCCAGGGCTCTTGTGCATCTCTGCCAGAGGTCTATAGATTAGTTTTGTACTCTTCACAACTGATTTAAACCATTTTATAAGTGTTGTTTCTTTATATGTTCACTTATATATGGAAGAGGCAGAAGAGATAATAGGAAACCAGTTTAGGAACCAGGTAAAATTTTCAGATTTCCTGCCCCCTCCCACTTTCATTTTATTCCTCTGTTTATCAAAAATAACCTCATGGAAGAAAACTATTGGGAAGGAACAAGGAATATGGGTTTACATCGATTGAAGACTCAATTTCATGCCAGGTACAATCCTAAGAGCCTTTATTTGCATTATTTTTATTTCTTCTCTATAAATAACCTAAAACATTTTTTTAACAGATGAAAGAACTAGGAAACAGATTAAAACAAAAACAAAAACAAGCAAAAAACAAAACAACAACAAAACCTTACCAAGGTCATAGATCTAGTAAAGGGCAGGTCCATGGCTTGAGGAAGCTCACACTGGTGGTCCATTTGCTATGGGAAGATAAATTGGCAAGGATCACCTTCATCCTGCTATTTCTGGTACACAAGGATCTCTAATCTGGACTGAGTCCTTGAGCTGCATCCTGAAGTCTCTGAACCATCTGTTGGCTAGTCCATACATGAAAAAGTCAGGGCTTCTGAAAATGTTCATCATCACTGGGGAACATCATTACCCCAACTCATAAGGGCTTTGCAAAGCATGGACCTTACCAATAGACATTCAGGTTAGAACAGGGTGCTGTGGGGACCAGAGTAATGGCACAGATTATATTCCTTAATATCCCCCAGCTTAAATATTTTGAGTTACTGCACAATAAAATGCATATTAAAACAATTAAGGGGATTAAGACAGATCATTTTATAGATCATTACCTCCAAGTCCCCAAAACGAACTTAATGTTAATTCCACAATCATTTATTAAGCACTTATTCTTCACCATAGTTTGTGCTAGATGTTGAGGCTATTAACCCATATAAATCAGATTTTAATAAGTATAGAATATTTGAAGGAAAACATATCTTCCTGATTTTTTTCTGTGAGGGACTCTAATTTCTGTCTTTGTGGACCATAGTTAGACAAGACATGCTGTTCTAAGTCCAGTGATGCCTGGTTCATCTTGGACCAATATTCTGCATAGTATTATTGAAGTTACTTATAGAATCAAGGAAAAAGAGTTAACTTGTAAACTATCTTTCTCTGCTGCCATATATTTGTGCATTTGTCAAAAAAAAAAGCATGCAGACATTAAAAACAGTAGAAAAGCATAACTTCTCTCTCATTCATCAGTTACTATAGAGTTCAGAGCAGAGATAAGAACAGCAGCAACAACTTGACTTTTATTTAAATTTATACTATGTGAAGATTTTGAGCATTCTTTCCATGTTGCATTAATAAATCTTAGGTTAACATTTTGTAGTCTCTGTTTCTCAGCATGAAAGCCAAGCCGCAGAAATCAGTGAAATTGCCCAGAGGGAAATATTCCGTATGATGATGTCTTATATTAGTAGGTACAAAAATACCTTTTGCCATTGGATAAAACAAGTCTGAAGTTGCACAAGAATAGAAACAAGATAAGTAAACAAAAGGTGGAATAAGGGTCTGCCCCCGTGGGTGAAGTCCTTGATGCTCGAGCATGAAGACTAACGCTGTGATCCCAGCACCCCCATAAATGCCGGGTGAACACGGAAGTTTACTTGTGATATTAGCATTTGAAAGACAGAGACAAAAGGGTTCATGAAATGATCTGCTAACCTAGGCTAACTGAATGGAGAAACTTCGGGTTCAACAAGAGGCTCCACTTCAATATACAAAGTACACAGCAATCAAAGAAGTCACCCAGTGTCAATGTCTGGCCTCTGGATGCATGAATGTGCATTCCTATACATGCATGCATCTATATGTACAGACACACACACACACACACACACACACACACACACACACGCACACCATTGCACATATACATAGAAAATAATGAAAACAAAAATATGATACAGTCAGTGTTTGTAGATAGTGTTTACAGATGGTATTTAAAAAGAGGTGTGGTGAGAATGAACTTGTGTGATGATACAGGAATCGTTAAAAATAGGCCAGTGTAAGAAAAAGAGACCATGAAACCAGACTGAAGAAGGAATAATTCCATCAAGAAATAGTTAGATGATAGGGAAAGATTTTAGAAGTAGCCAATTTCATGGAAACTTCAGTCTATTGTATTCTGGTTTCTGTATATATGAGTGATAATCATTCATCGCACTGTTTTATAGGAAAGGTGCCTGTCAGTGGCTTTAGTGTGGTGAAGAACTTCATAAAACCTATAAAATGTCTACGGTGTATTAGGAACATTGTATTATGAGGGTTACTTGGGAACTAAGTACTTGAGAATCTCTTGAAAGACATTCACAGAAAGACAAAGGTTTGATAACCTGGTGGGTGGAATGAGACAAGAGACACTGAGAAATTGTCCCAGTGAGAAGGAGAATAAAATGTTAGAGAAGGCTGTTTAATTGGAAGGAGAGTAGAATTTGTGCAGATCATCAGGGACAGCCTGAGGAGATTACTCAGCTCCTGCGGATATAAAAATTCCACTGCTCCTTTGGCCACTGAATGAGTGACTCACCATTTGGCCTGTGTCATCTCACTGAACTTATGCATTCTTTTAGATTTTTCATTGAAAAATCGATATTACTATGACAGTATTATAGCATAAAATTCACAAGGTTATGTTAAAAGATATGATTTAGAACAATAGGCCTGGCAGAGGTCAACTGTCTTGATTTTTCCATCACGATTCTAAATTATGCCTACTTGACTTATGCAAATTTTTACTAGTATTCCCTTTAAATTGTGTAGCAGTTCAGGTCCATTTCTTCTTTCACCGCTCATAATAACCTGGGTTATTGAGCCAGAGTTCTGAGCTCATATAAAATCATAGACAAATGTTAGCTCACAATATAAAAAATTATCTATAGTGCATCTAACTTTAATCAGTTCACTTGATAGTCTCTATACCCGACTCTCCTTCTCTAGTATTTTTGAAAACTAGACTCTCAAAGAGACACAAACCTTTAGAAGAACACGGCTAACATTATGCCAGGCATAATTTCTCCTTTTTGAATCCCACCCCTCAGGAGGCAGAGGCAAGAAGAGCACGGTGAGTTCTAGGCTTGCCTTGTCTACATAGTGAGAATTGTGTCTCAGAAAAGAAAAGAGCAAGTGTGACATAGAAGGCATGACCCATGCCTTATGTTCCCAGTGACTGTTGCTTACTCTACTACCACCTGTCACAGGCTCAAGGGTCACCATGCTGCCTCACCTGCTACTTGGATTCCAGCACATTCTTCTTTTGTATTTTGTATTTTGTATTTTGCCTGTGCCTGGCTTTCATTTGGAAGGTTTCCATGTCATGTTGACCTTCATTCATATGTTGTCTAATTATTATTACTTTTTACCAATTTGGCACTAACCAGAGACAAACACATGTAAGGAAGAATCTTTCTATGCTGTGCTCCCTTGAACTCGCCTTCACCTCTATCTCTTCTATTATGTGAGGAAAAATAGTTCTTATTTGTTGCGTTAAACGGAGCCAGCCACTGTGTGGTGGTCACTACAATTGCATTATCACTTTTAATCCTTATTGAATTCAATCCATTAAACGCATTATTGAATTTTGCAGTGAAATGGATATTATCACATGCTTTATTAAGAAAAAAACCTTCAGTCATCTGTAAAGCTTTTTGCCTAGGTATGTATGCTGGAATGGTTAGCTCTCCAAGCTCTGCTTCTAAACTCTGTGACTATCAGCTCACCACTACATCTGCTTTCCATTAGAAACACAGATGAATCTTTTCTTCGTGTGTTTATTTTCTTTTCCCAACTTAAAGAAGCATGTTTTCACAAGACGACTTGGCTTTATTCACAGTTAGGTGTAAGTTAATAAGGATAGCTAATTTATTTGAAGCCCCTTATGTGCCCTAAGCTCTGAGACACTTCCTTTGTTTGTGTCATCTCTAATCCATGCCAAGAGCCCATGAAGTAACTATTTTTCTAATTTATGGTCTAAATATGTTGGGAACCTAAATAACTTCTTTGAAGTCCTACAAAGAAGTAAGAATTATTTAAGTAATGAGACTGTTATTTCTTTTGTTTTATTTATTTTTATTTTTTAATTAATTTATTCATATTACATCTCAATTGTTAGCCCATCCCTTGTATCCTCCCTTTCTTTCCTCCCTCCCG
Organism: Acomys percivali; assembly: GCA_907169655.1. Classification (NCBI taxonomy): domain Eukaryota; kingdom Metazoa; phylum Chordata; class Mammalia; order Rodentia; family Muridae; genus Acomys; species Acomys percivali. The sequence continues at coordinate 181,855,803 of OU015742.1, forward strand.
CTTCCCCCCTACTCCCTTCCCCTATGTCTGTGACTGAGGGGAACCTCCTCCCCCGTATATGCTCCTAGGGTATCGAGTCTCTTCTTGGTGACCTATTATCTTTTGTTTTATGTAAGGAAAATTTTGTGAGTAGGAAAATATTTCCCTAGCCAGCCGAGGTATCACTGAGTAGTAGCCAAGTGTCTTTCCACTCAGAGAAGCTTTACTATCAATTCTTGTGGCTACACAGTCCATCTACTTGTGAAGCTGGCATTACCCATATTCTTCTTTCTCTTTAGTTTTTGTGTTTGCAAGGAATAGTGACCAAATACAATGTGTGATGTGAAAATATTGAATAGAAGTACATAAGAGTTGGTTGTTGTATCAGACAGCAGCCTCCTGGCCTCCGATAGGTGGCAGGGTTCTTCTTTTATGTGAGTCTCTAGAGAGAGTAATTTGTATATATTTTGAATCTAAAACTGGTTATAATAAATGGATGCTTGAATATCATTCACTTAAGTGACCATCAAATGTTTATACTTCTGATAAAAATAATTGCCATTGCTTTTTTTGAGAAATGTAAAAAACAATTATGTTTAAATAGATTCTGAGGTTAAATTTTGATCTAGAAGGGAACCGCTCATATGATTTTTCTCAGTTTGATAACAGAGATCATAGTGGTCAAACAGTGTCTTCATCTTGCATTATCAATTCTCTCTTAATGGCACAAAGTTCAGTGAACTATGTGGACCATTAAATAGCAATGAATACATTGTTTATGGAGAAAATATCATGAGTCATAATAGTGATGAAGTTCATACATTATGAGGAAAATTCAAACTCAAAATATAGAGCAATGATATCATTATCATAGATCTACAATTGACTCACCTTGAAAAAGACAATTAATTAATTTCATTGTGAATGAGATCTTTATAAGACAAATACTTCAAAGTAAAATTCAACATGAGTGTCTAAACAGCTAAATAGCTCTTAAGTTGATTTTTAGTTTGTTTCACAATTGATGTTCTAATGTTTTACAGTCTATATCTGCACATATACAACTCAAGGCAGAGAGAGAGAGAGAGAGAGAGAGAGAGAGAGAGAGAGAGAGATCTAAATCTAAATGTACACTGTCTTGAAAGTCTAAAATGTTTACATTTTGAAAATAGATTCAACAATTCATTTAAAGCATTTTATATAAAGAATTAAAATGGTCAAATGGCACACACCATACCTCTATTCCTTGTTATATAATTTTTACATTAAAAATGTGTGCTTGCATGCATGTGTGTAGATGTGCATGAGCCATGACGTGCTTATGGAGGTCAGAGTAAAATTTCAGGAGTCAGTTAGTTCTCTTCTTCCCTGAAGTGGGGGCTCTAAGACTGACTCCAGTTTCAGGCTTAGTGGCAAGCACCTTTCTCACTGTCCCATCTTACCAATGAGGCTCTCTATTCTCAGAATTTTCCATCACTCACTTATGCTTCTCCACAATTCACTTCATCATCCTTTTTATTTTTCTCTGGTAGAAAAAAGTAATTCTCAAGACCAGATTCTATTTACAAGAACTTTCCCCCAAGGAGATGTATGCATTTTCTTAGTTGGTTACATATCATAAGAAAGCTGAACACAAATTGAAACCACATGGAGATTGTCCCTGAGAACTCATTTGGCTGTTGAGCACTACTGGATTTGATAAAAATATGCAGTGGTACTTCTGTCTTGATTGTCAACTTTTTTGTCAAAAATACACAATGTGTTTCTTTTACCTTTTTGGTTGTTTCTAAAATATTATTAGTCAAAGTAAGCTTTAATAGATGAAAAATTTAATATTGACCTAAATACATTTTCATTAGGCATATAAATATCCTAACACCCTTTCTCGCCTTCTACCATCCTGTATCTATTTTTATCACTAATTCCCAACAAAACATAAAGTATTCTTTCTATTTCTTAATGGCAGGCATTATCACTTCACTCCAGGCAAGCATAATTGACCGTCATTGATCATGCAAGTGTGTATAATATTTTTACTCATGCTATATTTTAAGTGATTTCCCCTGATGAATATCAAAGCATCCCTTGAGGTTTCTCTTCTTAATGAATACATTACTTCCCTGCTTTAATCTGTGGTGCTGATGGTGCTCCTCCGCACCTCCGGTCACCCTCAACAAATCCTGAGCCATCTACTGATGAATGGAATGTTGGTGCTGAATTTTGATGTGGCTTGTTCATTCTGACACATAAAAATATTCGGGCTTACCTAGATGTAGCTCTTATTTCTAGGACTTGTACTTCCTAAGTAAAGACACAAATTTCTACAGCTCAAGAAATGCCAGTGAACTGTATATTATTGCCTTCATTACATAACATGCTCATGAAAAACACTCCATCAATCCCAATTTTACTCTAGGAAAAAAAAAAAAAAAAAGGAAGCCGAAGAAAGAACCATCTAGGAATGTTTGACTGGGCTGCTTATGTCTGTGAATCAATATGTACTCATAAGAAATGTGACAAAATAATAAGAGTAAGCTGAGCATTTGTTAAGGAAATGAAAACATGGCAATAAAAGATTCTGAAAAGTGTTTCACTTTCTATATTAATTCTCCAGCACTTGGTTATGTTACTGTTTGGTTTCTATTTACATACCAAGTTGATTCTTTTGCATCTGGATTTTGCACAATTCTTTCAATAATGTATGGTTCAGTGGCTATAATTACAGGATTGTTAGAGTTCATGTTTTACTATTCATCTTGTTATCTCTAGTAATGGAAGGTTGGAATAAATGCACATAATTACATGGTTGGTGCTAAATTATTTTTATATTGCTCTCGCCACGATACACCCGAAAAGCAGCATTTGTTCTCAAAGATTTATTTTTGGTGGTAGTGGTTCTAGCAAAATAAAACTAATAAATACATAAATGGATTGGTCCCATGAGGTTACTATCTATAGTTTTTCAAATTAATTCTAACTCATTCATCTCTCTAAGCCGGTTGGGCCAGGAGATACTTGGAGTCTACAGAAGTAATCAGGTCATGTTTCAGTACTCTGACAACAGGAGAATTTCCCTCACAGTTTATTTATCATTTGTTCTGTTGTTCTATACATCTACTGCAGACTGACTCTGCAGCCTACCAGTCTATGGGCCAACTAAGACTGATGTCAACCTAAAGGAATACCCCATCATCAAAGTAAGGTGGCTTGCTTTCTTTTCTATTAGAAATAATTTCTTGGGACCATACATATACTCACTGTATTTGTAAAGACATACATATAGCTCATCTAGATGTAGTTATCAGTAGCAACTAGCCTAAAAAAGAAATCCTTATCAATATGTTATACTTCTTTATGCATTGATATGTATTCATGTGGTGTGTGTGTGTGTGTGTGTATGTGTGTGTGTGTGTGTGTGTGTGTGTGTGTGAGTGTGGGTGAGTGAAGTGAATGTACTATGGTAAGTGTATAGAGGTCAAAAGACAATCTTGGATATCTATCACTCTCCATTTGTTTTTGAAATGGATTCTTTCATGGTGTCAATAGCTGCTTTGTGTCAGAGAAACTGGTCAGCAAGCTTCCAAACACGCACCATAGCATCCTGAGTTTACAAGGCTTCTGGAGAGGCAAGCTCGAGATCAGGCTTCTGAAGGATGCACTTTACTCACAGAGCCATTTCCTCTAGCCATTATCTTTTGAAGGCACATGTGGTATCAGATATTGAGATTTTTCCTAGAATTAATCTTGTTTGACACCCATGAGATCATCTTAGATTAAAGAAAGATGTTTATTTAATCATTATGGAAGCCCAGTGCATTAAATCATTTACCTGCAAATGACCAGTCTTACACCAACTGACTGTAAAATCATTTAAGTAATTTTAATACAGTAAGAGATAAAGGCTGTTCAATAATCCATTATTTCAAATCTTATTTTAAAAATGAGAAAGAAGATGAAAAATGTATTCTTCATGTTTAGAATTCCCCCATGTCACATCATGACCATCCTTTATTTGTTGCTTGAGATCAGTGCCTTCTAGAGCAGTGTGTGTCTTTTTGGGGCATGCCTATGTTCCACACCGGTGTTCCTAGAATCAGGAGTCACTGCTCATCTTTCTTTTAAAGGTGACACTGTTGTTCTTTATATGAATGGCTATGTATTACTAATTATTAAGATTAGATTCGATAACACACTACTACATTTTTAACCACTAACTTCAAATCTCTTAGTAGTCTGCTAAAACTCAGTTTAACAAGTGGTTTGTGTGGCATTGTTTCTCATTAGTATGTAAAACCCAAAAGAATCTTTGAAGGCTCTTTATTTGGGCTAAGAGTTGGAATTGGATCTTTTGAACAAAGACGATTCTTCGAGCAGCTGGTTTCTAATTCCCCATCAAACCATTCTGTTTTAAAACATATGAACGCGGTTGAAAAAATTGAATCTTATTTACCCACTTAAACTTTTTTTCTTAATTATTTGTTATTAGTTTGGCCCCTTAAACAATGCCTCCATAATACATATCGTTACTCCTCAACTCCCTCTTCTTGATCAAATAAGCATCAAACAAATGTTGTACTGACATAGTTAAAGTTATTCATTTGAAAATGTAGATCCAATTTTTTCTTTAAATTCTACCACTCAAAATTAAATAGCTTGCAAAGATAGATGCATATCTGCCTCTCTAAGAAGCAAAGATGGGGAAAATGCAGAGCTACTTCACAGCTTATGACATGACTTCCACGGTTCCCTCCAACAGAAAAAAATGTTCCTAGGGTGAATGTTTTCACTGATATGGCTGCAGTGTTGGGATACTGAGTTTAGAACTGTAAAAACTATTTAATGTGACCCACGTATTTGTCATATCCCTCCCTATTTCTCCTCTCACTTCTCTGTCTCAGGGTGGGATCTCTCAAAGGTTTACTATACTACATGCTTGCTATGTAAGTGACTGTGATACATATGGATGGCTCTGGAGTGTTTTCTTTCTCAGTGTATGATTGCGAGTCTAGATTTCTAGCCAAGCAACCAAGATGTTGATGCTATGTGATTCTATTAATTTAGCATATGGCTTCTATAGATCAGAACTTCTCAGATACTACCTTTTACTTTGATACTTTAAATCTCCAATGCAGATCTATCAAATTGCCTCATGATATAAAACTGTTAAGTGGAAGATAGTTGAACATTCTACACTATCCAAAGATAGTGTAGGAGCTTAAAACATGCTTCTAGAAATATGTATTGTTGACAAAAAACAGAGAAGAAAGAACATTCATGAGAAAAACCAATCAATCACCACCACTACCACCATCCCTGCTCTCTGTACTATGTTAATATTCCTAACCTAGTACACTGCTGGTGGAATTTCCTACCAACAATTCTTGCTTATAGCATATACACCTTGAGTACTCATTGGATAAACAATAATAATCTGTGTGAAGAATAACTTTTTAAAAATGCAACCCTGGTAATTATCGAAGTCTCTGAACCATCTAGAATGTCCAAAGACATCCACACTGTGACAAGTAAGCAATTACAGTCTGAAGAACTGGTGTGGTAGCTCAAGTGGGGTGTCATTGGTTTGGGACTTCCATTCTCCAGACTACTTGTATCCAAGTACTACAAGTGTTACTTTATGATTTGTATTACCATTCGTTCAGTAACTGGTAAAGTAACAAACAAAGGAAAGGCTAGGTTGTGGAAATGTATGATGACTTGCAAAGTGTGGCATTGAAAAGAATAGGCTTAGTGTGAAATGTCAGTTATATATTTGGCATATTATAACCTCAGAGGCTTTTTTGATGGAGTGTGTGGTACAAGTTGGTGTGCACAATCTATGTAGGGTGTTGGACTCCTATAATCCTAGCACTAAGGACTCAGAAAGCAGGAGGTTTGTTGCAAGTTTGAGACACACCTGGTTGGCATTGTTAGTTCCAGGATAGTCTAAGCTACATAGCAAGGCTCTGTTTCATACAAAACCAAAAGCAATAAAGAGTTGCCATGAACACTTTCAGATAAAGCTCCCTGACAAACAAATGAAAAATGCTTGTCATATGCGATGGTTAGACTTTCTTGCAATTTGACTAGGTTGAAAGTCACCTAGGAGATTGGTGATGCACACTATCTGTACATGTCTGTGAGAGTATCTAGGGCGGGTTAACTGAGGAACAAAAGTTCATTTTAAATGTTGGAAGCTCCACTCCATGGTCTTTGGATGAAATAAAGAGGGAAAAGGGGAAAGCCAAGTGAATGCCAGAATGCCCTATCTTTGTGAAAGTTTCTCGCACAAGTTCGCACTGTCATGATGCTCTATATAGACACTACAAGTTTAACAACCATCATTTGATTAACCCTCTGCAATCATGGACCTAAATAAACCCTTTCTCCCTTCTATTGTTCTGCCAAGCATTCTGCCACAGTGACAAAAAAGAATTATTATACCATAATGATTTTGAGATAATGACTTCTTCTAATGTGGAATTCCATCTTCCAATTCTCAAACTAAAAAAAAAGTCTCAGGAGGTGACTCATGCTTTGCTATTGTGTTCATCAAATTTTCTTCCTCGTGATCTCTTTCTTGTCTCACCCCAAAAATCCCATGGCCAGGCAAAATGTTCCCCTGAGAATATGTTGATGACTGTGACACAAGGGCTACATGCAGTTTTCTGAGCTTCAGATTATGCCTGGTGTCAGCTCAGGTACACAGGAGACATTCTGAGGCTGAGCTGCATCTAATACGTCCTCAGGGTCACTGCTTGCCGATGCCTCCTGCTGGGTAGCTGATTAGAAGCATGTCAGGGAGCTCTCCTGTCATTGTTTCTTGTTCAGATGTCAATGTATCATCACTAGAACAAAATAAAGAAGGAATCGTGAAAATAAATAGTTCAAGCTGGGGCACTAGAAGTAAGGGGTATGTTTATACAGCACTTCCTATGCAACTCTACCATGATGTATACTGCAGTCGCTTGTCCTGTGAGTATATATATATGCTGGTTTCCCACTTAAACCATAAGATTTAGTAAAGCAGAGAGAATTTCTGATTCTTCTTTATCCTTACCACCTAGTAGAAGCTGACGTATATGGTAAGCCTTGAACAATTATTATTCACTCGTTTTGTTGAATGAATAGATAATGATGAAAATTGGAATTTGTAGCTCTTGATTATAGAGCCTAACTCATAATGAGCCCATTAACAGCCTGAAATACAAGCTGAATGAGAGAATAAATGAATACAAAATATAACCCCAAAAGGCCAACTTTAATCACTTTTAGTTTTCAAAGTTGTTATGTGTTACCTCTTTTGAGTTGATTGCAGGAACCAAACAAGTATTTCAAAAGATGTTTTCATTTTCTGGCTCTAGGCTCTACATATGGGCTATAGATGGTTTTCATCTCAACATTTTCCATTTTCAATTACAAACCACTGAACTGTGTACTTTCTTTTAAACATTCATTTACTTTTTCATTTTTTCCTTAAAAATCTGGGTCTTCTTTCTCTCCCTCTCTTTCTTCTCCTCTTCTTCCTCTTCTTCTTTAGCAAAACCTTCAATATAGTTGAAGGTCATTTTGTTTCTTAAAATTATCTCTGAGCTGAGTGTTCTGAGACTCCTACTGTAAGTTGTGAATCCCTGAGTGTAATGTGTCCACTTTGTGTGGCAGAGCTTTCTGCTAAGTGGAGGAAAGTGGTAGAGTGAAGGGCTCCTGCTAAAATGGCTGGGGAGCGAGTCCTCTGCAAGGTGTTCAGTGATGTGTTTGCTGCAGGCAGGCATTGATGTTCAAGGCTGCTGGCAGGACCGATCCCTGCAGTCCCCCTCATGTTTCTATGACAGCTGCTTTCACCCTGAGATGACAGGCACCTGATGTAGGATCTGCTTACTCTCCGTGGCAGCTTAACTTGTATGCAAAAGTCCTTTCCTGTGGAGCTGAAATATGCCTGACAACGTTTTAGGCTTGTGGGTATAGGACTATAACTCTGTGGACTCTGATCTTAAGATCCATGACTGTCACCTATAAACACAGCCATTTCCATTTGTGAAATTGGTGAGACTCAGGACTTACAGAAGTAGGATACTTCTTGGCACAGGGAGGTAAATTATGACCAGTTTCTCCTATTGTCCTATTGTGTTTTTCTGCTTTAGAATACACACTCTCCAGCTTCATCTGATAAAGTTATTATTATTATTATTATTATTATTATTATTATTATTGTTATTGTTATTATTGTTATTATTATTATTATTATTATTATTATTATTATTATTATTATTAGTAGTAGTAGTAGTAGTAGTAGTAGTATTTGGTATTTTTTAGACAGTTTCGCTGCATTGCCCTGGCTGTTCTGAGACTTGTTATGTAGACCAAGCTGGCCTTGAACTTAGAGATCCATCTGCCTCTGCCTCCTAAGTGTTGAGATTAAAGGAGTGTGCTACTGCTGCCTGACTAAGCCTTTATCTTTTTATGATGAACTTCTATTCTTTTCTACATTTAATTACTATTCCTAATACTACACTGGTATATGTAATGTCTGTATTGTGTGTTTGCCTGTGATGTACATGGATGGGAAAGCAGCAAAGCTGAGATTAGAAGTGACTCATCAGGTCTCTGGACATAGTTACTCTGGTGTTAGAACTTAGAAGCTTCCAGAAATTGTACAACATAGCTCTTCTGAAAAAGAAAAAAAAATGAATTCATGTTAGTGGCATTTTGAAGGAGAACTCCATTGTACCATATAAAGATTGTGAGACTTGGTTATCATTTCCTGCATATCTCAATCACTGGCAACCATGGAGACTTCCTTAGGCAGCATTTTCCTCTTCCAGTAAGGAGAATAAGGGATGACTTAAGAGGCGGGCAAGTAATGGGTATGTATGTGCCCATGGGTGACCTGGTTCAGCCACTTTAATGTTTTCAAAGCACATTCCAAGGATCTATCTGGGGTTAACAGGTGTTTCAAGAAGGAAACCTCTTTCTGAAATAAATGAGTTTGGAAAATTCTGACTATACAAAACTATAAACATATATTTTATTCTTCTTTTCACAAGAGGATCTCTCAGAATTTTTCATATGCTATTGTGTATTTCCAAAAGGGTATGTACTATTTCTCAATTTATTCAAGTGTGAAATGCACTTGGGACACAATATCTCTGTAGCCCAGTGTCCCTTGAAAGACTTTGTGAAATACTGAACTTTTTGATCTCTGAAAGTTCTTGAATTCTCTATTATCACCAGAAAAACAAGAGAGTCCAAACTTTTGGCTGTCAGCCACAGAGCCTTGACTCTAGCTGCCATCTAGACTTTGTCTTTTATACTTCCTTTTCTCTGACAAAGATAGACTTGCCCTCTTGATACCTCTGAAAACTGTAGTTTTTCCATTCTTTGTGTCCTGGAGTCTATGAATAATTTATCTTTCACAACTAAAGCAATACCTTTACTTAAGTATGTGAAGGTTTTTGCCCTTCATGTCCACGTTTGTAATTTGACAGCAGTAAGAGGAGTAAAAAAAAAAAAAAAAAAAAAAAAAAAAAAAAAAAAAAAAAAAAAAAAGGAAACTGGAAGTATTCAAAAGCCTGCTGTGGTTACTATAACAATGAATATAAAAACAGATGGTTTTGTAGCATGTCAAAGTGATTCTATGTAACATGCAACATGTACTATTAGAAAAATGATACGAAGCATCAGGAAGAAAGGTGGCAACTGGCCTAATATTTCTCCATGATGGTTAAGAGTGCACATATTATCTCCTTGTATAATACACTTAGATATTTCATATCTTGTCCTCTAAAAAGACTTTTATCATTACCTGAATACTTATTACTAACCCTTTATATTGTAAAGCGGCAGCATCTAAATATCATTAGTGGGTTATCATTTTAACCCACTCATCACATTTCAAGCTATGTGGCTTCTTTGTGCCCCACTTTTCCCTTTTGTAAAATAGGACCATAGATTCCTAACTTTTGAGTTATTATAAGAACTAAAGGAGTTAATTCATGTAGAGTACAGAATATCCTTACATTATCAATCCTCATGCAATTTTATTACAGTACTAGACATTGAATACATTTGAAAGGATGCATAGGATATTGGTAGCTATCATTGTCTTTGTAACAATGTAAAAGGGAGTGGGAATCTGGAAGACAAGCTTAAAGGAGGAAACTGAATCATGTTTTATTGCACAGGACTTTATATTGTTAAATATTTAAGTCATGTGTTTTTCAACTAGTAAAAAATAAAGCCAACCAGGCACAGAAGCTTTACTTACAAAGAATTAAGGTTTCAGTTTTTTGATTAACATTTTATCTCACATAGGTAAAAGATAGTAAAATTGGATTTGGAGTTGAAATGAGAGGTTCAAACTCTAAAAGCTATACTTACAGAGAAAGACAGGCCAGGGAGGCAAAGCTGGTTTTGCATAATTCTGGGAACATGTTATAGTATCAACCTGGATCCCTCCTTCCTACAGTTTTTATCACTGGCATTTTTTCTTTCAACTCTTATAAGTAAATCCCTATTCCCCACCCTCGACTTTAAGCTTGAACTGCAGCTGACTAGAAAGAGTGCCTGTGTCAGGGGGAGCTTTCATGGGACAGACATGATAATTTGCCGTGCAGCCTTCCTGTGCCTTGAATTTGCTCAGCACATTAAGCTTCGTGTCTTTACCTGTCCTCTTGGTGATGAAATGGATATGCAAAATTTCCAAACATATTCCCCCTCCTCTCTCTAAGGACAAAGGAACTAATTGTCTTATGATTCCGTCATGTGTCTCAGGGAGGCAAACTGAGTATTTGTCTCTAAATAGCCTTTCATTCATTTCTTTTCATGCAAGAAACAAAATCGACACCTCCTTTTTATTTCATAGCTTGTAAATTCCATGAAGCACCATTGTTTTTCTCTTTACCTTGTCTGTAGCCCCAAAAGGAATAGAGGCTGTATTGTTCAATAGTGCAAAGCTACAATGCTTATAGCCCCTCACTCCTGGCTAAGGCATGAAGTTGGAGTCGCTGCAGGAACCATTAGAATAATACATTACAGAGCAGGACTGCTCACCTCTCTCCTCTGCACTGCTGCCTGTGCACTAGCCCTAGCTTTATCATCTCAGAATGGAGCTGGCTGTAATGCAGGTTTCCCTTTATTATCTTGTGTAAGCTACCTAAATAAATTTAACTTCACATAGATTCATTTCCTTTTAGTAGTCACTGCTTCCCCAGACTTTTTATTAATGCTATGATACTTGAATAGGTAAATTTCTTCCTCCCCTCTCTATTGTAACCTCAGTAGTTGGCATTTTGTAGATTTATCATCATTGTGGTTCAAATCAAGTCAGTGTTTTTGCTTTACTATATTGGCAGTCATCTTACCTACAAAACTACAGTCTGATTTTACCTGAAGCCTAACCTGTGGTAAATATTTCTTAGTTATGGGTTGCAAAGCAAGAACTGACATACTTCTCACATGCCCTGATGTTTCTGTTGGGTTTGGTTCCTGTAACTACCAGTTAGCACATTTAAAGATAATTAACCTATTATTACCATGAGTGCACAATATGTGTACATGTGAGAATGAGAACATACATATGCCATAGTGTACTTGTCGATGACAGGGAGCTTTGGGGAATCCTTTCTCTCCTTGCCACTTTATGTGGGTTCTGGGGATTGAACTACTGTACTGACTAACCCTTTGGCTGGCCTCTCATTTAAGATATTTAAAAGATGTCCTTGAAAAGAGTGTCACTTAGGAAAAGGTTAAGAATCAGCCTCCAAGGGACTTTCTGCCTAGTGTGTGGGTTTGGGGTAAAGAAGAGGTAGTTAGGGAAGAGGAGGCAGCTGTGGAAGCAAAACCATACTGTGCCAGGGTTTCTGCTCTGCTGAGCGAAGTCTAAGGTGTGTGAAAATGTGAGAAAAAAGGAACCTCTTGACATTGAGGCTTGAGAATGAGCTTTTTTCCCTTCAATGATCTATATATTAGGAATACGTTCTGTACAGACCTCTAGATCACAGGCTTACTACTTTTCTTTTAAATTAGACCACACAGAAGAAGAATCTCCTGAGCTTGAGATGGGCATATAAAGGCTTTTGAAAGTCAACACCTCTAACCCAGCAAAGACAGCAAGAATTTCTCAGGTTAGCAGTCTGTTAACCTGAAATCGTGGCCTCCTTTCTCAATAAGGGGCTACACACTTAGGAATTAAAACACTTTAAGCTTACTTTGTAGTTCTGAAGTTATTTAGGCTCTTAGAGCCTTTTGTATTTATGTGGGTGGTGTGTGTGTATGTTTGTGTGTGTGTGTGTGTATGTATGTATGTATGAGTGTCTCTGTGTGTGTAATATGTGTTCATGTGTATGTGTTCAGGATGCATGTGCTACAGAACATGTATGGAACAATGGAGATTAAAGGAAAACTCTGGATATCATCCTTTGCCTTCCACTTTCTTTGAGGTAGGGTCTCTTTGTTGTGTACTGATGGTGGGCAAACCTCTTTCCCCCCTCAGACAGTTTAGGACTTTGGATATGATATCTAGAAGAGAATTTTAGTAGGGTCCAAATCATCAACTTCCGCTTTGGATATTGTGCTTTTAAGTATCTATTTTTTTTTTTTGAGAGTGTATTTTTATATCCTATTGGTTCCATCTGTAGATGATTTATAGAAATACTTTCACCCCATCAATTTCTGACTGTGTGGAACTCCACACTTAGGCTCCTCCTAAGTGATCTCCTAAATGATAACCCAAGACAGTTCTTTTAATCAGCTGCTTTTCTCATCTATCTCTCTGTGGCATTTTGTGGTATATAATGACAGAGCATGATAGAGGCATTCATGGCCTCCAACTCAAACTGGATCTAGGTTCCTGCTCCAGAGAAGAACTACCAAGTCTTTGCATTCATCATTCAGACCTCTGTTGGTGATATTTGCATGATCCTAGGATGCTCTGGAGTGAGGAATGATTTCCTCTTCTGTGGGACTCTTTCTCTCCAGGAGGTGTAGTAATCATCAGAACCAAGGTGTAGATGATTGATTTACTTTCATTCCCTTTTGTATATGAATCATGGATGCAAGTCAGTGGAAGACAACTCTACAGCCTGTGAACGGGGGCTAAGACAGGTTTGAGTCTTGCTACCTCTCTCCTGTCAGGTCTTCCATAGTTTCTTTCCCTTGCCTCTCAAATGGAGGCACAATAGTAATTACACATGGGCATGTTGTGAGAATCCCAGGCTTCATACACAGCAAGGACTCAACATTGCTTATTTGTTGTATCAGTTACATGTAATATTACACTATAGAAGCTTTGGCTTTATCTAGGACCTGATTCTGAGAGTGTCTGAGTCCTAATTTTGTCCTTGAAACATCTATGGAGGCTGCTGGATGAAGGAAAGGTCTCTTTCAGAGAAGCCAAAGCTGTGAAAGGAGCCAACGAAAGACAGCCTTACGTAATCCCATGTAGGTAGACTTAGGCACAAAAAGAGATTTCTGGGAAGTATTAAATTCATATTTGTTGACTAGAAAAGCATTCCTCTCCAACATCCATCCTGCCTGTCCCATTCCCAGGTGATACCCCATACCACATCTCCTCATCTGTGCATGCTGCTACAGTGAAAACCTAACTATATTTCCCAAAACATGTAAAGAGAGGTCAGAAACAAGCCAAGACCACATCAACAACATTGGTGTACACCTTCAGGAACAGAGGTGCATAATAATGAATGTACCCCCACCAGGCAACTAAGAAACTCCTTTATTTCAATCACTAGAAAGCTGTAAGTGGAACTTTAAAGCAAGGTAATATTTATTTTGGGACAATGACAATTCCTGAGAACATTATATAACATTTATTAAGTCAATATATACACAGAAATTTATTTTTTATTGCTGTCTTTACTGGAATAAGTGAAACAGACCAGAGTGGCCTACATTTCAAAAATGTGACTAGAGAGATTTTAATATTTTATTCCATGATGAACTTAACTATTAAGACATTGGAGATTTTCTTTCAGAAAGCATATGAATATCCAATAGGATTTATTTTGAGGAAATAGATGAATCCCCATTATTAGAGCTCCAGCCATGGCTGTACCTTTCAGTATGATTGAGACTCAGAGCAGGCTACTTAGACCTTAAACACAGTTAATGTCTCCATCCTCTTTTACTCATGGCATCAGTGCTAAAATAAACTGATAGGCTGTGGTCATATGGTGGGGTAGGAGGTCCCCTTCTCTCAAATGTCTAGGGAAGGGGAATAGGGTGGAAGAGGGATGGAGGGTGGGAACGGGAAGACACAAGTGAGGGAAAAACAATCAGGGTGTAATCTGTATAAATTGTAATAAATTAAATGTTTAAAAAAGTCCACCTTGTTTATGAGGATACAGAATTTAGTTAATATTTAGTTCTGGTGTTAAGAGACATTATCTGCATATGGCTGCTAAATCATACTGACCACTCCTCTTTGTAAGGTGACCTGAAGATTTCTTGCCCTTCTTGAAAGACAAAGAAAGCAATAAAAACAAAATTAGAAATGTGTACTTAGAATCTTTAAGAAGTGCCAAAAAAAAAAATCATAAAACCCAAAATGTGTACAGTATTAGAACCTGAAAAACACTGAGTGAAAATCAAGCTGTCAAATGTAGGTAGTCTCTGATTATTTTTATTTAAAATTTTTTAATGAAATATATTTTGATTATATTCTTTCCCAACATCTCCCATATCCCCCTTCCTTCCTTACCTACCCAGTTTTATGTTTTCCTTCTCTCTCAAATACAAAAAAATCAAGACAAACATACAAAAAAGTAAACACACAGACACACGAGTGCACACAGGCATGCGTGCACTCATCTGCATACACACATACTCACATACACCAGTAATACTAAATAAGAGGAAGACAGGGTGTGGTTAAAGGAAATGGTGACTAAAAATCACAGGTTGAAAACTTCCCTCTTCCCCCCTCAGTCCTGTCTAATAATTTGCTATGAGGTTTCCACCAAGTGATTGCATGTGATGGTTCTTTCTTACTGGAACATGTCATAGAACATCTGTGTAACTCAGTGCTCAGGTATTCTGGCTTCAGGAAAAGGTACATTCTGGCTTTTTCTTCCCCTGGAGGGAAAAGATATAAAAAGCTGTGCCCTATATTTCCTCATAGAGAGGAGGGATTTCTTTAGGACTCAGCAGGTAGTCTTCCCATGGTGTAAATAATGAGGAACCTGGCTGATAATTGTTATTCTAAGTAGTGTGAGGATAGCAGCTTTGCTTGCAGGATGTTGTGTATCCAGACAGACACTGTAATCACGGCAGAGCAAATTACCATAGTCTGTAGTAGAATTACATAGAGAGCAAGAAACACAGATGCAAAAGGCTCTGTCCCAGAAATGAGGAGAAAGGCAAGAAATCAGAGCAGAATATTCTACATTCCATTTACAGCAAAGAACAAGAGTAGCAGCATGGAAAGGTCTGTAGTGTAACTGCAGGGTAAAGTGATGAGAGAGACAAAACACACCCCTTAAAAAATATTATTATGTATCTAATGGATGCAACCAGATTGCCCATGTTTTAAAATACCCAGTAGAAGGAAGAAGGTATTTAATAGACTATTAAGAAAAGGACTTCAAAAAGCATGTATTGATTAAAAGAAAAGCTAAATTTTGGAATATTTATTATACACAAGTCAGCAAATAGCACTGACCTAAATATATGAGTATTACTGGAATTTTTTAGAAGACATATTTATTGAGCCAGTCTATTTTTGTAGTGTAATTATACTAGATCCAGTAGGCTAGCGATCAGAAATTTTTATATAAAATATCGCTTGATTGAATTAGTTATTTCAAAATGTCCTGATGTTATTTGAGTAATACTTTCTGAAAGCAAATTCTAATCTAGGTAGAATTTATGTGACATAGCATATGGAGAAATCTAAAAACAAAACAGATTATGGCCATTTTTAAAATTACAGTGAAAGGCATCCTCATTTATGTTCCTACCTAATCGCATGGGTGTCCTTCACATGTGGTTCTAAGGTCAGGAGGCAATAAAGGTAATAGTAATGTTAATAACATTAGATCATATCTACTGAAAACACAGTACATGCCACCATGATATGTAACTTACCTGGGTTATTTTTTATAAGTCAGACAGCCATGCCAATTTCCATTAAGTTTTCAGATAAAGATAATGAATTGGAAGAATTTATTCTGCATCACATATATAAATGGTAAACAGTACAGTGGTGTTTCACCCAGACTGTCTTACGATAATATTTGTTCAAGTCTTGTTAATAAACAGATATTAAAGTAATATTTTCATGTATTGGTTACCTCACTGGGGTGTGTATCACAGGCTTCCAACAGGGGAGCATTTTATAATCCTGATATAAAGGACCTACCCTCAGCTAGTGACATTCAAAACCTCAGGAGACATGGGATAGGACTTGGACTCAGTATTTAAAATACAAACATCAGTCTACATAAATGTAATATAAACATCATTATTTTGAGAGTGTCCCAGGAGATTCTAACAGTTGGGTTTCCTAAATCACTGCATTTAATAATCGATGTTTTAATTAAATCTACAAATGCTTATATAAAATCTATATATTTGTATTGTTCACAGTTTATTTAGGGCTGTATGATTTCATGGTGATGCTGACATGCTCCATCAAGGTCACTTGCCTGGTAAACAGCTGGGGTGGTACATAAATGCACGGCTGTCTGGCCCAGAAGGCCACAGTCTTCCTGATGCCTCAGTCCAGTCTAGCCATTTTATTGGTGCAATGAATCTTTTCTTCCTATTTCTTAGTGTTTATTGCAGATCTTAGTTAGCTTTGGCCTCAATCTTGTTGTGTTTTCTAGTGAAAACCCACAAACAGAGCTAGTTAACAGACTATTTTAAACAACTGTCCTATATAGAGCACTGTGTTAGTTTTTATGGGAACAAACGGGGAAATATATCAACCATCTCTTTTCCATTGTTCTTTATCTTTGTGTAAGTGCTCAGACGTGGGGTCTGCAATCTTGACCTCAGCATGGGTCAGGAAATCTCTTGAATTGTTAGGAGCCGTCTGTAGTTTTCACCGTATTGTATGGCAAATATTTACAAACCAAAGATCTGAAGACCTTGCATGTTATTTTTTTATTTTTATTTTTTTTATATATAAGAGGTCTGATCCAGCACCGGTGGTGCTTTCTCTTGAACTGTCTTCATGAGACAAATAAGAACCTTACCAAGGTGGGTTTTTTTTTTTCAGTTTTATATTCTTTCAAAAACCATTTTCATGTTTAAAGCCATTACTTGGTTTACCAACCCAAAAAATTTAAAACAAAAGCTCTTTGCAGCTACATCAAAGGATGGCTATTCCATCTTGTGTGTATGCATTTTTAAAGTGCAGTGTGAATATAAAAGAATACAACTTCATTTGTAGTTTAGAAACTAAACCTGAACAAAAATTTTGTTCTAGCTATAAAACACAAGTGAGAAAACAACAACATGAGGCAAATACCTTAAGGTAAATATCTTAGATACTTACACAATCCTGTGTACAAGTAAATCCACCTGCATATATATGCATTTATGTACTATTCCCATGCTCATATATATATATATATATATATACATAGATATGCTAACATGTACTATAAGATTGATTTCATTATTCTACAACACTTTTCTTCTATGTAATCCATAATTTTTAAATGCTCAATCTTGATATTGATTAAAAATTAAATGAAAAAAGGAGTAGTGTTTTATATATTCACAAAAATAAGGTGGTAGAAGTAATATTTATATAGAATCATATATATTTAATATATTTATCCATATAGTTGTAAATACCTATAAAATTTTTATGTGTGGGGGTGATGTACATACTTTATATAATCCTATGCCTATAGTTCTTGAGAACAAATGTTCTCATCCTCAATTATCAATGTCATTTACAGAGGTTTCTAAAAAAACTCAGAGTCCTGTTTGCTCTAAGTTTTGACTTAGTATGGGTGGGCTTGGCATCATATCTCAGGTTCACTGTGTGGCTCTATAGCTAGTACACGGAGTGAGACAGGAAGGAAGGATGCCAGATAGCACACATGTGCTAGGTAAAGGACAGTGTCAGAGAAGTCCCCTAGGAGGCCATGCTATGTCAGACCTTTTGAGCAATTTACGCATTTCCACAAAACATCTACAGTCATTATTCCAGTTAGAGAAAAAAAAAGCACCATTATATTGTGAACCTTGGCTTATTTTTTTCCATTACTGCATATCTGACCTAGCAGGAGAAATTTAGAAAATAAGAAACTTCCTACTATGATACCCTGAGCAACAGATGATTTTAATCATACTGTTGTCTCATGAAAGAAAAGCACCCTTAGTTTCAAAAGAGTGAGACAGAAATCCATTTTCTGATCCTTCCATGGAATGGATGCAGAAGGCAGCTGGTTGCCTGGAGAAAAGTAGTAGCTAGGAAGGCCAGTGACACCCATCTGGGAGATATAAGATGGTGTCAGTGGAACCAGGCGTAATGTGAGTGTGGCAAACAGCGTAGCTTTCCATTTAACATATATTTTTAGTCTATTTTCATCTTCAGGTGTCTTGTGCCTCAATGTGAAGTTCATGAAGCCGTCCCAAAACTTGATCTCTGTTTCCAAATGGGCCATTCCATCATCTATTTTCTTGTGGAGTCATCTGGCCAGAGTCAGTTTTCCTGTAATAGCTTATGTGTCTGATTTTCAACTGCAAGATAGCTGGTACTGAGACCCATCCTATTTGGAATTCCACAAATATTTGTTGAATAAACGAATGAACATTTGGATATTCAAGTCAGCTAAGGTAGCTATGGACCTTTGAGTCTTTTACTATTTGTTTTTGTTTTGTTTTATTTCATTTCGTTTTTTTTTTTTTTTTTTGCTGTTTTTTTAAACATTTTTTATTTATTTTTTAAAATTTTTTCCTTTTTAAAATTAATTTATTCACATTACATCTCAATGGTTATCTCATCCCTTATATCCTCCCATCCCACCCTCCCTCCCATTTTCCCCTTACTCCCCTCCCCTATGACTGTGACTGAGGGGGACTTCCTCCCCCTTTATATGCTCATAGGGTATCAACTCCCTTCTCGGTAGCCTGCTATCTTTCCTCTGAGTGCCACTAGGTCTCCCCATCCAGGGGATATGGTCAAATAGGAGGCACCAGAGTTATTGGTGGTTTTTTATATCAACTTATGCCTGTTTCTTCTGATACCATGATTCAGTATTTAAATCACATAAAGTTTATCTAAACAGTAAAACTCTTAAGATATTTTTTGTATCTGAATCTAATTGTTGACCATTGACCTTTTTATTTAAATTTAGTAAAGACGTGAAAGTATTCAAATTCCAGAGTCCATGAATTTGGCTAAATCCTAGAGTTGACTTCATGCACTTGGGGATGAGAGGCCAGGGGAGTGTAAGAGGAGCTCATGCAGTGTGTTTTGAAGTCTGTGAGTCATTAGGCTCTAGGATCCACATCTTTTAGGAGGCACATTGACAGTAGGCAGACAATCTTTGGCTAAAAGTCACTGGCTGATAGCTGGGCCAGTCAAACTGTAGATTTACATAGAATCCAAATGAAGTGTTGGACAGCCTCTCAAAGCTCTCTTGCTTAATAAGCTTCTGTGCCTGCTTAAGGGGTCAGTAGGCTGATTTGCAAGTCACATTTCAGTCTGCAGACGTAGTCTGGATAATGACCCTGAGCTCCTGTATAATGTTTCTTGTTCTTCGTTTGCTCTCATGGTGTCTATCAGTCACCCTCCTAGATAAAAGAAGAGACACTAAATTGACAGGTAGCTCAGTCTTCAGAGCTCGCTGTGAGTTGTCCATTCTTCCTCTCGCTGCCCCCCTGGCTACATCTTCAATGAGTGAAAAAAATGCAGCGTCCCCAGGAGAGGTTGGAGCGGTATAGTCTGCTTCTACCTCTGCAATGGGCTTGTTGTCCTGGGAATTTTCCCAGGCAAGGCTACACGGTTGTCATGTGACTCCTTTGTTTTTCTTTAAATCAATGATGGAAAAGACTATGATACTCCTAGAATGCATTGTGGAGAGTTCTTTGGAAGATGTCTTAGCTGAGCAATGTAGAGGATGAGGATGCTTGCTTCATAGCTGAAACTTAGCAACCCAGACCATCATTTCACCCAAGGCTCACTATGATTCCTCTAAAGCTAGCATAGCTATACTCACCACCTCTCTAGAAGGTAAAATATAGGAGAGTATCAGAAAGAATGATTTGAATTCTTCAAGATTCTTAGAGGCTTAACACTAATGCTTCTGGTAAATCTTTTTACTCTTTTGTCCCTCCCAAACTTGTGGCTACATCAAAGATAAAAGTATGAGTTAATTAATGTTTGAAACACTTCTCATTTGCTTGGCCTAGGCTGGCCTCAATCTCATTTAGTAGCCCAGGCCTCCACTTTATGTTCCTCCTGCTTAGATCTCCCCAGCACTGGGGACACAGGTGTGTGCCACTATACCTAAGGAAGAGAAACATGTGACACAGGGAATAAAGGTTGTTCAGGCTATAAACATCAAACCTAGGCTTTCATATATCTTCAAAGAAGGCAACTCACTCTGGTGTCAGAGGCTGAGCCCCTAAAGTGTTCATTCTTTTCAGAGCTCCTCAATGCCTTTAGCCTTCTGCTGCTCTGATAAACTCTCCATGTTCAAATGTTTCTCTACAGTCCCAAGTCTTTAATCTCATTTTCTTGGATTCTGTGACACATTACAGAGAAAAGGTGACTTGAGATAACATACATTTGTGTTTCAAAGCCCAAAGTCTAGGACTAGGCTTCTTAAGGAGACCAGAGTAGAGAATCCTTCTATTCTTTCTAGCTTTTGGTGGCTAGTGTGGTGGTAATAATTGTGACCATTGATTCTTGTTGTTCATTGGCTCTTGACAGCAACCATCCTTCCGTCTCGGTGGCTATGTGGGCTTCTTCCTTATGTATGTATACATGTGCCTCTTCATCACCATAGAATAGAAACCAGCCATTGTATTTAGGGTTGATTTTAATCCAGTGTGCTCTCAATTTAAGAAGTGACACGTTGAAAGTGTCTGTTTGTAAGATCTCACTTTTGTGTTCCTAGTGGGACACTTTTCAAGCCTCTTCAGTGATCAGTTCTGAGCTCATAGACAAACAAGTAACAATATGTAGACTCAGCAGATTGTATTTATACTTTTAGAATCTCTCTCTCTCTCTCTCTCTCTCTCTCTCTCTCTCTCTCTCTCTCTCTCTCTCTCTCTCTCTCTCCCTTTAATGACAATTAAAGAAAAAAAAAGACCAGAAACAAGAATTAGACAGATATGCAGATATGTTATATTTTAATTTTAAAACTCTTCACTTAAAAAAAATGGAGATTCTAAATGGTATGCCATGATTTTCAGAGGAGGTGGGGTCAGTATACCTAGTCACTCTCAGGGAAAAGCACGTAGGCACAAGTCTGACCATTGCAGTATTTCTTTTATTTTTCAAATCCCAAATGGAAACTTAAACCACAGCCTACCATGTGTCAAGTCATGTCCCACGTTTTTATTTACTTACTATTTTTAAATCAGCCTCCTCAGGGAATGCTATTCTTTTTATGGTATAGATAGGAAACCAGCTCAGGAGGTTGACGAACTTAGGAGCTAGAGAACTGGGGCGCAAACCGGGGCCATCTTATTTCCTGAAGGCCAACCTTGTGTATTGGTGGTGGTAAAAGCAGATCATGTATTTCAATCACTTTGTAATTTTGACATTAGTGAAAACATTCACTAGGATCGTATTTAAAGCTAGGATGTACAGATCCATCTTACTGAGTGTTTAGATTATATCTTAGTGTGCCATACCTGTGGACTGTCTTTTGGTATCTATTAGAGAGAAGATGGTGAGATAAATATCAGTTTCTTAAACTATTTAAGCCTCTACTGGCCTTAAAGATAGAAAGTGGCTTTTAAAATCTTGGCTATGCTTACATATGCACACTTTATTTCCTCCTTATTTCCCCAACTTTTTTTTTTCTGAGTTGTAAAAGGGATAGAGATGGTCATTGAATACCTGCTGTGCTGAGTAGACAGAACTCTTTTCTGTTAGTCATTTTAAGACAAGAATTTTCTGTGTAGCCTTGGCTATCCTGGACTCATTTTGTAGACTAGGCTGGCCCCCAAACTCACAGAGATCCATCTGCCTGTCCATCCCCCGTCCCTGCCACCCAGTGCTGAGAATACAGGTGTGCACCACTGCACTTGGCTTCAGACAGAACTCTTTAGGTTTTGTTTTTGCTGCTTTCTTTCTTTTTTATGTTTCTTAAGCTATCTATTGCTTTTTTTTTAAAATCACACTTTAAATTAGTTTTTAAACAGTATATTTCAATTATATCCTTTTTCCTTGTGAAGTTGTCTCAAGTCTACCCATTTTCTGCCTTTCTCTCTCTCTCTCTCTCTCTCTCTCTCTCTCTCTCTCTCTCTCTCTCTCTCTCTCTGTGTGTGTGTGTGTGTGTGTGTGTGTCTCTCTCTCTGTCTCTCTTTCTCTCTCTGTCTCTGTCTCTCTCTCTCTCCCTCTCTCAAAAAAATCCAAATTAGCAACAAAAACACCATCAAAATGAAACAAAGACCAAACGACAAAAACCGCAAATCATAAGGCAAACAACAAAAATCACCAAAAAATGGTGCAGTCTGTTTTGTGTTGATCAACTGCTTCTGGGCACAAGGCCCGCCCTGGAGTGTAATTGTTACCCTCAGTGTTACTTCACTGAGGAAAACTGTTGTTTCCTTTCCCACAAGGTGTCAATTGCAAATAGCTCCTTGGTTACTGGTGGGACTTTTGTCTGCTTTCCCTCATCTATGTTTGTTGGAACTTGTGCAGGTCTTGTATGATTTCATAGTCTCTGAGTTTATTTGTATAACAGCCCTGTTGTGTCTGGAAGTTGTATAGCACCTACTGCTCTTAACAGTCTTTCCACCTTCTCTTTGGAATAGATCTCTCAGCCGTGAGGGAAAGGATTTGACAAACAAATCCCATTTAAGGCAATGGGGACCCCATATCACACCTTGCACAGCTGGACCCCACAGCAGCAATGCCATGTGGAGATGTTCCTAGTTAAAAAAATAACAACCTAGTTGCCTTTGTAATAACTACCATTCTCCCTTATTCATGTTTTTTCCATTTATTTATTGATTTATTGATTATTTGATTGATTTATTCACTTTACAGCCTGGTCCCAGCCCTCTATCTCCCAGTTCCACCCTCGTACAACCCTCCCCCTTCTTCTCAGAGAAGCAGAGGCCTCCAAGGGGTGCGAATTTACCATGGCACCTCAAGTTACAGCAGGACTAAGCACATCCTCTCCCACTGAAGCCAGACAAGGAACCCCATCTGGGGAAAGAGATCCAAAGGCAGACAACAAAGTCAGAGACAGCTTCTACTCCCATTGTTAGGGGACCAACATGATGACAAAGCTACATTTCAGCTACATATGTGTTGGGGGCCTGGGTCCAGCCCATGCATACTCTTTGGTTGGTGGTTCAGCCACTGTGATCCTCCTCCATGCTAACCCATGTCTTTACACATACTTATTTTCTTATTATTTAGTGGTTAATTATGCCAGTAAGCACAATGCTAGCTTATTTTGAAACAGGAGTGTGTAAAACAAATGCATACTCGCCATAAAGTCTCCTCTAACTCTGGAGAAGTAAGAAGCAGCTTCTGGCTATAAAAAAATTATATAATTGCTGTCAACTATTGCAAGTACTATACTGTCTAAAAGATTACATTGAGTTGGAGAGAGGTCACATTTAATGGTGTGAATTAGCATAAAGAATATTAATCAGCTTGTAGTTCTTAAATGTAAATGCCATTTTGTAGCAGCCAAGAAAGGAATGCCTCTAACCTCATTTAGTTGAAATGAAATATTTGGCAGAGCTGTCTTAACGCAGTTTTGTTTCAATCTGTTGCTTATTTTCCACAAAAAGGTAGCATTCACATGAAAGGTATGCTCAGAATGGGCTTAAATAGCAGTTGATTGATTCATCGATTTTATTTCTTCATTCATAAAATATTGTCATTTGAATGCCTACATGTTTCTTTAATATGCAAATAGCTGCCGACGGAGCGCAAAGTAGAGGCTCATAAAGTCCCAGTTCAGAAAGATACCCACTTCATATCCCAATTATAGTCTCTTCCATCTTCTCCTGCTGGTCCTTCCCTCCCACCCTCTTTCCCCTAGCCCTCTCCTCTTGTCCTTAGAAAAGACGAACCACCCCTCACCATCGCACCCCAACACCTCAAGTCGCATCAGCACTGATTTCACCCTCATGTCACTGAGGGCAGACAAGGCAGCCCTGTTAGGGTGAAGAAATCAAAGCAGGCAACAGAGTCCACATCATAAATAGCATATGCTCAACTTACTAGGGGACCCACATGAAGATCAAACTGCCCATCAGTTACATATGTGTAGGGGGCCAAGGTGTAATCAATCCATGCATGGTCTTTGGTTGGTGTTTCCATCTCTATAAGCTCCCATGGGTCTAGGTTAGTTGACTCTGCTGGTCTTGTGGCATTGTTGTCCCCTCTGGGACCTTTTATATTTCCCCCTGCCCCACTCTTCCACAGGACTCCCCAGGATCCACCTAGTGCTTGGCTGTGAGTCAAGGCCTGCAGAATCTTAATTTTTGAACTGATTAGATTTGCCAATTAACATGTTTTGGATTATGCACAGGTAATTACTTAACAATAACTGCAAAATAAAAACCACAGTATATATTTAGAGCTTTTAAGTTGAGAATCCCAGGAGATTTTAAAGTTGGGAAAAGAGATTCTTTCTTGGACTCTTGACCTGATTTTCTTGGGGGATGGGAATTATCTAGAAAATCACAGACTGTGGGAGTCAGAAAAGTATACCAAAATCAGTCTTTTGCACAAACTGAATTTTTGTTGTTGTTTATAAATGAGGAACCTAGGAACCAGAAAGGAAAATAAGAAGTATCCAAAGCCGGTGTCTGGGAGTAGACAGTGTACAGATGATCACACTTCCAGACTTCTTGCATCTGAGGCCAGGAGTGTGAACAAACATGCTTCTTTCAATGATAAGTGAAAAATTCAAATGGTAAAGGACATTTCAAAGATTGTGTGTAGATGGTAAAGGGCTAGGGGAATCTTGGCTCAGTGATTAGGAGGAAAAAAGGAAAGAACCAAGTTTCTCACTAGATTGTAAGGCTGTGGACTAAGTCCCCACTGTCATTTTCTCTTTGCCACTCAGATGATTAACTCTTTCATTTTGTTCCCAAGGCTCTAATTCAGGGGCAATAGAAATCACTATGGATGGTCCCTGATATCAATTATAAATGGCTAGAAATACCAAGAGCCTCTTTCTGGCCAAACGTTTTCCCTCCATGTATGATGGTCTGTGACAGTGTTTCTTAACCTTTCTAAAGCTTGCGACCCATTAATACAGTTCCTCATGTTGTGGTGACCCCTGACCACACATATGACTTGTGAGAAATTTAATGTGGATCCACACATTGGAGAAACGTTGCTAGACTTTAGAGGGGGGAGCACATGGAAACCTAGCAAGATGTGGATGGATACAGGGTGAACACAGAGACTGTGGAGGAATTCTTCCTTTGCTGTTGTCTCTTCAGTTCTATTCAAACCCTAATCCAGTAAGTTAGAGCATATCTACCTAGGTAATGCTCATGTGTACAGTAATACTTTGAATATTTTTGTTGACAAGGTATTGAAGAGTAGGAGTTTACAAGTTTACTTAAAATAGTTTACACATTTTAAAGTGTCATGTTAGAACATTCTTTCAAAATTCCTTATTTTCCTTTAGTTTTAGCTCCACAGTAACTCAGGAGAATGGGACTCCCACTGCTACTTTAGAGACCAGGGTTATGAGGTATGGGGTAATAGAATGATTTGCCCAGATGTACTGACTAGTAGTTGCATGTTTTTCTTCACATTTAAGGGATGGTGTTAGAATTGGAAGTGGTTTGCATTCAGTGAAAAAGTCTAGAAAGGAGAGGTAGCCAGGTTTGAGTTTCTCTAATCAAATTTGAGATAATAGGTTTAAACTAGGAGCACATGCTGTATTTAAATTTGGAAAGAAATGCTCTGGGATTTTAGGATGAATGAAGGACTGATAGAAATGAAAAACCAGGAAGGTAATTCAAGACAAGAAGAAAGGGTGTGAGCAGAAGAAAGCCTGTTGATAGGCTTACTTGATTTATTACTTTAAAATTGATAAAGTGTTTTGTTTTCCAAGCTTAACTTTACATGGGGACAGAAGAAAGATTCATGTTTCCCACACTTTGTCTGCTTCCTTTTCTTATGTATCTGCCTTGACAGAGTACAAACCTCTGTGGGTAAGTGCTCATGTGTACACACATACGCATGTACATGTACAAAGCAACTGAGAGCAGTAAGAAGTCAGTGGGTAGTAAAGCGAGATGGGGCAGAATCGCTGCATCAGGATGCCTAAATCCATGTGATGATCAAGTTCATAGCAATTTTCCCAGGAGACTGTATCATATTCCAGTGAACGGGCATATGGCAGAAGGTTGCCATGGCAACAAAAGGCCTGAAATATTGACTCTGACTAGCAACATGCCAGTGAAACAGCCTAACTAGGATTTATGGCACATTATAGTGTGAAAAGCAGGAGAAAATTACTGTAAAGGCAGGAATTATAGCACAACAGAACATATAAACTCCTAGATCCATCTTCCTAATTAAAACAGCATACTCCAGGGTAGAGCGCATAGTGAGGCTGTTAGTTCAAGTGGGGGTGTGCCATCAGTGCTTTGAGACAGAGGTTATTGTCTTTAAGATTAACTATGTTTGCATTTGCTGGTGAAGGGGGGGGGGGTGTTGGATAGTAGGAAAATGAAAGCAACCTCCAGAGAGGTCGAATCTTCATCTTGATGATAAAGGATTTCCTTAAATACTAGTCTCTGGTCCAACAGAGTCTTCCTTGGAGGTGTTGGGTTCCCCCTATTTGTAAGTAATCATCACTTTTCAGCAAAAATGACTGAAATAATGATACACTAGTCAATTCAAGTCAAAACTTCTAAGTAGGGGGAAAGAATAGAAGACTTACTAATGAGGTTTATTCTTGAAAAAAAATGAATTTTGCATTTCTAACCAAAACTGAATATCCATCATGTCCATATCTATGACAGAGTGAATCAGAATAGTTGAGAAATCTTAAATCTTATCAGATTAACTGGATGAATATATTTCATTTTCTAAATATTTGATGAAGATAAAAAAGTAAAACAGGGCTTGTTAAATATGCAAACCATGTTCAACTGACCAGATGCTTTTACTCATTTCATACAGAAGGTAAGTCTAGTGAGATTCAACTTCAGAGGTTGTACATGTAAATTAGCAAAGGCCAGAGATGTTAGTCAAGAAAAGAGATTATCAATGTTCCACACCAGATAGAAATAGTCAAGAGAAGAAAATTAACACAAATTTAGCATAACTCAGACTTCTGAAAATTATAATGCACATCAGGACTCAAGGACACAGGTCTATTCTGGGGTGCATATGCCTTTTGGACAAATAAGACTCAAAAACAATGTTGCTGAAGTTTTGGGTTTTTTGTTTTGTTTTTTACAATTTTTTAATTAAAAAATTTACATATATATTTATATTATTACATACATACATACATATACACACACAATAAACTACCTACAACAAGAAGAAGCAATAAATAATCAGGAATTATATGTTGCATTCATAGTGTTTTGGCTATTTGTATTTGAAGCCTTGAAGAAAACATCTTTCTTATCTTGGTTAATCTTAAATTCTGAATGTAAATCAATATCTGTCATGTCTCATTATTATCAACTTAAAACATCTATCTAGACCTAAAACTTCTTAACTCCTAAACAACTAAGCTTAATTGTAAAACTAAACTACCTGGTCTTCAACCCCATCAGAGACTTGAGAAAGAATAAAATTAATTACCTGAGTATACAGGGAGTACAGCTTAGTAGCTTCCCAAATGAGAAGATGACAGAGACAGTTTGCTACCTGAATAGTCACCCAAAACTCTCTATAATGTTGGAGCATCCTCTGCAGCCTTCTGGCCCAGTATATCTGACAGACATATTTGTGAGGCAGGAACTATTGAGGACTTGCTTGCCCTGCCTACATCTAAGCTTGCTCAATTGAGGGGACTCTAGATAGGAATTGAAGATGGTAATCCAAGAAAAGTAAATATGACAAAGTGAGATGTTGTCCAGAACTGAGAGTCACTGGCAAGGGAATTGTAAGAGATTTGTATCTGGCCAAGCACAGCCTACATCTTTCTCTTTTCATTCAGTGAATTATTATTATCTTGAGATGAGCTTTCACGTAACAGAGCAGCCTTGAGCTTACAATGTAGCTGAGGGTGGCTTTAAAAACTTTAATCCTCTTCCTGTCTCTGCCCTCCTAAGTAGTGGGATTACAGATATTAACCACCGTACCTGTACCAATAATTTTCTTCTTTCGAATGGAGATTTAAAATTCCAAGAGGGACCTCAGTCTCTGTATGTCCCTGTGAGCCTAGGTTAGTAGACGCTGATAGTCTTCTTGTGGAATTCTTATCCCATCCAGGTCCTTGTCACCCCACACCTCTTGAAGTACTAACCAAAGAGCATGCATGGTCTGGACCTGGGCTCCCTATGTGTATGTAACTGACAGGCAGCTTGGTCTTCATAGGGGGTCCCTTAGCAAGTGGAGAGGGGCCTGGCTGTTTCTGACATGGAATCTGCTCACTGCTGTTGTATCACTTCCGCCTAGCTGGGCTGCTAGCTGGGCTGCCTCGCCTGGCTTCGGTGGAAGAGGATGTGCTTAGTCCCGAGGAGACTGGATATGCTGCGGTGGGGGAGCTCCCCTTTTCTGAGAGGAAGGGGAGAGTGAAAGAAGGAAGAAGGTGGGAGAGGGGATCGGGAGAATAGGAGGGAGGGAGCTGTGTTGGGTGTAAAGTGACTCAACAAATTTAATTTTGAAGAATTCCAAGAGGAGAGAAACTCCCTCCTATGCCACTGTGACGACCTTTCCTTCATCTCTTAGGTTTGACCTGTCGCACCTGGGAGACTTCCTGTTTCCTATTCTCTACAGAAACCTTTATTTCGTGCTGTTCATACTATGAATTCCTGCTTTTACTGACTGTAGCATAGAAACTTCTCAGTCTAGAGCTAGATCAAGGATAAGAAGGAACCCTTTTCTGCACAAAGATTAATGGTGTATCATTCATTCGAGTATTTACTAAGTATCTACCGGCCTGGTAAATATTGGGAGTAAATTCATGAATGTGATAGATGCAATTTTTGCTCATTTGGGATAAACAGACATTCAACAAAGAACATAAATAACTACATAAGGACATTTGATACGTAAAAGAAAGCACAGAATATTTTGAAAATTTCAGTAGGTTTCCAAGTAAACAAGTCCTTGTTTTCTTAAAAGTATAGTGGCCAAAGTACCAGGCATCTTTCTTACTTTTCAGATATTTTAGAAGCCAACATGTATATAGCATGTTACGGTCTTATTTTCAATATCATTATTTATAGTGTTCTCTCTGTCTGTCTTTCTCTGCCCCCCTTGCGTCGTGTGTGTGTGTGTGTGTGTGTGTGTGTGTGTGTGTGTGTGTGTGTGTGTAGACCTGGAAAACATTTGGAAAATTTCCATGAACATGTGCACCTTTGCAGTTTTCATCTGCAGCCCCCCTTTTTGGTACAGTTGCAATTCAGGAAAGTCATATTATTATGGTTTCTTAGCA
Source organism: Acomys percivali (assembly GCA_907169655.1). Taxonomy (NCBI): domain Eukaryota; kingdom Metazoa; phylum Chordata; class Mammalia; order Rodentia; family Muridae; genus Acomys; species Acomys percivali. Next base: position 181,885,544 of record OU015742.1, read on the forward strand.
GTGGTGATGAAGAAATGTGAGGTTTTTCAGTACCAAAGTAGACAGATGTAGTGAATAGCCTAAACTATATATGATTAAAGCATTGTTTATGCTTTATTTATGAGTATTTGCTACCAATAACTGCTCCCTGAAGCAAGATTCACCAGTATTTCTCCACCATCTGGGACTTTTGATATAGATTAATAATGCCATGATATTTTATTTAATGAAGCTGGAAATGATTGCTTTATTTTAACAAAGGGGCCTGTACATCTCCCTTGAGTGTGAGCCCTGAATGCAGGCAACCAGAGATGCTATTTCTCGGCTGTCTTTTTGCCCAAAACGACTCTCCATGGGATTTCATCATTTCTCCCTGAAATTCATTGTTTCCTCTCAGGAGGAATTGAGAGAATTTATAGGGATATTCTTCAACTTAGGTGCAAAAGCAGTTTTCTAAAGTATTTTGTATATGTCCTCATATTGAATTACTTGACTTTCTTGTCTCCCATTCTCCCCATTCTTTACTTTCAAGCCTACATCTTCCTGGTGGTGCCAGGCACGTGGTAAATGCTGAGAGTTAAGCATTGGTGGGTACTATTTTTGGCCTTTCAGAATTCTACGTTGCTTTTTAAAAGAATCTCTCATAGTGCTGCTTATGTTCTCTTATACTTTTTATTCTTTTCCTTTTATTGAAAATAGCTGTTTTTATATGCTATATCCAGATGGCAGTTGCCCCTTCCTATACTCTTTCCTGTTCTTCTCCACCTTTCCTTTTATCCAGACCCACCCTCTCTCTGTCTCTCATTAGAAAAATATAGGCTTCAAATTAATAATAATAAAATATGATAAAATAAAACAAAAACTAACATATTAACACAAAGGAATAGGATAAACCAACAAACAGAAGGAAAAGAGCCCAAGAAAAGGTATATGAAACAGACATAGTCCCAGAGAACCTATTTAGACCCACTTGTTAATACACTCAAGAATCCCATAAAAACACTACACTGGAAGCCATAATATATATATATATACAAAGAACCTGTAGCATAAGAACATTGAAAACACATACACACACACACACACACACACACACACACACATGCACACATACACGCACACATATGCACATGAAAAGAAAAAAGTTGACATGACACTGAGAGATAAGGAACCTCCAAAGATGCCATTAATTTTATTTTCATTGGCCATCTACTGCTGGTCATGCACCCTATCCTTAAGAGTAGTTTGCTTCCCCAGTGAGACTTCCTTGGAGAAAAGGCAATTTTCACTTGCAAGAGGGCATCAATTGGAGATAGCATCTGAGTTAGGGATGGGGACATGTATCTACTTCTTTCACCCATGTAGAGTCTGAATTCAGCTGCAGTCCAAGTGAGTTCATATGAACCTCGATCTTGTTGATTTAGAGGGTCTCGTTTTCTTGAAGCCATTATCTCTTTCTCTGGCTCTTATGCTCTTTCTGACTCTGTGGGATACCTAAAGCCATGAGAGGAGAGGAGAGATTTGATGGAGACACCATGTTTAGGGCTGAGTATCCCAAGATCTCTTACTCTCTGCTAGTGTCTGGCTATGGGTCTCTGTATTTGCTCCCATCTGCTGCTGAAGGAAGCTTCTCTGGTGATGCCTGAACAAGATATAAATCTCTAAGTATAACACAATGTCATTAGGGGTCATTTAATGCTGCTTTCTGTTGTTGATATTTGTTTTTTATTGTTTCTTTGTTTTTAAAGTAGTAGTATTTCATTTTACCTGAAGTTACTGGGTTATATAGTCTCTGGTACTTGGTTACACAAGCAGTGAGGTATAGGGTCTATCTTGTGGAGTGGGTCTTAAGTCAAATTAACTCCAACAATCATGTGTCACCATTAGACTGGCATATCTTCTAGGCCAGATAAAATTGTATATCAAAGAGTTTGTGGCTGGGTTGGTGTTACCTTCCTGTACTTAAAGATGCTGGCACTAGTCCACAGAGGTGAAGGCTCTATGTAGGCACCATTTTGACTTCTGTATGTTCAATAATTTGTTTAAGTGTTGTCTTCATCAATGGAGCCTTGCTGTCAGTTTGTGGAGAGGAACCTCTAGTCATGGCAATAGACTGGGTTTTGAGGGATTCCTTTTGACATATCATCAACAATATCATTATCATCAACATCAACATCACCATTATCATCAAATGATAATGAAAGGACAGAGCTGCATGGATTCACATTCTTGTTCTGCCACTTTTTGAGTGTTCCTTGGGTGAGTTATTCAGCTGTCCTGAAGAGTTCTTGGGAAACAAAAGTGAGGTACTGGTGAATCACTGAGAACTCTGCCCTTTCCTTAATGTGACATCAAATATTAACTATTTTATTATTAACTTTACAAAGAATTCCGTCCACATACTTCCACTGTGAGGTGAAAGAAACTGTATTTCTGATATTTTCAAAATCTTGATTACACTTGTAATACCAGAAGTTAGGAAAGTGAGGTTAGAGAATTGCTGCTTACTTGAGGCCAGCCTGGGCTACATAGTGGGTTCTAGGCTACCCTGTGATATAGTTGGGGAACATATATCAATCAACCAACCAAGCATTCAGTAAGGTATTGTCATTCTTCCATGTAGTAACAGACATGGAAACCTGTGTTGTCTCTTTTTTACTCTATTCCTTGTTAGTCTCCTTAGTAGCTCGGCTTCAACTTCCTGCTTATTTTCTTCACAGCTCACCCTACACTTTATCTGTAATACTGTCTCCTAACTTTGTTCCTTTTCTTATCTTGTATGTGCAGGTATGTGGTGTGTGTGCATATGTATACATGTGTTGATGCATATGCGTGTGTGTGTGGGGGTGCAGAGTTGGATAGGTGTGTTGGATAGTGACTCAAAGTTTACTATTTTATTGTTGTTGCTTTTTTTGAGACAGAGTTTTTGTTTTTTTGTTTGTTTAATGCACCCTGGACTCAAACTCATGACGATCTGCTTGCCTATGCCTCTTGAGGGCTAAGACTAAAGATGTGTACCAGCAGCCATATAGCTCAAAGTTTACTGTTTCCTATGCTTTTCTCTGTCATTCTCCACTTTATTTATTGAGGCAGGATCTTCACTGAGCTGTGGAACCCCAGATCTCCAATTTTGGCTAGTTTAGACAGCTTGCTCCCCCTGGGAATCCCTGTTTCTGCCTCCTGAGCACTGGGATGGATTATAGGCAGGTTGCCACTCCTCTCTGGCTTTTGCTTGGGTTCTTGGATCTGAAATTGGGTTCTCATCCTTGGGCACCAAGTGTTTGTCCACTGAGCCATTTCCTTAGTCCCCCTTCCTACTTTTTACTCTGTCTTGCAGTTTGCTGCCTTTTCCATGAACTACACTTGTATGGAAATCTTCATCTGATCATACTCCTTAGAAAATCATTAAATTCAAATAAATTCACATTTTTGTTTGTTTTACAAAGGGCCCTCTTCTCCATTAGAATAGTTATTACAAATCTCTTCAGTCTCTGGAAAGGAAATTCTTTAGAACTTTTCAATCAAGTAAGTAGATGTTATTATGTTGAAAGCAGTTCCTCTTCCTCATCTGAATTGAGTAGGTGTGGACTTGAAGACTGTTAAGACTTTCTCAACCGAAGGAACAACTTGCAATCTTCCCAGAGTTAATAAATATGTAAATACTTGCTAAGAGAAGGTGACATGTTTTTTCAATTAACATAACAACAGGATCTCAGGGTAACAAACTACATATACATATTCTTAATGTGCTCCAAAATTTTGTCTGGAGTAAGTTTAATATACAAATTTTAATGCCTGAATTATGCAGAGATCTATATGGTATCAACACTGAGTGTTAATATTTACTTATTCCATTCCTAGGCTCCCATTTCCTAAGCCCAAGGAGGTTGTTAATGAGCACTAGCCCTGAATTCTCATGCTGAATTATTACAGTGGACCATTTGCTACAATGTTATCTTCTGACATTTTGGAATTAGAAGGTTTCATACTAAGGATGCATACTAAGGATTTCTTTTTAAGTGCATTCAATCATATGCTTTTACTCTTACCTCCTCTTGTTTTGTCTTCAGTTAAGAGACAGACTTTATATTTAACATAACTTTGTACCACACAACGGTCATGTTCACACTTCTGAGTTTGTTGAATTATATTCCATGTTTCATCTGTTTCCAATGGGTCCTTATTGGAGTTTTACAATCAGAATGGGTGAAGATGAGTGCTTCAATATAGCCTGTCTAAAAGAATGTTCTTGAATCTTCCTCATTACCATAAAATGTTACACTTATTAACACATGCATTTATATATGCATACATGTTACCAAGTAACCACATACCTTCCTTTTAACATTGATTTGGTAAATTCTTTCATATACTGAGTACCCCAATCTACATGAAAACTCAACCACTAATGTATTATTAATAGAAGCTTCTATAGTGATTTTTAAAAAGCATTAAGTTAATTTTTCTATATTGGCTTAAGCTATTCTTAAAAGGCCTGGGTGATCCCTCCCCTCCCACTATAAACTTCTTCTATAGCTGAAAGCCAAGCGTTTTCCTGAAATGGCCAAGATTGTCAAGACAACAGTAGCAGTCAAAATTTATGGTTGTGGGCTCTCTACTTGGATTCTGACTCTTTGCTATTTGGCCTTCTACAGTTTAACTCTCTGTGCTTCTAAATGATCTCCATTATCACACTCAGAAATGTATTATAAACTTCCTTAGTAGGGCTATTGTCTTCAAAATTCCTGTCCATTTTCTTATTTTCCATACTACTCTATTTATCAAGCTTCAGTTAAGGCTTAGACATTATCTGGTCAATCCTTGATACCATCTCATGTGTTGAATCTCACCATGAGTTCTTCACATTTTTTGTGTGTTATGCATTTTGATTCTTTAGGGAATACATTTCAGAGGCCTCTGAGAAGAAGCAGGTAGGGAGCTAGAGTTCATCTAATGTAGTAAGTGAATTTATTCAGAGTCAGCCAGCAAGTAATGACTCCAGCCCTCTGATTTGCAAATATAAGGCTTCTTTCAATTCCTAGGTTTCACTCAAGATGGCTTTCTTACAGGAGTTCCTATGCAGGTACCTCTCACCCTTTCCCTGAAGGGTTAACCAACCCTGCTGTCAGGCGGTAAGCTTGTACCTCCTATGCCAAGGATGTCTGATAAAATACACAATAATAATAACTTATATCATAATCTTCAATAATTTGAGGACTTGGAAATATTGGGTTTATAATGAAATTAGGCACTAAATGGTCAGATTGGTGCTCCTTGACTGTGGCAAGTTCTAGCTAGCTCACCATGATCCTCATTGAAATGTGCTATTGTTCCTTGTACCCTATCTAGCATTTGAGTCTTTGACTCTTGTTCAAACTGTGGATATGGTTGTCACTACTCATGATCCGAGTATGGAAGGGATGGACAATAAAGACAATTCTAAGTATTTTTCATAATCTATAAACGATATGTATGTGTGTGCGAGTACATACATGTGTGTGTATGTGTGAGTTTTATAAGTGTATATGAGTGCTCTCATAAAAGCAAGAGTTTGATGCCAAATGTCCTCCATCACCCTCTACCTCATTTTCTTGAGACAGCTTACCAAATCAAGAGAATACTCTTTTGGCTATACTTGCCTGACCAACATACTTTGGCAATTTTCCCGTCTCTGTCTCCTAGCACTGGAATTACAGAGACATGCTCTCTTTCCTAGTTTTTATGTGGGTACCAGGGCCCTAAATATAGGTACTTACACTTATACAGCAAGTACTTTACCCATTGATCCATCTCCCTAGCTCTCAAAGAATTTTTTTCACAGGTATGTTCTCTATCTAGATTTTATGCTATTTCCTCTGATTCTCACAGTTACTAGGTAATAGCATTGGGTTTAGAATACAAGACAATTGGTTCTGATTCCTTTAAATCCTCACTCAGCTATCATATATTCATTTTTTGTTAATCCACCTGTGCATCCACTAACTAAATAACCATTGATGCATATCAGATGCATTCCAGAACAACAGGCTAACAGATCACTTGGAGTGGGTCATGATATGTGCTGCGGAGTGCTGTGGATCTGGACAAGGTGCCGTGTTAGCATCAAGGAGCATGTAATTAATCCTATCTGTGGTTCAGACACACCTCTGCAACTACAAGGAGGGGTTTAATTGACTAGGGACCCTGCGAGGCTTCCTGCGGTGAAGGTGGTTAAGCATATGCCTCTGGGGATCCTGTTTTCATAGAAGCAGGAGACAGTAAAATGTTAAAAAGAAATAAATTGGAAATCTGAGCAAGTACCCAGCCTTGGGACAGACACTTTCTAGGTGCTTGAACAAAAGTCAGCTTTATCTCTAAAAAATTTTTAACAGTGAAAACGAAGCAGTAGAGAGGAAATACCATGGCTTAGAAAGTAAACCGGGGACAGCACAAGCACATCAATAGGCTGCAGAAGAGTGGAGATTGTATATGTTCCTTTTTTTTTTTTTTACTTTTATTTATTTATTTTTATACTTTTATTTTATTACATGTGTATAAAACAAACTACATACAGCAGGGAGAACCATGTGACGATCATGAGAATAGTGAGTTCTATACATGTTACATTCATAGTGACTTGGCCATCTGTATTCATCTCGTTTGAAGTAAGTGTTTTTCCTGTCTTGTTGGGTCTAGATTTCTGAATGAGATTCAATATTTATCCTATTTCAACTCTAATAACTTAACTTTTTAATCTTGATCTAAAATGATCTTGTCCCCTAACCAACTAAACTTGGTTGTAAAACTATACTATCTTGTCTTCAATGTCCCTCAGAGACTTGAGAAGGAATAAAACTTAAATTCCTGAGTGAACCAGCAGTGTGGGTTAGCAGCTTCCAAAATGTACAAGCTGACTTAAGACAATTTACTGCCTGGCCAGTTACCCAATACAGTTTATAACATTGGAGCCTCATCTTCAGCTTTCTGGTCTAATATATCTGCCAGACTTGTTCGCATGTGTATGTTCTTAATTGTAAGCAGGGTTGTGGTCAACAGAGCTATACTTGTCCTGGAGAACAGAAGAGGGATGTAAATGTTCAGAGATCTAAGGGCAGAGGGATCTTTGAGTCTTAAGTGAGCAAGAAAGCTAGGCTTCAGTTTCATCTGCAAACATCATTGCCAATTGAGTAATTGGAGGTAGCTACCATAACAAGGAGAGAAATATGGCCATTATGACTGAAAGACCTCTTCTCGAAGGGAAGGTGTTTGATAAAAGCATGCAGAACCAGCAAACCAAATATTGAGAGATTCTATAAATAGTCTGGTGATTTCTGAGCCATCAAATTGATCTCACTGTCCTTCTCATAAAGGGCTGCCAGACACTTGATCTCACTTGGGAAAGTAATTATTATGTGCTACTGTTTTGTGGTGTGTGTGTGTGTGTGTGTGTGTGTGTGTGTGTGTGTGTGTGTGCTTCTTTATCATATTACCTCCAGTGGGATTGCTTCCAAGTAGTCTCCCCTTGCCTTGTTTTCCAGTTGATTTTTCCATTGTCAAATAGGTTTTCTTCCATGGAGAGTTGTGAAAGTCTCTCTATACCCAGAAGGCAACTTTTGATATACACATAACTGAGTGATGGATCATCTCACAGAGCACTAGGACTGTTAGAAACATCTCTTCTCTCCTGTTTGGCCTATTTGGCTTTAGTCTTCATATTGAAACTTGGATGTCATGACTTCTCTACCTGCCAATGATGCTGCCATCACACAGCTTTGGAATTTTAGCTGCTGGATAGTGGTGCTATCCCTGGAAATACATTGTAAAAGATCACAGTCATTCTGTGACTGGTGAACTTAGAGACCCCCTGAAGCCAAACCAAAGGCCAATTACCTACAATCCTAAGACTTGTCTTCTATGTTAAAGACAACCCTTATTCCCGAAGCACATAGAAGCTTGCACAGCAGGCCCTGGCCTGCATAGGTTAAAACAGAAATCACCTACTGGTAGCCTTAGCTTTCCCTTTTGCTTAAAATAAATAGGTATTAGTAAATTGTCAGAGTAAGATAAATAGCTCTTTCCTGAGATGTTTGGTAGTGATCTTGCCTGATTTGAGAGCTTCTAATCCTGAACTCAAGTCATGATAATAGAAACTGTCATGAGATGTGAGTGGAGGCTTTGAGTTTCTCAAGTAGGTATCCCAAATTACCTGTCAGTACCTAGCCCCTCAATAATTATCATTCTCTCTTCATACTTGCTAAGCCTCCTAGATTTTTGTGAAGGGAGGTGTGCATCATGGTTAGAGGCCAGTCTCAAGAACTAAGATTTCTGCTAAAATGTCTATCCTAATCGTATGTATGTTTATAGAGATGCTATTGACATTTTCAAATCCCCTGAGATACCCAGTCTACCAGGGAACTGTATTTCTTTAAGGTAGTATATATATCAGCTGTTTCAGTACAGGGGTTTGTCCTTGACAAGCTCTTCTGCAAACAGTGTAGGAAATGCAGCTATGCATTCATTCATTCATTTACATGCATATAAGTTGATCATCTGTTTCAGGATACAACTAGAATTGAATGGCCGAAGCAAATAAAGTTCCCGGTCTGGACAAAACATAGTTCTATCCAGCTTTTTTAATTAAAAAAAAAAATCTTGCCAGCCTCTGTCCCTGGAACTGAAATGTAGAAGCTTTAATATGGATAGGCCTGGAATATGCCATATGTTTATTTTAATGAAAAACATTCGGCATACTGATTCAGGAGAGCCAGGGGTTTCTGCACACTGACACTCCAGCTTGTTTCCTTGCTTGTCCATGCTGTCCTTAGAGATTTGAGATTGATGCTTAAGTAAGAAAGGTAGAAGAGGATCATATGTTCTGCAGGCTACAACAGGGGAAAGCAGGTCAGCCACCTGCATCGGGATGACTTTATCGTCCCAGCTTCGTGCCATCTGACGACGCTCACCTTGATGTTTCCCTTAAGAGTTCTTCCCCTTTCTTTATAATTTCGTGAAGTTCAGCCCAGGTGAAATAAAGTGTATTGTTTTTTTTTTAATTTATACAAAACCACATATGTAAGTCAAAAATTCCTCTGGATATTCTTTTCTGTTTGCTTTTAGGTATTAGATCCTGAGACTTGAGATAAATTTTATGATTTTAAATTAGGAATTATAAAAGAAAAGCTCATCTTTGTTGTCTCCTCCAGCCAAGAAACTAACCAGACTTACACATACTAAAGAATAGAGTATTATTCTGGCCCATATCTCTAGTTAATTATGATTAAAGAGTAAAATTTATAATAAGGAGGTACATAATATAGTGTTCTGATGCTTTGGGTATATTGTGAAATGGTGACTACATTCATGCCAATTTACGTATTCATCATCTTACATGGTTACTTCTTGTTTTTAGTGACAAGGTTACTTAAGATTTATTACAGCTAATTTATCAATGTACATTATAGTATAATAAACTATAACCGTCATATTATATAACAGATGTTGAGACTGTATTCTTTTTACAGCTGCAAGTTATTGCGCTTTGACCAACAGCTCCCTATTTCTTATGCTGCCTGACCCCTGGTCATCCCCAAGGCTCACTGTTGGTATGCAGCCAGCTGTTTAGGTTGCATGTGTGACCTATTATCCTTTTCTGTCTGTCTTATTTGACATAGTGGAATGACCTCTGGGATCATCTGTGTTGGTACAAATGGAAAAACACTCTCATTTTAGAAAAATGAGTATTTTTTTTTTTACTATTTTTATGTGTTCATATTTTTTTAATCCATTGATGTATGGATTGATGTTATGTTGATTCTATATTTTGGCTTTTGGGAATATTGTGTTAGTGAATATGGAAGGGCACATATCCTCCCATACACTGCTTTCATGTTCTTAGATGCTTGCTTAGATAGGGGATTGTTGGATCATGTGAAGTTATTTTATTAATTCATCCATGTGTACTTCAAGGTATGTTTTAGCATGTGTGTGTGTGTGTATGTGTGTGTGTGTGTATGTGTGCTTGTGTTTATATTCATGTATATCACTGCATGACTTGTCCTTTTGTTGATGCATTCACACAACTATAAAAATGACTAGAAACGCAACATAGACTTTAGGTTTTACCTGGCTAAAGCAATGTCTGTGTATTTTGAAGTGGCTACCACCCAGGATATGAAGATGCTGCCACTCAGTGCTTTGTTCCTGGACTATGTGGGGGCTTCTTAGGAATATACAGCTAGAGTGCTGATGTCAGAAATAACTGAACCAGAATCTGCTCTTAACAGCTTCTATTGTCTTATAGCTCTTATAAGACTAGACAATCCTAGCAAATTTACAAATGAATGCAAAGAATCTTGTGAGAATTAAGAGCACCATTTTCATACGACACAGGATGTTTTGATGGGATGGCGTCTCCATTTGTAACAAGCATGAACAAAGCATGATTGCTCTGGTGTAAACTCTGTGGAACTTGTTACATTTGTAGCACAGTGTGGCTGTGATATCTTAGTCCCCGCATATTTATCTTCATTTGAAACTTCATACTCAAATTGGAAAATGTCATTTTGTGTGCACCTTTCGTCCAAATAAGGCCTACCTGTATGTGTCTTCAGCTTACCTCTCTTTGTAAACCTGATCAAAATAGTAATCAGCAAAAATGTCCCAAATCATTTTCAGAAGTAAATGTTGGGAAAATCTCAATAACAACTTTGGACACCTACGAACATTGCTATGCCATTTCTCACTCAATATGGAGTAGAAGGGAGTAAAGGATAGAACACGTAAACATGCCGTGGATTGAGAAAGCTAGAAACTCTTTCTAGTAGTCCCACTGACTAGATGCCTCCTTTACAGTGTATTTTATGGCTTCTCTAGAACTTGGCTTCCTTTCTTATATTTTGGAGATGGTTATTATAACTTTCTTCTGAGGTTGGGAATTGGTGGGCTATGCAAGGGAGCCCTTGGCTCTTGGCTCAGTTATCCCCAGCTATATTAACTACTGTGACAACAATTGTTACTAGCGTTACTGTTTGACTATGGACTTGGACTCTGATCTTCCATGTCCTTCTGTTTGTTTCACTTGCTTCATTGCATTCCCTAGATTATTTCCTCTTTTTGCTGCACTCCTCTTAAGAACGAGATTATGGCAGAGGCTGGAAGTACTCACACAGCTGCCTATACTGCTGTTCTTACTCCTAAGGTTTCCTCTTGGGCCCCTGCTGCTCCTACTGCTGCCAGGGGCTGCTTAAACACTTAACTGGTATTCAGAGGAGTCAATCCAGTGAGGGAGCTCCTCACAGTGGTGATATCCTGGGGCTGGGTATGGCAAAGGAGAATGATGCTCTCATTAATCATTTCTTGTCCTTTTAATCTTCACTAATAAAGCCTGCGAGACAGGGATTGAAAGAGAAAAGCACAGCTCAAGATGCAGCAAGCTCTGGTATTCACTTTCTATCAGCAGCTTCCTATGTTTGTGTAATGGGAGCTGAAAAAATACATCTTCATGCTAAAATGGATGTACTCACAAAATCCCAGGTCTCTGGGGGTGATTTTTCCAAGTAGAATTATTATTATTATTATTATTATTATTATTATTATTGTTGTTGTTGTTGTTGTTGTTGTTGTTCTTCTTCTTCTTCTTCTTCTTCTTCTTCTTCTTATTATTATTATTATTATTATTATTATTATTATTATTATAAACAAGGAGTATTTAAGTTATTCATTTAGTGTGTGCTTTTGCATCTTTTCAGCTTCTACCTGATCGGATTTTTCATTGACAGGTATAGCTTCGGGAATCTAATAAAAGAATGTAGAATATGTAAAAAAAAATATAGACAGAAGAAAGACAGGATAAAAATAAATCAAACAAAATAGGTTTAGAGCTATTTACTAAGAAGAGGGACTAGGCAGCTTATGAATTGGACCCAAACTGGAAAAAAAAAAAAAACCCTCTCGAACCAAACTCTCCATTTACTTTTCATTAAAAACATGTTTGGCATCGACATGAAGAAATTGTAGGCCAATATCCAGTCTAGTGCTGTCTTGCAGTTCCGGTACCTACCTAAGTGTACTCACAAATTATGTCTCTAATTAAATTTTCAATTCTCTAACATTCTTTGTAATTTGGAGGTAGAAATACAGTAGCAAAAGCTGCATTTGACCTGACAGTTTGGCTAGTGCATGAGGCAGGTTTAAACAACTGCTGCAGGTGGCTTCATTTCAGTGATAAATTAAAGGAATTTGGAGGGTTCACGCTGTGGACAATCTACACTCATTGAATGTGTATTTTCCTTGACAAGAAAATGAAGGCAGATCTGGTAGGGTCAGAAGACTGAGAAAAAGGCACTTCGATGCAAGCTCACTTCCAAATGACTTAAATGGTGGATAAGCACCAGCACTGCCACTTGTGCTTGAGGATGGGAGCCGCAGAGCAATCGGAAGCCAGTGCTCCTGAGAGGCTAATAGCATTTATAGAAGTGCCTGAGTCACAGCAGAAGCCAAATGGCCAGGATCCTCAAGACTGAGATGGAAGCGGTGAATTAACCATAGAGAGCAGCAGGCAAAAGCCTTTACATGGCAAGAAACTAAGACGCGACACGGAATGAGGAATGAGAAGGACTCAATCTTGGTCCCAGAGGGATCAGTGACTGGAGACTGACTAGTTGGCTATTTCGTATTACAAAAAGCTAAAGGGACACAGTAGTTCAGAAGACAGCCAGGGTAGAGACTCAGAGGAAACCCTCTTGCTTTGTGGATACAGTAGTGAAATCTGAGTGCTCCCTTGGGAAGCAATCAGAACCAGATGTAAACTTGATACTTCTGTACACGAGTGCCAGTCACTCAGCTTCCAGACAATTTCAAGAACAATGGTTTAAGAACAGTGGTGGTTATAAGAGTAAGTTAATTTGTGATGCTTAAATGAGTACATGTGTGCTGGTAAACACAGTGGCAGGCATATAGACATGCATGTGACCTTGCAGCGAAAAAGTTCCAGAAGGTGCCTTAGATCCTTATACTTCTCCATTCAAAACAGTTTTTCTGAGAACATGTATGGTCAGGGTGAAGTGAAAATATTCAAGAGATTCTACCCCTAAAGGAATGATGATCCTGAAAAAAAAAATAGATTTATTCCTATAAGTATCACAAAATTATGCCTTGGGTTTAAAAATTGTGACCTAATTCTGAGTAGAAGAGACTTTAGATTAAATAGGCACTTAGCTTATGTCGTTTAAAAATGTAAAAATGTATGTGCTTTTAAAGTCATGAGTTGGCATAGATATTAAAAAGTGTGCCATGGCTGCTAGATACTGTAGGAGAATCGGCTTTCTACTTTTGTCTTTGCTAGACGCAATCAAGAGAGGGCAAGGAATACCAAGTTACGAGGAAGGAATGCGGGAGATCTAGCCAGTGACTCTTTGTCTATTGGCCATCAGATCCCAGCTGAAACCCTGTGAATCCTCCAGAATGTCAGTTGCTCACTGGTCAAATGAAGGTGGAAGTTCCTCCTCACTTAGAGTGAAGGACTCGATTATCTAACACAGGTGAACAGTTCAGCACAGTGCCTGACTTACAGCTGATGTTAGGATCATTCACAGCCAAGCATGGTGAGAATGGGGACTCTCATCAGCTGAGGAGTGGTAGAGACTTGAAAATGACTAAATAAGTTTGAGAGGAGTATACCTATGACCATTAAGGACTTGAATGACTGTTATGTAGAAAAGCGACCCCGTCCATCTTGCCAACTCTAGAAGGAGGAACCAGGGACCAATAGATAGAAGTTATTTTGAAAAAAACTTGGAGACTATTTAATAGGAGTATTTTACCACTAAGAAGTATTCCAATTATTATACTGAAATAACCTTGTGTGCTGGGTGGAGAGCTCCCAATGAAAGTATTCATAGCAACAGTAAGCGGTAATGAGATAGCACACTTGGGGTATTCCCCTTGCTGTTCTTAGCAGTCTGCACTCACAGTATACAGGACATAGATAGAACTGGGAGCACTCAACATTTAACATAAGAGAAAACTAAAACACAGGAAAAAAAATGAAGCCAATTCTCAAGAGCAGAGTTGGGACTTGAACCCATATCTCTTTGCCACTTTAGGAAGTGCCTAAAAATACAGAAGAAACTAAGTCTTTATATGCTGTGGTCTTTAGCAAGGGATTCCCGCACAAGGATGAGGGTGTAGGCTGGATGGGATCGATAGGAGTTTAAAAACTCACTTTAGTTAAAGTTTCTATTGTTTTGTGAACAAAGAGCAATGAAAGAGAGGGGGTGTGATGGGGTGGGGGAATAGACTGTTAATATATATATATATATGGGCACAATTTTTCACAGATTCTTTGTAATGTATAAAAAGCCTAAGGTGTTTACATAATCTCATGTATGTCCACCTTGTAATCCATCACAAAAGAAGGTACACCCTGTTCTCTCCTCAAGGCAGAACAGAAGACAACTATTTGAGAGGAGGGATGGGGCTGGGACAGCAACACGATGAAGCCGGGAAACCTCCATAGGATAAATAAAGACCCAATTCCATGAAGAAAAAGTATCTGTGCCAAAATTACACGATCATTGTAAACAAAAATAAGAAGTCACCAATGCTGTCCTCGTTGTCCTCTGTTGAGATGTAGAAACTCTGGTGACTTGGAAGCTTTTTTTTT
>OU015742.1:181902484-181949714 GCA_907169655.1 Acomys percivali
CACACACACACACACACACACACACACACACACACACACACAACCAAATAAGGTAACCCTGTAATTCAAGGATGCTGTGTGTTTTTTCCCTGTGCATTGCTGTGTATATATGTGCATGTGTGCAAATATTTAACAAGTTAAGAAAGATTATGACAGTGCCTCTCCACAGCATACTGAAAGTGGCTGTCTGAGTAGGGGACAATGCTTCAGCATCTGCTAATGGAGATAGCCCTATTCTTCTTTCTTCCTTCACTCCTGTGTTTAGGTTTCATTCATTCCCAGCTTCAAATAATCAGCACCTATTTTAAATATTCTATCAAGTTCCTTAAGGTTCCTGATGGATCATGTGATATGGTCAAACATACTGCCTTGTTGAACATGGCTTCTGAAAATGATTTGGCTCATTATATATATATATATATAATTTGAATATGAGCTTCTGTGCAAGAGTTAGGAAGATATAGCTTGTAAGTGGCAAAATATGTGAAAAGTGATTGGTAAGTAATTCTGAGGATTTAATCAAAAGATGATTTTCCAAAGTCTGAATTCAATACCCAAAAATCTTCTTAATTTGAAACAGATCTATAAAAGCTCATCTTCAAGGAAGTACAGAACGAATGAATAAGGATAGCATGATGGGGTGAACTACATGTTCTTGACGAGGTCACCCTGCATGCAGAACATTGTTCTTTGTCAATTAAGCTTTTGCCTTTCATGGGTTATCATTAGCCTATGCAACAAAGTCTTGTGAGAAAATTGGCATTTTTGTGATATGCAGGGACAGGTCCCTGACTGCACTGTAGGGGCCTCACATTGTCGTCCCTTTGGCTAGCAGTGCCTTTAATGCCAGACACAAACTAACTAGGAAGGATATGAAATCAGAGGAATTGACATTTGGTTATTCAAAGATAGGAAAACACACATTCTCTTGATATTTCTAAGATACTAAGTCCTGTTTTCCATAAATTGATATGAAGGTGGTTCAAGTGTAGGCTAGGGTGGTGGCCTCTGCTTTCTATTCAAGCACAGGCTGCATTGTCTCACCCCGCTAGTGAGCAGTAGCAGGGCATCATGGCTGAGACCATTGCTTCCTGAGTGAGATTTCTGGGTTGGATAGTTTTCACCAAAGATCTTAGCCTGCTGGAGGACCAGTTTTGCCATCTACAAGCTATGTCAGGGGAGTTTCTTGTGAGCTCACAAAGCACCTTAGTGGTGTCTGGCAAGCAATATAACTTCACAACTCTTCATTATTACTATCAATGTATCAAGGTATCATTCCAGAAGTTTCTGTAAAGGAAGCTTGATCACTCCTTGTCTTCTTGCCTCCCTACCTTTATTCTTTTTCTTCTTTCATGGTTTTCTTTAACAGATTATTACTTGTACTGTAAGCTAACATTGGCTTTGTCATCTTCCTTCTTCGGCTTCTAGAGACTGAGAATGGTAATGCATGACAACGAACCCAGCTTGAAGTTGCCATTATGAAGTCTAACTTGTAACAGCTATAGACCAACACAATGTCATTAAACTGCAGATTTATCAGTAAAAATCCATCATCCACCTTTGAAGAAATAACCAGAAAACACCATGTTTATAGTGAAAGAGTTGTGTGTCCTCCCATAGAAAGACATTGAGTTCCTGAGCCAAGGAATGCCAATGCCATATACTAAAAATTATCTTGTGCATAATGTCCCCGGAGAGGGAAAGAGTTATAAGATTCTTCGTGTCATAAATTTAGACCATAATGCATTTATGTTGAAAGCAAGCTACCCCCATTTTAGCACCATTCTCTTCTTGATAGGAACAAAAATAACACTTACTTCAATAGTAAACACTTCCATCACCTTATCTGGATCTTTTGCACAATTTTCTTCATCTGACTGGATTTATTTAGAGTTATAAAAGTCTATTATTATGTTTGAAAAGTCATTTTTTAAAAATTCTTTAATAGCTAGAAAAATAAGACTTAATCTGGTTTTCTGTGACATCAACCTCAATAATGAAAGAAGTACGGGAGACTGAACAAAAATTCCCCCATTCCTGTATCTGGACCGACATTTAAGACAGCATTTGTTAGCCTTCTTACATCTTGAAAATAAAGGGTTGTCTTGTTGGTGAGAATTTTGGTGTTCTGTGGTGAATACCTGGATACCTCAGAGGCCAAGTGGTAGCACTACTGTGCTCCCACTGCCATAGCTGACTTCATATTTCTTAGGGAGTCACATGCTTGAAAACAATTGAAAGATTATGTACGCCTGCGATAGCTGTGCACTGGCTTTCCCACATGACCCTAGGCTTCCTCAATTGAAGAAGACTAACACCTTCCTCCGTTCCCTTTCTTTCCTGTTTTCAGTTACCTACAAACTGTTTAGGTTAGCGTGTCCTCTGCTATTTTTGGACTCATCTTAACCTACAAATAGATTGTTTCCTTCACAAACTGAACATATTTCCCTATGACCATTCATGTTCCATGAACTGCTTTTGTGGTACCCTTTCTCAATACCTGAACACATGGGGGAAGACATGAATTTTAGTTTAGTGAAGGATTCAAACTTCAAACTTTTCACTACAGAGCTACTGATTTTAGTCATGATGCCCTAACCCTGCTCTGTCAAGGAAAAAAAAGAATAAATTTAAGTTAAATCTTAATAAGGTTTCATTTTTAATTCTTATTCTTTGAAACATAAAATATAGAAATGTGAAGAGTAAGGTGAGAATACCTGGCTGACCACTATGGCATGGATGTCAAACTTGTGGAGAATTTTTTTTGGTCTGGGAAATGGTTTAGTTGAGAATTGCACTTCAACACAGTGATGGCTACATGGAATTCCAGTTTCTTATGATCCTACAACTAAGGTTTGATGAAATATGTATATATGTATGTGTGTGTGTGTGTGTGTGTGTGTGTGTGTGTGTGTGTGTGTGTGTATGTGTATTTTAGCTTACAGAGAAGGTTGATAGACAGTTGACTCTAGGTTGATCCAAAATAAAATCTTTGAAAATATTGTTTCTATGCTGATATTGTTCTATATTTAACTTGCATAAAACTAATAAAATTATATTACTTAAAGATTTATATATAATAGTAGGATACTTGATGATAAATCAAGATTAAAACTTTGTTAATATGCTCTACAAATACACTAAAATCTACAAAATAAATGAAAATAAACTGTTATATTGTTACTAGATAAATCAACTTTGTAAATATCAAGTAGAGGTGATCTCATGTGATGAAACTTTATGCCAAATGAGATCTAAACCTTTTAATCACATGTGAACTTAAAAATGAGATTTATTTTAAAAATAAGCAAGAAAAGTGTGAGAGAAATGCAGCTTTCCTTTCCGTGTGACCTTTAGTCTGCTTATACGTTGCGCTGGTTCTTCTTCTAAAACGTTCCCATCATTTCCTCCATTACTTTTCTCCTTAGTGGCATGGTCTCGTACCTTGTTAACCTCTTCCTGACAGTAATTTATCAAAAACAAACAAACAAACAAAAAACTCACATCTGATTCCTGAGTCAACTTGCTGCCCTCAATGCTAACTTTGGAGACAAAGCTATTGTTGATGAATGAGATCGGATCACCTCAAGCCCAAAAGAATAGACCTGCAGGACCTCTCCATTATAGTAGGATTGATAGCTTCCAAGAGGGGAGCCCTGTAATATAATATAGCATCACTAGTGTCCTTGCTTAGTTTTTGTAGATAGTCGAGGACGTCATAAAGACCTGCTTTTAACTCATGTTGACCCTTTTGGACCACAGCACACTAAAGTTTTTTTGTATTTTCCTTTTTCTATACATTTACTCAGATGAAATTCTGTCCTCTCTTTAGTTAATTAGAAGCTTCTGTGTTTTTGTTTATCTTTTGATGGATTTTAATTAAAAAGAAAACAGAGACTAGTGATTCTCAGCCTTCCTAATGCTGTGGCCCCTTAATACAGTTCCTCATGTTGTGGTGAATTATTTTCATTGTTACTTCATAACTGTAATTTTGCTACTGTTATGAATCATAATGTAAATATCTGATTAGCAGATGGCCTTAGGCAACTCCTGTGAAAAGGTCATTTGACCCTGAAAGAGCCAGGGCTTACAGGTTGAGAAGCTCTGCCATAGCTTGTTAAGAGTATGAACTTGGAGGTGATCCTGATCTGAAGGGAAAGTAATGCAGAATAGGTCTTTTTTTACCATCTCCTAATTAAGTATGCACATTACTTAATGGTTTGGGTCAGGCTCCTTAATATTCTAAAGTTTGCTGAAATATTTCCTTGTCTTTTCTTAAAAAGAATATTTTAGTGTAAAAATGGAAAAATTCTTCACCATGAGTCTTTGCATTTAAGATGCAAATTTAAAGATCCAGAGGCCTTACATCCATGGTAATGAATATTAGTCAGCTTTGTACTTCAAAATATTTGTGACTGGCACAGTTTATTCAGAGGCAAAACCATGTAATCATGGTGACTGGGTTTTTAGATTACAGTTTATCAGGAGGAAAAAAAAAATCAAAAATCAAAACATGCAGGCTGAAGTTGAGTAAAGTGATGGAAGTTGTGTTTGATGGATGACTGAAAACTCCTTTCGCCATGCCCTTTCATCTTAATGAGAGTTCCATATTTCCTGTTACCTTTTGGGCTCTCACTGACACTTCATAATGTAGTCTTCGCGATGCAATGCCACAGTCCAAATTCATAGTGCAGTAAATGAAAGAAACTGTATCTATTGTCCTTCATAATTCAGAGGCAAGAAAGCAGACAGGGAGAGATGTGGACACTCTTTGGAATGCCAAACATTCTGTTAATTGAAACTTTCTGAGACAGCCCCAATTTTATTAAGAGCTCTTTTTTTTTTCTGTGAAAGAGTTGGCTTCTACAGACTTGTGGAACAGGAAGCATTATTTTGGGATGTCCTCATGGTGTGGAGGATGGACTTCTAACCACAGGGCTAACTATACTTTTCCTGGGTTATGATGCTTGAAGTTGGGGGCAAAAGAATATTTCATGCCTCTTCATCCTGTATCCATTCCTTTACTCTCCTTGAGGTCAAGGCCCATCCTTGTTATGAGATGCATTCTTCCTCTGCACTCTGTCATCATATTCTCAGAGGTTATGGGATGTCTTTGCTATGTCGTCAGGCTCACACTGGTTTACAAAAAATACCTGGTAAATATCAGTGGTACCCAAAGTCTCTACTTGTTCACATTGTTTTTAAATGTCATTTAATCTGCACTTTACAGTACCCATTTTCTCTGTTCACAATATTTACCACTTGCTAAATTCTGGTACTGTAATTGAGGAGGAAAGGAAAGAAATAAAGAAATCAGATTTATAATATGTGGTAACTTTTCATACCAAATGGCACAGACTGATTTGTATGTGTATACTTTTTGTTCATTATGTCTGATTTAAAGAGGTTTAGCTGAAACTTGACTCAAGGCAGCATATTCCCTGACTATTTGAAAGCGCTCAAATTAATTGGATGAGTCATTATTATATTGGAATGACTTTTCTATAAGAGGTGTTTAAGACCTAGGGTCCAAATTAAAAAAAAAAAAAAAAAAAAAAAGAAAATGAAGCTGCATCATTTGGACTGCCTGAGAAGCATCAGGTTCATTGAACCCAGTCCCATCCTACAGACTAGGATGACAGATGAATGGTGCCCAGCAACCTGCATGTGGCAGTCCTGTCATTTAAGTTACAAACCTATAATATCTTGCATGTCACTGCAGCCCTATCTATGGCACATAGTATACCAGACAAAACTTGATCCCCAGATAGGCTTGTATACAACACTGACAAGAAACAATAATATTTTCTGAAACAAAGCCAGTGGCCCATGATACTGGGAAATCTTTGACATGTGTTATCCAACAGCCACATGTGCCCCACTTAACTCTAGATTAGAAAATAAAGAATGGAACCATCCCAGTGGTAGTCATGATCACAGGTGCACTATTTGGGAAAATGAGACCAATTTTATAAAAAAAAAAAAAAAATGAAGCCGAAGCCAAAAGAGTTTAATAAAAATGTAAATCCTCACACAACTGGCACCGTGTTTTTTGTCTCTTAATGAAAACCTGTCATCTGGGGAAATGATGCCCAGGCCTTTGAGCATGAGTCAGACAAGCAAAAAGGCCCACGGCCAAGGACCCTGTTAAGTATCTTAAAATGAACAATCATCTATCAAGCAAAAAGTCACATCATTGTTGCAAATATAACAGTGTCATCATTTCACGAGAAAGGCTATGCGGATGGGATCGTAAAACAGAGCTGCAGAACCTGCCCTGCTGCTTTGGCCCAGGCTCCCTGGAGACTGTGTACTATGTTCCTGGGGTGGGCCAGGAAACCCAATTGCTTTTGAATGGAACTGAATAGAACAAGGTAGGTAGAAGGGTAATTTGGATTGAGCTGTATGTACCCCTGAAGACCCAGCCAGGTCCACAGAGAGCATTGGCATTAAGACTGTAATTAAACACACACACACACACACACACACACACACACACACACACACACACACACACACACAAATATATATTCTATGTTGGATAAAGGATCCAAGTTTGGAGGCCTTTTATCCCTACCCAACATCTAGTTATTGTGATAGGTGGCATCCTTTGCCACAAGCTCATTGCAGAGGAGGACTGAGCGATCCCCCAAAGTGGACAAATAAGCAGCTCATTCATGAAGGAAGTGGGCTCCAGCAGCAGAGCCGCTGCCACTGAATACCTGACTCCAGAGGCCAAATCCCCTTTAACTCAGAGCCACAAAAGGCTCTGATCTTCCACTGCCTGCTGAATGCCCCTGACAGTCCGGTGAAGTGCTAAAGTTAAGGAAGGAAATGATTAGAAGTAATCTGTTGAGGGGCCAGGGCTGCGTTTTCAGCTGTCGGCAATTAATGAAGCAAGAATGTCAATCGACAGGTGAATCAAAGTTGGGGCAGAAGGAAGGGAGGAGGAATTTAGTTTAAAAAAAAAAAAAAGGAAAGGAAAAAAAAAGAAGTGCTTTAATTGATGCTTGCGATAAGAAGAGAAAGTTTGTGGCAGCCACACACTGCTAAGAAGAAAAAAGTATTCTTTTAAATCCACAAAGGGGTTAGAGCATGAGAGATGTTGAGAAGTTAAAGATCAAAGCTACATTCAAATGCACTAGCAGCCTTCATTGGATGGTCCTCTGCATTTATATGAGTCCTAATAATGAACATGGTGTTTCTTTCCTTTAAACAGCGATTGGCTAAGGTGTAAAACACCTATTAGTTATACTAAAGGACAGAGGCTGCCCTTCGTAGACACAGAAGGTCTGGAATTATTGATTGATGATTGATTGATTGATTGATTGATTGATTGCCTATTGAAATGTGCTAAGCATGGATTGACCTCTGATCAGTGTTTCTCTGTGTCTAAAGTAACCTATGGCACTCATCTCTGAAGGCAATGATGCTTCTCCATTGGGTGGCACTGTTCCGAAAGATACCTTGAAGCATGCTAAACTTTGGATATTATAAACACAGAAAAGGCATGGTACTGTTAGAGAACATAAAAATGCACTTATTTGATGACTTCAGTGTCTTTTTTTTCTCCTCTCCTCCGTATCCTCTCCTCCCTCCTCTTCCTCATCTTTCTGCTCCCATGCCTCCCCTCCCATCCCTATTTCCTTCTCTCTTTCCCTCACTAGTCTTGGAGGAGTACCTGCTAATATGTCAGCTCAACATCACACAGCACCACAGCAAAGTGTCACTGTCTGTAGATTTTGTTTCCTAATTCTAACCATCTCTAGCTGCTCATCCAGCTGCATGCCCCATGTCTGTGTCTATCTCAACATTGGTGTCATAATCCTCTCCTTCCTTTCTTTCCTTTCCCCATGCCTCCATATTCTATGTGACCAGAATCTTTTCAAGTGCAGTGCATATGGAAGTGGTCCTGAGTGCCTAAAAGACCCAACTGTTTTTTTTTTTTTTTTTTTTATTAATTGAACAGCACCCTGGAAAAACAAAAGAGAATTGAAAAACAGTCTTGCTTGCTTAGAGTTCAGTCTTTCTCATAACACCTCAGGGTGGAGCAACACTACAAGTGCTGCTAATTACTAATTGGCTTGAGTGTTTTCTATTCTACCAACTTAAAAAAAAAAAAAGAATTATCTCTTTTCATTCCCAAGCTACTTATCTATTTTGTTATGCATCTCTCAGTGTTCACTGTGATACTTTCTCACCACTCCCTTGGCCTCCTTCCTGGACCCCCCATTGTGGACTCTACACAGTTGCTCCTTCAGACTTACTTCCAAAATTGAAGCCCTGTGTAAGATCCTGCAGTGTTTTTCATCTCTACAAAACGGTTGTCCTTGTTTTATAGTAAAATACAAAAGCCCTTCGGAATCCATCTCTAGTCACCTGTCCCCATCATCTCTTTTCTCTCTACACCACCCCTACTCACATCTCCTCTCCTGGTTTTGTGTGTTTGGGGTTTGTTCTGTTTGGATTTGACTGCTTGCTTCAAAAATTCTGATCTATCTTCCTACATATTCTTCCTATTCTTGGTGACTTGTAGCTCAGTGCTTCTGTACATATCTTCTCACGACTGGAGCAATCCTTTGGAAGAACTGTGACACTGCAAGTAATATCTATATCCCAACTTCAGAACCTTTGTTTCCCTGCTAATGAGCAGCAAAAATGGCTCTCAGAGTTTCTGCAAGGCTGGGTAAAGTACTCAAGATTCTCATAATAATGCAGATATGTGCTTCCTAAACCAAAGCTCCACTCCAAAGCTCATCACGCCTCTAGTTTATATGCCCGGATCCCAAATTTGAGTTGTCCTGTCTGCTGCAGCATCTGATGTGGTCATAGCAGATGAATGCACCATGCTGTCATGTCTCCCAGAGTTTGTTGGACAATAGATAAGTTCACATACGGGAAAGAGCATGACAGGGAACTCAGTCTCACACATGGAGTGGCTGCTAACCATAGAGAACACAAAAGTAAGTAACCTCTGCTCACTCCCGGAAGACTTTAAGGATGGCTCCCTTTCCTGTAGCCTTCAGAAATGAGAAAACACCTCAGACCAAAACGAGATCCTTAACTTATGCAGCCTAAATGATTCCAAAAATGTTATTTGACCTTTGATAACCATATTGTCCACACTTAAAATGAAGCTTTAGTTCTAAAAATTTTGATATTTTTTGTTAAATATCTACCTATCTGGAACAAATAAGCTTGATGCTGTACCCCTACTGTCTTTGGATAACATTTTGCCATGTTTGTGCACACTCCTAGCTTTTCCATACATTCTTTTACAAGAACCACTATGGTTTTTATGTTTTGTTTATAGGAAAAGTGTTTTGAGCTTACAGATCTCTTGCATCTGCTTGGGAAAACTGCTGAGTGCAAGATACTACAATGTTCGTTCTCTCATGGTCAGGGTGCAGCTTGGCTATAGAACTCGTATATGGTCCTGCCATTTTTCCTCCCTTGTGTACTGTCCCGAGTGCTCATAACCTTCTCTAAGTGTGCTCCTTTTTAAAAATACTTTGCATAGGACACCTTGGCTCAGGATTTGCTTTTTATTCGGGTTCACAGGGTAGAGCTAACCTATCTACTAGTCTACCTAGCCTCTTAAAGGTTGTTGATTAAAATTATCTTTGGGTTTGTAAGGACTTTACTGCTAAATAGAGGAAGAATCTTTGTTGTCAATTAAATGATGATTCATTTAAATAAATGACTACTAAAAAGCCCCGTTTACTTATGTATGGACACAATTTGTATAATGTATGCTAGGGAGTTGTCTTGGTCAGTGTTCTTTTGCTCTGAATAGATGCCATGAACTCAGAAACTCTTTTTTTTTTCCCTTTAATTTTAATTTATTATGATTTATTCAGATTACATCCCAATTGTTACTGACTCACTTCTGTCTTCCCATTCCCACCCTGGAGAGACTTCTTCTCTTTTTTTTCAACATTTTTAAAATTTGTTAATTTATTCTTGTTACATCTCAATGGTTATCCCATCCCTTGTATCCTCCCATTCTTCCCTCCCTCCCATTTTCCCCTTACTCCCCTCCCCTATGACTGTGCCTGAGAGGGACTTCCTCCCCCTTTATATGCTCATAAAAGAAAGTATTTAACTGTGGCCTTTTCAGAGGTTTAGCCCATTATCAATGTGGGGGGAAGCATGGCCATATGCAGGCAGACATGATGATAGATAGGCAGCTCAGAGTCCTCCATCCAGATCAAAGAAAGACTCAACCTCCTAGAGTAAAAAATATATATATATATATATAGACACATGCACGTGAAAGTTGTTATTTATCTATTAATATGTGCAATTGTGCATGATGATAAAAAGGGGTGCCATGGAGCCCCAAAACAGGAGCCTGATGCTTTGCTTCACTGAACCCCCCAGCAGAACAGTTTCCCGCTACTTGATGTCTGTCACAGGCTCAGCCTGTTGCAGTTTCTACCCTAATGTTTGCTATGAGTCATGTACAAGACATTTAAACAGGGGTTTGAAATACACAGAAAGGCATTTCCCGCCTGCTTTCAAGCTGTGATCTTTCTCTGCACGATGCATTCTGGCTTCTTTTGTGAATCTTCAGGTTTTGATTCTACCAGCTGCTGAGAAATGTGGCACCTTTATACCACCCACAAAGGAGAGATTTTATGGTTTTATAGAGTCTGTTGTAGCTAGAAAGCAGGTGGGCGTTCATGTGTATCTTATGTGTGATGAAACAGTTCAACCGACATTGTACTTAGAATATAAGCTACACTCATCACCAGGTATGAGACTGCTCTATTCACTAAATTAGGAACTTCAAGGATTAATCATATAGCAATTTAATATACACTAATTAAAGTTATGTATAGTTCAACTATACTTTAGATAATATATACTTATATATGATATAATATCATATATAGGTAAATAAATATACAATGTTCACATTCCTATGTCTATGTATGGTTTTCTTTGCTCTGGGTATTAAAAATGGAAAATAGTAATCCCCAAGAAAATGGCATTGCGATGTTTCACAGTTACAGGTAAGATGGCTTGAATCGCAATGACATTGCTCCAGGACCAAAGATAAAACCCTTTTATGCTTGCAGTGAGCTCAGTATTTTTCAGAGAAAGTCAAAACCAAATCTATGTCTTGTTTCTCAGCTCCAAGTCTCTGGAGAACCTGTCTGCTAGGTATCCTTTGTCGGATGAGTATAAAGAAATAAATATTCAACAGAAGTTCAAAGTTTCTAATAGCCTCATATATAAGGGAGTAATTTCTTCCTTCTGGTCTCCTGTGTGAATGTGAAAAAGCCAAATTGTGGCTATTTTTATATTTCCTTGTGGGTGTTTCTTATTTCTCTTAAGATGAGTTATTATTTTATGAACCAATTAGTTGCCAAGGACCATGTATACAGTATGTATGGGCAAATAGGTGTTACCACAGCTAGCACATCTCCACTAACAATGTTAGCCACGCATCCACACATGCACATCACAGGATGGGCTTTCTGGGTTCTCTCAGTTGCTTGGAAAAGCCCAGGATGCTTCAGGAATGATACATGGCATTTCAGAAGGTGAGAATGTAGACCGTACGAATTGTACAATGTAAGTACTGAGTACTGCAAAGTTCACTGCACTTTAGTGTAATAAGCTGTGTGTTTGCTGCTGAAAGCAAACCTTTAACAGTATTATGTGGAGACCATTCTAAGGAAGGAGTAGGGTCATCCTGAAAGGGGGGTATTAGGTATTAGGTATTAGGCTTTGCCCTTTCTGAAGCCTACAGTCTGGAACACAGAATAAAGTAAATACGAGAAGGCAGTGTGGTAGAATCAATAAAAGCCTGTGAATTAGAGTGAAGCAGAGATGGATATGAATTCCAGTTCAACCTGTCTTACTAGTGTCACATTGTACATGCCACTTACTTTTTATACCTTGGTTTTGTCACATTAAGTTTGAGAATGTTAACATCTACCTGAAAGTGCTGCTACCAATTTTTGTACAGATGCTCATGACAAGTGTCTGTGGTGTATCTCACAGATAACCTGTGCTCTTCCATTGGTAGTGATCTATTTGTTAATATTACTAACACAAATGAAATGATTTGCCTCTGCCTACCTCAGCACAGCTACCAGCTCAGATTTGTTATTGATATTTTACAAATCTTTCCTGGTGAATTGAGCACCCTTGTCCTCCTTGTTACTGTTGTTTGATTTATTGCATGTATGTGTGAGTTTGTAAGTGTGTGTATGAGTGTGTGTGAGTGTGAGTATGATGAGTGTATGTGTGAATATGCAATATTTACATTGGCTCTCCTGATAGATTGAGAACCTCAGCTTTCAGTGTTTTTATTTTATATGTTGTTATTGTGTGGGAGACCGTATTTGTGAGTATATATACATTTTGTGTGTATGTGTGTGTGTGTGTGTGTGTGTGTGTGTATGTGTTTTGTTTTTGTTTTTTAAATCTAGAAAGCAGAGCCACTGGTTAAAGTATTCACAAAAGTGTTTACCATGGTTCTTACTGGATAAATTAGGCACCATATGGCATGGCTTAGATGCCTCTAGTTCTTTATTTATAGATACATAGCCCCTTGGTAGTAAGTTGCTAAATCCATATGCTATTCTGGAGGAAAATTTAATATATGGTGACCTTGCTAAAGCACTGAAGAACATAAGAAAATGAACAGAAGTGCAAGAAATGCTTAGTATAACCCAACTCTGCTTATTGGCAAAAGCAGTTTTGTTCTCAAACCAATCAGCATTATAACTGGGCACTGAGTGAGTCTTGTGATGGGCTCCAGGTTTCAAATTTTCCTGGTTAGCAGAAATCAGCGTTTAAGGAAAGCTCATAGGCTTTCAAACTAGCAGCAGAGGTTCTTCCTAGAAGCCCACCTTTCAGAAGTTAGCTGAGAGAAAGGGATCTCCCTGTATTAGTTTCTTGGCAAGATCTTCTGTTTGCTGCTTCAAAATCCTGAGGGAAATAAACAGCTGTCCAAAGGAATGGCCAGGAGAAGATAGCCTTTGAGTGTTAACAGATCTTAAGAAAGTGTTGGAGCTCCTCTTATGGATCAAGATTGTAAACATATGAAGAGAGAACAACTCTTTAACCAAAGCCAAGTTTAAAAGTCCCTGTAAATCAGCACAAGAGATGGATGTGCTATTTAAGTCTGTTTCTTCTTCCAAATACTGGATCTATGTCTGCCCAGCCTGGATGACTGTAACCTGTCTGTTACTTTTGTATGCCATTCTTTTCCTCACCTCCGATTCCCACCACTTATCTTCCTAGTCCAGTTGAATATTATCAGGGGTGAGGCTGTGAAAGACCAAGTGGTCAAGAGCATTGTACCACAGAGCAGACACCTCTGAAATAGCCTCTCTATGGATTTAAAGAGTCTCTGTTTAATGATCTTGTAAACAAGGAAAAGTAAGCATAGCGATACTGATGCTAATGAAAGCATCTTATATTGTTCAGTGCTTGTAGAGACCTTAGATGCTGGAAGCCTTGTGTGCTCATGCCACTCCACTGTTCATCACAATGTCAGAGCTGAGAAGTATGAGTCTTAGGAAATCAAGTTCTCAAGTTCTGTTTGCTTTAAGTAGGAGACACAAAAACTAAGCTAAGATATTGTTTAAGTGCTGTACATGAGGAGACCATGAATGCATGCATATTCAGAAAGAACAACTTCCTCTACAGCTCATTATAATAATATTTCTAATAATTTACATGCTGAACTTGTCTATTTGTTGTTTTGTGGTTTTTTTTTTTTTTTCCTTCACTTTGGTTACTTAAAGAGAATATGTTTTTGTTTTGTTTTGTTTTTCCTCCACAGCAAGAACTGCAATGTTGGATGTAAGGATCACTGACAAACCTGGGTTACTTTTCATCTTTTTCACTGAAGGGGTCATTTGAAATATGGTACCCAGAATTGATTGAAAGAAAAGACATTATTCCTCATTGTTGAGACATCATATACATTCAGATTTGCCTTTCCCCCCCTTTTATTCTTTCCTTTCCTGTCCAGTTATTTTACTGTCCCTGAAACCAAGACTTTCCTTTCCACATCCCTCCCTCCCACCCTACCCCCCACACGCCGCATGTTACCTGTCAAGAGATCATTATAAGCAAACAGAGGATATTTCAGACCTTCACTGTGATCAGTGGCAGCCCTGAAAGGTCTGATGCCTGCACCACACTTTACATGAAGTTAAGTACTTCTGGCAATCCTCCCAGTGGGGAGAAAGATGAGCAGGTGAGGCCAAAAGTAACATCTGTGACTTGCCGCCATGGGCTGGCTTTGTGTGCATAATTTCCACTTCAAAGAGTTCGCAGGCTGGTGAGAGTTCATGCAGCTTGTGCGTGTCAGCTGGTCAAAGCTGCTGTTTGGTAACAACAACAGTAAATGAGAGATCATTCGGGATCTCTTGGTGTCACTGCTGTTGAGACCCTCAGAGTTTATGGATGCAACCTCCTCACTGCATAAATGAGGACATTATGAAATGCATGAGGTTAGTTTCTGCATTCCTCAATATCCATGCCTTTCCTGGTTTGGGCAGAAGGATGAGAGGGCACAGGAGGATACAGGGGTTCGTAGGGTAGAAGAACTTTAGGTTTCCTTTTGATCCCTCCTGTATCTTACACCTGTTAATACGGACCTAATGGTCTGGCCTATGGTAGACCTAGGTTGTTTGTTTGCTTACTTATTTTGAAACAAGGTCTTAGGTAGCCCAGAATGTCCTTGGAGATGACTGTGAACTTGTGATTCTTCTGCCTCTGTTTCCCAAGTGCTAGGATTATAGGTATATTCTACCATATCCTCCCAATTTATACACCAAGCTGAGGATCAAAAAACAGGTCTCTTTTATACGTGTGACACACGTTCTTTACCAAAGAGGTATTCCCTGAAAGAATAGGAGTAGATGCTCAATCAGTGTTGCATTTAATCTTGTAGGCTGGGTAGGACTAGGCACTGTTATGGGGTCAGAGAAAGTAATCATGATGGCACCAAGACACTAATCTAATCTAGAAGTCTTTCTCTTTGCCCCAGTGGGCTCATTTTCCAAAAGGAAAAGTTTAAATTATTTAAAATAGCTCAATAAGGAAAGATTTCCTCATGAAGCCCTGAATGAGAGTCTATCAGGGCAGGAAAAAGCATTATCTGATATTCTTAAGAAAATCCTAGTTATTTTCAAATCTCAACATTGACCACATCCCATGGAGAATTAAGCAACTCACTAACTACTTTCCATTCACCCTACCTGATTTACCACCAGCAACCTTTTTTCTTAGAACTCTCCCCACTGGCCTTGGACAAGTGAGAAGATGACCTTAATAGAAATAGAGATTTCATGTGTCCGTCGTCTCGTTAACCCTGTCATGCAGCTGATAGGGTGTTGGTTATAGAGCAGGAAGAACAGAGAAAACTAAGAGTTTTCTGGGGTGAAATAGCTTCAACTCTCTGAAATAAAGGATAAAAATAAATCCTCCGTATTACTGAAGCATGTGAATACCATGAAATAGTGGACCTCAGATCAATATATTGCATTATAGCAGAGAAAAGAAATAAAAGAATTTTCAGAGTTTATTTATCTTCCCCTCTGAAAATTATCCACGTGAACCACTGGGCTGAACTTGTTGATGTCATTGAATTTGACTCTTTCACTGCAGCACCCTGGGAGAATGCTCACATGACGAGTGGTGCTACATCTCTCCTTCTCTTCTTTCATTGATTTCTTTCATTGTTATCTTTTCCTTCCTTCCTCCTTTCATTCCTTCCTTTTTATTTTTTTCATCTGTTTCTTCAGGAATCTGGCTACATCATCTAAGCTATTTCAGCCTCCTAAGTAGCATGTTTACAGGCGCTCATCACAACCCTGGCATATCTCTTCTCATTTGAGTGACCCATTTTAAGCTCTTTACTTGATGGAGAAAATATTGCAAATAGCTTCTCTGGTTACTTTCACAACTAAGCAACAATCATACGACAGCTTTGGGCTTGTGTCTCTCCTCTTCTCAGATGAGTTAAGTTCGGCCTTTGTGAGATTCATCTTTTTATCAAATAGCAGAGAAACTGGGAAAAGGCAGCTATCATTCTTTCTACTTTAAAAAATATATCAAATAAAGGTGTATATACGATGCAGCTTGTGACTAGAAGCATTGCATTATATGTGTCAGTTGAAACAAGAGCCATAACAAATGAATGGATATGAACAATGACAACATAAGAAATAGCCAGCAAGAAATTGCCTGCCCTTGGTTTCGAAAACAGTTGGTCTTAAAGCTCTACTTAGTTTTCTTCAAAAATTTACTGGGTACCTTTTCTGATAGTTGGTATATCTGTGCAGTAATCAGGGAGACACCACCATCATGAACTTAATTCTAGTAATGGATATAGGAGATGCAGTAACATTGGTGGAGGGTATAGGATAGGGAGTGACTACAGGGATGAAAGGAAGTTTTTACCTGTGGTTGTGTTACCAAGGGAGAGCTCTCAGCAGATCACCCTGGACCTGAAAGAACAGACAAACTCTCAGTGGGAAAAAGTGAAGCAAGGGGAGGTTTGGAGGAGACAGGCCTTGAAGAGACATTGGCCATTTTAAAGATGTTGGTTTTATTCTAAGTCAATGGAAACCACTAGAGAATGATAAATATGGGAGGAGTGGGGTTGATGGTCAGTTTGTGATAGATGGCAACTCAATCTGCATTTCTAATTTTAATGACAGTTTCAGTTGAGGCATCCTCAGCATTACTCCAGGGTTTTAAATAAGTAATGGAGGTGGTGTGGCTACCTGTCATTTCAGAGGTCAGAGGCATATTTTCAATGGATGATTTTATTAGTAGGATTTCCTAGATGACAGACTCTATACCAAAAATATTTTAAGGATAAAGTCCACAAGGATATTTCTTCCAAATGCGTTAATGTATTTGTAGTACTAAAAATAGGACTTTATATAACATTAACATATTATAAAATGGCTATTGTTTTTCCCCCTGAAGGTAACAGCAACTTGTCAAAAGGTAAAGCTGATTTAGCCAAGTAAGATGAGACCTTTAGTTTAGATGAACACACACAAACACACGCACAACACACACACACACACACACACACACACACACACAAACACACACACACACACTTTTTTTTTCCTTAGAGTGGTTTCTTTCAGAAACTATAGGGAAGGACCTATAGACACCGGTACATGTCTAGTGTGAAACTGTAGGCATTCTTGTCCTGCAGACGATGTTTCTCGCATTTTCTTCCTTGCACTCTCCACTTCAGAAACCTGATTTTGTTGTTGTTCCTAAGTATGCTAAGAATCCTGTGACTTAGTCTTTTGCCATTATTCCCTCTGATGAGAGAGAGCTCTTTTTCCTCCCGGAGGGGCATAGCTTACTTTCCTGGACTTCAGGTGTTAGTGTGATATTGCTTACACCACGACCCTCTTCTAATGATGCCCAATTAACACTTAATACTTCCAGGTATCATGTTGATTTGGACATTACATGGCATTCCCATTAAATGATATCTTTATTAATAAAAAAGACTGTGATATATTGTCTGATCTCTCACTAGCACCCAGAAAAGCACCTAATAATTAGCAGGAACTTAATAAATTTTTTATGAAAATATAAACTAATTGAGTATAGACAAGCAGGTGATGTGTAGGCAGAGGCTACAGAATAACATTGTAATAGTCCATACACTCCACAGTTCTTCTGTTAACAGTGAGTACAAATGGCATTAGAGCTTTCAGATAATCAAGAACAATATTTGTATGTGTCAAATATATATGTACACATATGAACATAAATAGCTACAGATATGTATATATATTCATATTCACAAATGTATGCATGTGTAAGAGTGTACATATGCCTTTGGCCAGATGTGGAGATATGTGATTTGAAGACTGGGATGAAAGCTGTTTACTTTACAGTAACTAGAAATGGCAAAAGGGCAGCCAAGAAAGAAGGTGAGCCAGAAAGACTACTCACCATGCATGAATTTCCAAGGATACAGTTGTTCTTGGACAACCACAGTCAGTATATCAAAATAAGCACTTTATTGAGTAGGGAAAAAGGAGTTGCTGGCAAGACTGTAAATTCTCTCCCCCAACAAATGATAATTGAACCCAGGAGCCCTTTTGTCCTGGGGGGAGGGGCATAAATTCCCTGAAAGGATCTATAGTGAAGAATCATTCTGGATTTATCATAGCCAGCTCTTACATCACTCATGAAAGTCCTAAGAGTCTAAGGAATCAGCACTTCATAGTGAAGATGACTAAATATCCATTATACTTGTCTTCACTGCTACAGTGCTTCTAAAGGAGTCCTATCCAGGTTGTAGCAGACTTCTTCCAACCTCCTCCTCCTCCTCCTCTTCTTCTTCTTCCTCTCTCTTTCCACATTTCCCCTCCCCCTCTCTGTTTTCCATTCACCCTTCTCAAAAAAACTACTCCACAGTGAGTTTTGCTACCCAAGCAGTATCATTAAGAAGCAAATTATGGCTTAATTAAACTTTATTAATTCACAAATATATAGAATCTAAGGCAGTTCAAGGAATAGAAGTATATATAGTAGAGGTTACCATAGACTTGAGGTTGAGGGAGGGAAATACAAGATTGTAGATCGAAGCACACAGAGTTTCAATTGGACAAGAGAAATGTCTTGGGATTTATTAAGCAGCACAGTGATCAACAACACATTATCTATTACACAGCTACTTCTTAGTCTAGAAAGGAATGGGTTAAAGATTATATTCTTAATGTAAAACACTGTATAGAGTATATGGTGTGTATATATATATATATATATATATATATATATAAGCATCATGTAATTATAACAATAGAATTTATAAATTGTAAAGTTTAAAAAATCAGTAAAATTTCTTTGAGCCTCTCTTCTTGAGGCCTTATTAAGAATATGGAGTTCCAAGAGCTCCTACATAAAGCCAGGATGGAAACGTTCTAATTTTCTTCTGACAGTAATTAATTGTGACTGTGTACAGACTCTGCAACCTTGCAAGGCCTCTGTATTTGTATGTGTAACTGAAGACAAAAGCGGGGCCTTCAGGGATTCCTTTTTTAAAATTAATTAAACATTTTTTATTTTTTACATATACATTTATATTGTTACATGTATATACAATAATCTACCTATAGCAATAAGAACCATGACACTATCTTGAATTATATAAATGCTACATTCTTAGTGTTTGGGCTATTTGTATTTGACAGCCTTGAAGAAAACATCTTTCCTATCTTGGTGCATCTAAAATTCTGAATGCAAATCAATCTCTATCACATCTTGTCATTATCAACTTAGAACATCTATCTAGACCTAAAAATATCTTAACCCCTAAACAATTAAGTGTCATTGTAAAACTAAGCTACCTGGTACTCAACTCCATCGGAGACTTGAGAAAGAAAAACTTGATTACCTGAATATACAGGGAGTGCAGGTTAGGTGCTTTCCAAATGAGAAGATGACAGAGACAGTTTGCTACCTAAATAGTCACCCAAAACTCTCTATTATGTTGGAGCATCTTCTTCAGCCTTCTGGCCCAATATATTTGAAAGACATATTTGTGAGGCAGGAACTATTGAGGACTTGCTTACCCTGTCTTGGCAGAGTTTGGCCATTAACTCTGCCTGCATCCAAGCTTGCCTCTTTTTAGGCAGAATTCTGTCTGTGACAGAAATGAGGACATTTTTCCCAGTGGCTTGTTTGCCACATTTGTCTTTTTGTTGTTATCATACATGATTTGATGTGCCTTGCATAGGTCTTGACCAGTATGAGTCACTCAAAGAAAAGCATGACAACACTACAAACATGAGACCCTGTCCTCCATCTGGGCCAGAAATAAAGTCTGTGGCTGCTAATGATGGGTTTACCTTTGTAAATTATCTGGATATGGTGGTGTATGCCTGTAATGAAAAATCTTCATGAGGCTAGCACTGGAGAAAGTAAGTCTTAGGACAGCCTGGGATAACTTATTGACAACTTATTTCAAAATAAAAATAGAACTAGGAGTGGGTTTCAGAAACAGAATTCTTGCCTAACATGCTGAAAGCACTGGACTCAATATCAACTAGTGCAAAAGCAAACAAACAAATAATGTATAATCTATGACTGGCTTTGCCCTTGGTCTATCTACCATAGCTTTGTGAGCCAGTGTTGCCATGTGGACATCCTTCAAAAGGTCATGACCTTAGGATGAAAGTTTGCTTTGAAGTACAAGTGTAGTCATCCACTGAAGGATGCAGTTTAATGTGTAGCTGCTACAAAGTAGGTCATCACAGGTAGTGACAAGAGAACTGACCTCCTGGAAAACAAGTTCACCTCATACAAAAAGTCACACCAGCCACATGGTCAGGTCGCTAATGCCACCCATGCTGGTGGATTCTTGGAGCTTAGACTTGACCCTACAGGGACCATCTTCACTCATCAGGTCAATCTTTCTCAGGATGTGAGCAAGCCCGCTACGGTGCTAGCCAACCCCCTTTACCTTCAGCAGAGTCTACGTCATTCTTGTTCCGGTTTAAGTGAAATTAGAAAGAACAAAGCGAATCTCTGTTCTTAATGTGCATGGTGGTAGCCTGAGTAGGAGGGACTGGGGACAGTGGCGAATGGACAGACTCATCAAGAGTCATGTGTGTGTGTGCTGTCTGGTAAGCAGACCTGATGTTCGTGTGGAGGCTTCAGATGCGATGTCATCACCTTAGAGAATCTCCTGGTGCCCAATAAAGCCTGCCACCTATGCTGCGCAATGTGAAGCAAAAGCTGAGGCAGAGAGATAAGGACAACCAGGATATGTGGCTGAATAAAGAACTTTCAATTTCCTTTCTTATTGGATGGACAAGTATTACATCAGTTTTGAAAAAAAAGCACCCACATGAAAAAGCAGCCTACAATCCATGCACACACGAGCTGTATCAGAGTCTTTTCACATGAGTGACTCAATCAGGAGGTCCAATCTAACAGGGAGAAGCACTGTATTAATTTAAATATGGCAGGTGCCATCTAAGTTTATTGCAACAGCTAAAGACCAATTATCTTGTATTTTCCCATAAAATTACATTTTCTAAAAAGAGACCGGTGTGTCTGAATATATCCATCATAACAAATCTTCAAGCTTTGATGGAAGTGACTGCTGTTTATTTGTAGCATGTCATATCGTTACTGTTGAATCAACGCTAAAGTTATCATGGTAGCAGTAAGACGAGAGGTGGGAAATGAATTTTTATAGACTTGCAATGTGGCTTCATAAATAAAAGCATATGGCCAGGAGCAGGTGTCAAAAGTGCTCCACTCCAGGGCCTGATAGATTAGAGAAAAATATTTAAAAGTGTGGATTTCGCACTTATTTCTAAGTTATTTGATAGAGACAACTTCAAGGAGGAAGGATATATTTGTGCTTACAAGTGTTGAAAGTGTATTTTCTCTTCTCTCTGTCTTCTGCACAGCAGACAACATTATATTTCTCAAACTCATTGTCCACTGGTTAAAGCAGTCATTTGCTAATTTAAAATACTGAAACTCTCCTATTAAAAATTGTTGATACCCTATGAGCATATACAGGGGGAAGTAATCCCCCTCAGGAACAGTCATAGGGGAGGGAAATAAGGGGAAAATGGGAGGGAGGGAAGAATGGGAGGATACAAGGGATGGGATAACCATTGAGATGTAACAAGAATAAATTAATTTTAAAAAAGGAAAAAATAAAAATAAAAAATAAAAAGTTCTTACTCTGAAAAAAATTGTTATTGGAGGGTAATACATTTTCTAAAAATGTTCTTTTCAGAAAGATTTATTTTTTAAATGTTGGCTTTTGGAGGTGTACTCTTTAAAGGCTTTCTGTTGAGAACATAAAGATGCTTTAAGGAGCACCTCAACATATTGAGTAAGGTGCAAGTAAACATCTTACCAGGGCAGTAGGTTCCTGCCATCTCTCACCAGCCTTCTTCAAGAACTTCCTTTGCAGTTCTCTGCTCTCAAACCTTCATGATACACACAAGAGATTATTCTGTCCTCCCCAAATATACTACATCATACCTTATTGATCTTTGCTCATCATCTCCAAATGGAATATCTTCCCATTATGTAGAATTGTGTAACTATGAATTAATCGTCCATTGTTAGTAAGTCCGGCCAGTTGCAATTTGTTTACTAAAGACTCTAGTCTACTTACTAAATTTTGGTATCTCATCTTTCCTTATTCTGTTTGTTGTTATTGTTGTTGTTTTGAGATAAGGTCTCACTAGGTTCCCCTGGCTGGTTGAGATGAGGTTGGCCTGGAATTTGTGACAATCCTCCTGGTATGCCTCTTTACTGAGATTATAGGCATGTTCTGAAGCTTCTGGTTTCCTTATTCCTCACTGTAAAAATTTTTGGCAGCTCTTATGCATTTAATTCCCTCTATGAACTTCAAAAACAAGGAGAATTCTGTTTGGAAGTTCCTTAAAGAATGACATGGTTAATATGTTCCTATTGTCCCTTTTCATTACTGTCATGTGACTTCCACATATGGAAATGTTTTATGTCCTTCCAACTTATAACTTACTTTAGATAGATTTTCTTTGTTTGGCTTCCTTGCTGATTCTGTCAAGATATTACATAGATTGTTTTTATTGTGTGTTTTTAAGTTTTTATTGCCATGGTAAGCCATTGAATTTTTTTCTTATGGTAAAGCATATTCAACAAAAGTTTGCCAATTTAGCTATTTTACATGTACCACTCAATGGGACTAACTCTAATGGTACCATCCTCCAAGACCTTCTCCAGCATTCCAAACTGCAATTCTTCACACAATAACCATCCATTCCTCATTTCTCATTCCCTAGGCCGAATTGTCCACCACTCTCCTTTCTATAAATTTGAATTTTAATATTCTAGACAGCTTATATGATTTGTGCATGGCTTTTTTCACTTGGCTTATTTCACTGATTTTGATCTCCTCAAGGCTCATCTGCATGCTACTATGTGTCACAGTTGCATTTCTTGTTAGATCTGACTAGTGTGTCACTGTATCTGTAGAGTACATTTTGTTCATTCATCAGTCAGTAGAGATTTGGCTTTTACACACTTCCTCAATATTGTGAGTAATGTTATTATGAGCAGAGGTATACAAATGTCAAGTTTGGTTCCTGTTTTCAGTTCATTACGGCATAAAGCTAGAAATACACTAAATAGATCACATAATAATGTATGTGTGTGCGTATGCATTTGTGTGTGTGTGTGTGTGTGTGTGTGTGTGTTGAGGAACTGCCATAAATTTTCTCACAATAACTATAGCATTGTAAATTATCATCAATGATATAAAAGTATTCCCTTACTCACCAGGACTTATAAAGAAATATTTCAATGTGGGCTTGCTTGATCTGCATTTCAGTATCAATCACACATGTGGAATGTTTTCTTACACCTTTATTCGTCATCTGTTTCCCTGTTGTTGTTGTTGTTGTTATTTATTCTTTGGCATTGCAAGGGATTGAACCACCCAGGACCTCCCACGTGGTGAAAATGCCCTACCACTCTTTAACCCTTCCCATTTTCTAAGTGGATCTTGTTTTGTTTCTGTATTTCTTTATATAATGCGGATGTTAATTGATAATCTATATCAAGTATCCAAAGCCATTCTTTTCATGTGTAAACTTAATTTTCCAATGAAAGACTGTACCTTATCCATCAAATGGTTCTATGGCAATTGTAGAAATCACTACATTACTTTGAGGGGGTGACAAGCTAATGATTTGCGTGTTTGTAACTTATCTTACATTAACTTTACCATTTGTTCTCACTGATTTAATAGACTTTGGAGATGATATACATGTAGATAATTACACATGTAGCCTTTAAAACTTATCACGTTCCTTTCCAGTATTTACAGCTTATTCTAGTGCCTTGCTGTTTTAATAAGAACATATAAATAATGTCTAGTAGTACTGTACTAATGAGCACCTCTGTTTCCAGATTTCACTGTCAAAGGCTATATATACCTTTTATTACTTGGTGTAGTGTAATTGGTGTTGATAGTTACTATCATACTCAAAACACTTTGCTTCATTACTGTTTTAATTAAAGTTTGGGAAGGAACATCTCTAGGATTTTGTTAAATCCAAGATGAAATTATATTCTAATTCTACTTTAATTAGGTGAAATAATAAATTATGCTGACTAGGTACCTTTAACGTTGCAATCCCCTACTTATGGTACTGGAATCAAGTTCTAATGCACCCTTGATTTTACTCACAAAACTGTGTGAATATTCATGAATGAAGTTATCTAAGCTGTGTTGCTTTTTTTGTTGTATGTTTATTGTCTGTTGGCATGTGTGCACTAGGAAAGGGAACCATGAAAAGGGATAAAGATATTTTAAGGGGGCATGGCAACTGAGCGCATCATGGGATTCATGAAACATGCAAGCAGAGGAGGTCCTGATTAAAAGAGAGGACAAACAAGGAATAACGGGGTGGAAGCAGGGAGGCAAGAGAAGAGGAGATGAACAAGAACTAATAAAATAGCAAGGTGAAATCCAATCCCTTGTAAAGTAACTTAAAATTAAATTCAGAAAAAGAGAAATAGTATGTTATATTTTTTTAATATTTACTTCACATGGGCCACTAAAGCAAAGTGATACAAACTAATTATCTGTGTAAGCAACAGAAGTTTGAATGTTATAGGTCTAAGAAGTTCCAAGTCCGGGCATATTGGATGAGTGTCAGGTGAGGGAGGGCCTCTGTCTTTACAGATGTCATTTCCTCCAAAGCTTCATATGTCCATTATATAGCCTAACTATAAAATCCACAGTGTTTATCAAAAGAACACAACCAGAACTCCAAGTTTCCCAATTTGTAACATACATTAGATAGAGAAGGTGAGATGGGCACACATACATTTAAATCATAGCACTTGGTAAATAAAGGCAGAAGGATCAAGAATTGGAGGTAGCCTGGGACACATACAATTCTGTCTTGACAAAAAGCAAACAAAACCCAAACAAAAAGCCTAATGAGAATTTCCTTCTCTTGGGGGACACTCCTGAACTGTCAGTATGGTCATGCCTAGCCAATCCATTCTACCAGCACATGTTGTTCCTCAACTTGTCATGTGAAAATCATCATGAGGTCTTTTCTAGGATTACAAAAACTGTTTTCAAGTTTTGGTAATGTGCCTTGGCCCTGAAATGTGTAGAGTACAGAATTTTATAGCTAGTTATTTCATTTCAATAATGGGTTTGAAAAAACATAGCTTGCATATAAAGGGACTTTTACCTAGATTAAAACAGATGTTTTATTGACCATGCTGTGTGTGTGTGTGTGTGTGTGTGTGTGTGTAGTAATATATATGTATGTGTCCTGTAGGTGTATATTTATGTGGGTACATGTGTGTGTATATTTATGTGGAAGTCAGAAGTGAATATTGATTATCTTTCTCTGTCATTTTTCATCTTGGAGAGATAGGTTCCCCCTCTGACCATGAAGCTCATCAGTTGGACTAGACTGGTTAGCCAGCAAGCTTAGGGATCATGATATCTCTTGTTTCCTTAGGTACATAGACATGCACCAGCATACCTGTCTTTTGTGTGGGTTCTTGGGATCTGGTCTTCATCTCTGTACAGCAAGAACAACACATAGCCAGGATTTTCTATGTCCTGCAGTGATCTTTATTACAAATCGTTAAGACTATTAGGTAGGAAAAGTGTTTTCATACCTACATGGAGTGTGTTATGATCATATCTACTTCCCACCTCTCCTCCAACCCTAACAAGTTTCCAGCTCAACTTTTTGTACAAATATTCTTTTTTTCAATATCTACTGCATCTAATTAACGTTTCCCAAATGTGGATAGTATGTGACATCCACTGATGCAAGAATAAACTATCTAGGGCCACGCCCCCAAATGAAAATGGCTATTGCTTCCCTGGCCTTCATCATTTGCCAGTAGCTCCTCAGCCAGGGCAGGAATCACCTTTGTAATCATGTAGAAACTGAGGCACAATGAAGAGAAATTCATGCTATGTAGTAAGGAGCATGAGCCATAATAATTTACATGTCTTCCTCCTTCCTAACTCTGAGATGGTTTCTACAGTTAAAAATACATGTCTTATGCAATTCAGATCATTACCCTTCAAAAATGTTAGATAGCATTTTTTCAGGAAAATCGTGTTTTATAAATTAGAGCCAGAGAAACAGGCAAATCGTCTTTGCAGAGCCCCTGGCCCTGGAAAGTGTGAAGTCTACATAAATCAGACATATCAATCAAAGCTACTGCTTTTCATCTGTATTTCCCTTCCAGAGAACCGGGAGCTCATAGAGACCTCTTGATTGCTGACAGGAAAGATATTTCAAAATTCGGTAAAAGAAGAAATGGAGGCAAGCAAGGGGGTTTGAACTTTCCCTTCCCCTTTCACCAGGTCCCTAAAGATGCTCTTAGAAGCCACATGTTTTGAAAAATAACACCACAAAAGAAGATGATAGGTAATTACCAGCTGATCATGTGGCTCTTTGTCTCATCCGTTTGTATTTTCCTAACAGACATAAACATATAGGTTTTGCTGTTAGTTAATGCTCTATGAAATAAAAGGAAGATCATATTCTTCTCCCCCCACATAGCAGGCTACCAAGAAGAGACTTGATACCCTATGAGCATATACAGGGGGAGGTGGTCCCCCTCAGTCACAGTCATAGGGGAGGGGAGTAGGGGGAAAATGGGAGGGAGAGAGGAATGGGAGGATACAAGGGATGGGATAACAATTGAGATGTAATATGAATAAATTAATAAAATATATTTAAAAATTGGGGTGTGATTTAGGAAGAAAGAGATAACAGAAGACAGTCTGAAACAAGTGGGTGTGATTTTATTATCTGAGCTTGCCAAAAATTCATTGAGGAAAAAATCATTCAAATGTCTGTAGGGGTAGTTTTTATATATATATATATATATGTATATATATATATATAATCAAAAGCTGTGTGCTACTTCATCATATGTGCTGTTATGAATCCTAATTGATGAATATTTATATAATATTTCCATGTTGAGGTAAAATGACAAATAGTTGAGCTGAATGAATGGGCACTGTGGCCTCTTCTTTCTTTGTTTTCAGTTCTTCTCCATGCCCTGAATGGCAGTGTGAATAAATGTGCAAAGAGGTGGGCCGAGATTCCTTGATTAATTCAGCAACATTTATTTTCCAAGCACTCACAATTGTTGACCAAGAGATAAATTAAACATCCCCGTCCTCCAGAAACTCATATTACAGAAGGGCTCTGGATTTTCATTTTGTTTGACAATAAAACTTAATATTTATTTTATTGAACCCAAATACTGCGCAATTTCCTAGGACTTACTCTGTTTTCTTATGTATGAAGCCAGTATGGTTAAGAAAGTTAAATTATGTTGGCTGTGAAATAATCTCTGGTATAACCCTAGTAGTGGAGGCTGACTTGCAGAATTGACAATTTTATGGGTGTGGTATAAATATTCCTGGGCATGCTATAGTTTGACTTGCCTCATCATTAAAATGGAGACAGTAGCCATTAGGAGCTGAGTTGTGAATTCTCACAAATTCATACCAACACCTTTATATTGGTGGTGATTGGTTCAAGAACACCCAAAGAGAGCAAAAGTCTGTAACCTGTGTTTAAAAATAGAATTTTTGACGATGTAAATGGATTACATTGGGTTTATTAGAGTAACTTGTAATCCTATATGTCTAGTATTTTCACAAGAGGCAATTGGGACCAATGGGTGTAGTACTCACCTCTTGTCACTCATGTGTCAGCCTATTCAGACAGCAAGGGTGGCAATGGCTATCTACAAGCCACAGGGACAGGCTTCTGGTCTCAAAAACATAAGATAAAATTAATTTCAGGGGAGGTGGTCAAATATGAGGCACCAGAGTACGTCCCTTGAAATTTATTTTATCTTATGTTTTTGAGACCAGAAGCCTGTCCCTGTGGCTTGTAGATAGCCATTGCCACCCTTAGACCTGGTGGCACTCAGAGGAAGGATAGCAGGCTACCAAGAAGAGACTTGATACCCTCTGAGCAAATACAGGGGGAGGAAGTCCCCCTCAGTCACAGTCATAGGGGAGAGGAGTAAGGGGAAAATGGGAGGGAGGGAGGAATGGGAGGATACAAGGGAGGGGATGACCATTGAGATGTAATATGAATAAAGTAATAAAATAAAAATAAGATAAAACAAATTTCACATGCTCAAGTTACCCACGCCACCTGTGCTGCCTGCCTGTGTCACTCTATTAAATGAAAGCAACAGTCATTTCTCTACTCTATGGGTTTAGAATATTATATTGTGTGCCAAGAGTCATTCATTCACAGACCAGATATAAGAATTAATCCTACTGTTAACATTAGTATTGCATTTAGTGTTGTTAAGTACTGTGAAAGAGTTTGCAAAAACAGAATTGTCCCATAAGAAAAACAGTGAGCTTAGGAAAAGGCAGACACACTAGGGAGAATTTGAAAGTGCCCCCAAGATGCATTGTTTCAGATGAATTTCAATATTACCAAACACCTCCTTTATCCTTAGCAGTGGTACCCTGGGGTTCAATGAGAAATACATGTGTCTTGTATGCTTTTCTAATATGACATTTCCAAAGTGCTATGTCTCTGGAACCAACAGAGGGTAGGCTATGGTTGCTAATGTGTCTGAAAGCCCGCTGAAGCTGTGTATCACTTTATATTACTCAGAGTCAAGATGTACAAAAACAGTTATGTCCTTCAGGGGTTAAGCTTTAGAAGCAGCAAGATACTTCTTCCTTTCTCATTTGAAATCCTAAATTTTCCTATCACCACCTTCAAGAATATTTGTAGAGACAGACTTAGCAGTTAACTAATATCCATGAAGCATAGTCCTCTTTGACTTTATTGACTACTGTAGCTAAATAACAGTGGAATCCCATAGAAAAGCATTTTGTTAACTTGTGAGTTTGAAATCTTCCTGCCACAAGGTGTTCTGTAACACTGGGTGTAACAGCCAAGGGCTTCGTTAGGCAAATGTAAACTCCCATGTTGCTGACAGATTCAGTGCTATACTGACTCAGCATTGGTTCTGGTCACAGAAGCATTTGCATTAAGCCCTTGTTTCTAAAGCCTTCGAATATTGAATTGTTTGAAGGACTAATTTCCATTTAGTTTTCATTGCTCTTTCTTCAAG
Organism: Acomys percivali; assembly: GCA_907169655.1. Classification (NCBI taxonomy): domain Eukaryota; kingdom Metazoa; phylum Chordata; class Mammalia; order Rodentia; family Muridae; genus Acomys; species Acomys percivali. The sequence goes on from OU015742.1 coordinate 181,931,642, forward strand.
AAAGAGGAAGAGAATGCTCCATCTGGAGAGAGGCCCCATTTCCTAAGCATTGTGGCGCTTGGCTCTCCTTGAGGACATATTTGACTCCCTGAAGACATATTTGACTCTTAGGTATTGCTTTCTCTCAATGTAATAAGCAGCAAATATACTTTTTTTTTTCTTTGCCAAAGAGAAGTATGTTCAAAAAATGGGTGAATTTTCTTTTTTAAGGTGAAACGTTTTCTATTTTACTTTATCTCAGGCTACTTTATTGTTGTTTTTTAAGTTAATTTTAGTTTTCATAGTGGGAAATGTAGATCAATGAGCTTTCCTTCTGATAAATTCCTTGGAGGGCTGTTGGTAACATCTGTATCATGGACCCTCTTCCTTGCCAGTGACTGCCTCTGTAATGCTGAGGTCTTGCTTGCGGATTGTCATCTGTCTCACCACTCCCTCCTCTTTATGTAGTGGATGGCTTCTTGGGATTCACTTGGGGTATTTGCCCCCCTCACTGCACAGGGACAGGAGGTGAGGATGAAGAATGGCAGGATGTGACTGAGTTCTCAGTCCTACCACTTAGCACCACATCAAACTGTTGAACCACCGAAATTTCATCTTTTCTTAAGAAATTAAAACTATCGAAAATTTCCACTAAAACATTAGTGAGTGCTGAGGTAAGAAAAACAAAACAAAACAAAACAAAACAACAACAGAACAAAGGCAAAACGCTCCCAGAGACGACAAGTTTAAAACCACACTGTGCCACAAATATGTAAGTTCCTACCATTGGGAAGAAATGAACGCTATATACACCACAAAGACACAGAAGGAAAGAGGGAGGTTGAAAGAAAATTACATATCACTCTGAAAATAATTGGGAAATTATCTCATCCAGACATACATCACTAGGACAACCCCCTGGATTTGTGCTTTCATTAGCTGGAAGAGGTTTTGTCAGATGTAAGCCACAAGTCTTTCTATTTTATATTTAATAGGCATATAGTAATATATATGAATAAAAGAGAGTTGTGATTTAATATCAACAACAAAATCTACTGGTAGAACAGATTTTATTTCATTGATAGTCCATTTATTTCCAAAAGGATTTTTAACAATTTTTGTGATAAGGGTTACAACTGTGTCTCTGCACTGTGCTTGATAAAGGATTGGGCAAAGAAAAATAGAGGTGTCATTGAGAAGAACAAATGTCACATTACTGTCATAGAACTGAACTCTATATTCTTGGAATTCAAAGGGCCAGGGTAGCAGCACAATTCTATTTCTTACTCAATTTTGTATACCATATGGTATGTAAATTTACATTTACTATAATAAATTGTTATTCTAATGCTATACTTGTCTTCCAGTAATTTATGTAATTCTTGCTAAATTTAGCACTCATGGGCTTCCCCTGGGAGGCACTTCCAAAAAGCATTTCTACTTCAACAACAATAAAAATTATTTCAGGTAAATCAGGTTTGTATTTAAAAAATACGAAACAACATAAACATCCAATTAATTATAGAATTGGAGGACTTTTAAAAGCCATGTTATCTGTAACCACTTGATGGACAAAATAATAAATAAATCACAGATAGTCAATTATATTTTTTATCTAAAATTTCCTACATACAGATATGCACATAAAGAAACACAAATAAACACACATAAAGTGAATTTTAAGCAAATCCATGATATTTCTTGATATTCATCCAAAAAAAAAAAAGCAATAGGTGACTTGGATGGGGGCCTGGAGACAGAAAGAGGATTATAAAAACCAGGCCTTAGAGTTGCTAAGTCAAAACAAGACCATGATTCTTATCTAAATGCTTCAAACAAAGAAAGTTGAGTTGTCATCAACAACTAAATTCTCCTAAAAGAGGAAAAATCCACCAAGGTTTTTCAAAATATTGGAAAGAAATGTGAACTAGAAAAAGAGTATCCCCTACTCTCTGAAAACTTCTAAACCATCTATTTAACTACTATGTTATATATCTGCATGCAGCTGTGTTTTAGAACTTCTGCCTGATTGTATTATGTTGCAGTCTGTTGGACCCCCCCCTTTTTTTTTTTCTAGCCAAACTACTTTTCTTGCACTTTCTTCACCACTTTACTGCTTCTCAGTTCTCACTGCACCATCCATTTCATCTCAGTATATGGCTAGTCCTTTGAAACAATAATCTAAGTCCATTACTTGTTGATTGTGGGTGAAATGGTGACATATCACAAGCTAAGGCACATATCTACTTGATTTCAGTTAGCAGTAACTATGCAGGGAGTTCTTTCCTAAACACTATCTTGGCTGAGACACTGCAAGACAACCTCACTTTGCGCCTAATAAATATGCTGTGGTGTTAAACAAATGACCCAAAGGCAGCCATAACCATTTTTTCTTCACGTGGTATTTTTTCTTTCATTGTTTATACTCAAATGAATTAAATTTATGTTGTTCTGATTATTCACAAATGTAGCCTGATTATGGCACCTACACACTGAGTCCAGTCAGAATCCGTTCATCAGAAATACAATTTCAGGGGAGGAAATACAAACTGTGGTATCATGGGACTCATAAGTGAAGATCCTTAAAAGATTCAAGCAGAATATTCTCCAGACACTGATCTGTAATTTATAAATAACATTATTTTAAATTTTAAATTTTAAAACAATGTAATTCTATTCCATTTGGAGTCTAGATATTTTTTCTTTAAATTGAACAGGAAGTTTGTGTTTATTTTTAAAAATCATTCATGATAGGAACAACCAAAAAAAACCTAGAAAAATGGTACTGTCATTATAGAAAATTATGGCAATTAATTAGCTTCATCTAAGAGCACTGTTAGGCTGTGGGAATACTAGAAAGTATGGTCACTGTTACTGTGTTTCTACAGTCTTTGAACCACGCGGAATAAGCTATTTCCTCTACAGAGTTAGAATTACCTTAGATCATTCCATTGTAAATCCAGAATCAGAGAAAAAAATAGCTTAGTAAAATTAAATGTTCTTTCTATTTAACCTATCTGCTAATGTTATAATGAAGTTTTCTTGTCTGTTGATTTACAAAGTAACACTATAATGACTTGTAAACACGGCTTCTTTATGTGGGGCACTGAGGATTATTGGACAGAGCAATGGGTAAACATAGAAATAAAGAGAGTCTGTGATGTTATCTGCTTCCTCAAAGACAGAAGGCTACTTGCAAGTTTGCCAGCATCAGGGCCAATGGCTTTATTTTTGCTCGATTTCAGTCTTAGAAGTCATGAAGTATATAAGGCAAAGTTTGGAAAGCTCTGCCCCATTGTCAAATCATGCTCTGTAATTATATTGGCAAGTAATTTTTTAAAAAGGCTCTTGGGGGCAATTAATAGTAGATGTCTTGATTTAAGGTAGATATCTGAGGCTCTTCAGTTTGCATGTCTGTAAAACTGTTAACAAACAAATTGGCTCCCGCAATTGCTGAGCCCCCACCTAAGGATGCAGAAAAGGCTTTGCAACCAGAAAGTCTTGTGCCTTCCTCTGCATGTGGAACATTATTTCTGTGCAGATACAATTCTTCCCTGGTAGGGTAGGAATGTACCTCTGTAGCAAATCTACTATGAATGCGAGACAGAATTGCATAAGCTTTTATAAAGTGGCATGAAATGTCACAGACTGATTTGCATTTTTGGTGATTTTATGCATTAATCACTGAATAACCTTCAGTTCTCCAAATAAAGAAGTAAGGGAGCGAGGGTGACATTTGTGATCATCCGCAGAAAAGAACTTGTTTAAACTCTTCACAGATGGAGAGATATCAAGCATAAATTCTTCTACCAAGATTTCTAATTTTGAGCAGCTTTGAGGGTGTTTGTGGGTAGTAGAGAGCAAACAATTTTTTTGCATATGGAATTAACATAAACTTTGCATACCATAGTCCCAGCTTCTCTACATGAATGTGGAGACTCCCCTAAGGATCGAGAGGCTCATAAAGAGTCAAAAATTCTGTGCTGCTTATGATATGTGAATGGATCTAACATACACAAGCCACCTAGGTGACCTTTCAAACAGGGAAAGTGGGTTTTCATACATCTCAGATGGCTTAGTGCTTCCACAGGGATGGCATAGAGCATAAACTCCCAATTCTAGTCCAAACAGGCCTATTATCACTAACCAAGCTATATAACGTATTGCTTGGACGGCCAATGTAATGTGTTTCAACATTTTCTATAAGTTAACTGTTATGATAGATATGGTCCAGTGACTGAGGTTTTTAGTGAATGCTAAAGATTGGATGAATGCTTGTCTAATGTTTCCAAAACTAGTTGTAAATATCACAACAAGTTTACTAAGATATACACAGGAAACTCTAAAGCCAAATGTTCTTTTGATGTTGAGAAGTTTATTGTATGAAACTACACAACTGGTAATTGGCATAAAACCCCAGGGGCTACAGTATAACATTATATTTTGGCTACCAAATTTATATATGTTTTTTTATTCAATGTATAATTTGTTATTTTTGTTTTTTAAAATACATTGTAAAATATTTTTAAATGCAAATATTTAATAGTCACCTGTCATCTTTGTGTGATAGAATGCCAACATAAAGGAGAAATGTTTGTTTTGGCTCAGAGTTCCAGGATGTAGTCCATTGGCAGCAAAGTGATGTGGCAGATGCTCCAGACAAGGAGTCATATTACATCAGCAGTCAGGAAGCTGAGGAGATCCCTGCACATGCTCAGTAGGCATTCATTTTAGTATTTAGTCCACCAAGCCCACTAACCTAGCTCCAGGTTGTATCTTCACTCTTTAGTTAACCTAGGCTAGGTCCTCTCTTATAGCCAGCCATGCCTGGGAGGGTCTACTCATAGGTAATTATAGAGTCCATCAAGTTGACAAATAGGACCAACCTTCTCAGAACATTTTAATTGTTTTCTCCCTGTAGCCTCAATTAATGTATTTTTGGTAAGCCAGGATTGATACTGATAATAGTTAAAACACAAGTAAATAGTTAAAGCAAAGATAATCTTACTAGATATAACTGATGACATCATTTGTCATGGGAGGGTTTTCTATATCCCTTATATCTCTTTTCTGGATTTTAATTTCTAAACAGAGAGGAGACCTGTGGTACCAATATCAAATAATACCACCAGATAAATACTTACAGAAAGGGTGTTTATTCTTAAAAGAACCTAGAAATAATCTCTGTCAGCATGTTTATAACAACCTAATAATGAAGGACATAAATATTTTGAGTCAGCCAAGTGTATTGTTTCTAGTCCAGAAACCCCACACTTGAAATATGCTTACGTGTTTGAGCATTACTGAACCTTGGTGCCATGTTTGGAAAAGTTACATTTGACTGTATGAAATAGGTTATAACAGGTAATTCACAGACTCTCTAAAATCTCCCATCTAAAGTTAGCTGCAGCACTTGCATATAAAAAATATAATTAGCAAAAACAAATCTTACGTTTACTCTTGAGCCCCACACACAGGTTATCTCAGTATATATATGTGTGTGTGTGTGTGTGTGTGTGTGTGTGTGTGTGTGTAATTCCATGGATTAACACAAATGCAAAAATGCTGAAATGTAAAGCATCATTGTTTTTAGTCATTTCATAGAAAGATTTCTTCACCTGCATAGCTTTCTGCCACCAGGCCACACTTCTGGGCTTCTTGATTGAAAGTATTGTGGTGTGGCACCCCTGGAAAGGCTCCTGATACCACTGATAGCCAGAGACAGGGAACAAAGTTTCTATCTCATACCTATCTTAGCCAAATGGAAGGCTTAGTCGGCTGCTACAGAGGAGGGGAAGTTGTTCTCATGAAACGAAGTTCGTTACCCAGTGTATCACCCCAAATCCGCTGCTACACATCAGGAACGGAAGATACCATCTCTTTACAACATTTGTTTTGTTATTTATTATCATTGCTAGCATTCCTAATGCTGGGAGACAGAGACCTTCTGAGGCTTTGGAAGCCATGCCTTTTAGTGGCCAAATACTGTCTAGAGTGAGAAGCTTCTCTCTTACAGTCTGTCCTCTGTAGTCTCAGCAGTATACTGGAGCAGGCAATGCATACTACAGTGGTCCTGATGTCTCCTTTCTCTTTGCCTTCACAGCTGGCGCTACATATATCTTTGGAAAAAGTGGTGGCCTTATCCTCTACACCTGGCCTGCAAATGACAGACCCAGCACACGCTCTGACCGCCTCGCCGTGGGCTTCAGCACCACTGTGAAGGATGGCATCTTAGTACGCATTGACAGTGCCCCAGGACTTGGTGACTTCCTCCAGCTCCACATTGTGAGTACCTGCCCAGCTTTAGCCTGGATTCTTCTGTCTTCCTGGTGATCTGAGGTGTGAGTGAGATAAACAACAGGAGAACATTCTACATAACTGTGACATAAGTGCATATACTTGTAAAGGGTATCTGTCTGACAGACAGTCAGACAGACAGACAGACAGACAGACAGACAGCTGGGGATTGGCTATCTTTCTCTCAAGACCCAGCATGTCAATGTTATATGTTTGTAGGTCATAGAATCTTGTATGACTTGGTTTGACTACAGAATGTGTGCGTTTAAGATGTGACTCTGTTCCAATAAAAATTCATTCATAAAACTTGGCTGCAAATGTGACCACAGGTATAAAAGGAATGTGTGATGAAACTTAAGGCTCTAGCAGCAGAGTGGGTGTGGCACTAAGGAAATTACCCAGTGGCCAAGTTGAGTTATGCATACATATTACGTATTTAACGTTTTCCTTTAGATCTTGTGTCTAGGGTGGGGTCGAATTTTACTTGCAGCCTCTGCAGACCGTAACAGTGTTGTGCAAAACAAAGAAATTAAAAAAGATTTGTAGGGGAAAATTACTTTCTTATGAGGACAGAAAATATTTTTATAGCAACAATTAACCCATTTTATCACCTGTGCAGCCTACAGTTAAAAAGTAGGCTACAGAAAGATATGATTCTCATCCGTAAGTACCCCACATATAGCCACCGAGAGCAGAGAGAGGAATTGTTCTCATTAGCTAGCCATGACAGGGCTAGGAAGAATGGATTTAATTTGGAGCAGTAAGGAGTCAGTCTCAACAGCAGAGGGAGAAAACAGTTAAGGAAAACGATCATATGGGATTAAGGCCAAGGTGGAAAAGGCACATTTGCTTGGAATCTGTGAACCTAAGTTTTGGCTAAGCTGCAGATCCATGGAAGACAGCAGCATTTGCATTTTCTTGGAGCATCTCCAGAGTTAGCACTGGCAAGTTGGGTCCACAGCAGCAGGCTCAGCCACAGCAGTACTCTTGCTCATGTTGTCCAGATATGGGGCCAGCAAGAAGCACAAGTCTTAAGCTGGATACCCCTTCCTGCCCCTAGATGAGCGAGAACAGAGCAAATCTCTCCTCAGTCTCCAAAGAGCACTAGTCAATGAGTAAATATGGAGTGGTAGGTTTTTAGTTTTCTCTCGGATGCTTTAGGAACCATATGGTGTGAGGAGCTTGAGCCTAAACATTATAAAAGCCCAAGCCAAGGAACAAAGAGAGAGGAAGATGTAGTCACTACAGTTTATCTTTATTTAGCCTCCAAGAGCCACCATCATTTACAAACCTCTGGGAGATTTATGCTGCATATGACTTAATGACTATTTCATGGCAGCTATAACTAGGCTATTATTACCAGCTCACTTGCATTTTCATGTTGATTTATTTTCTGGTTTTTTTGTTCAGTTTGACTTCCTAAGAAAAATATGATTTGGCCTAGTCATAAACATCTTTTGCCATCAGATAATATGCTGCCAGCATATCCATTTCTAGACACTCGGGTTTGGTACCGCAGTTTGCATGGACTGTGCCAGAGTGTTTGATACAAACTGTTGGTGGGTACTGAGAACTTCTTCTCAGAGGAACTAGAATACTGTGCCTTTATTGGATTCTGTAATTCATTGGTGAGTTGGAAGAGTGAATACCTCTAACCAGGAATTGATGTCCAAGTACTATGCATTTGCTTATATTTGTTAGTGGATGCTCCCTGGATAACCATGAACTTTAATTCTGACTTATATTATTTTTGAAATTATTTTATTTTTGTACATATACATTTATATTATTATACATATATACAATAGATTACCTATGGCAAGAAGAACCGTGATACAAGCAAGAATTATACAAATGTTACATTCTTAGTGTTTTGGCTTATTGTATTTGACAGCCTTGAAGAAAACATCTTTCCTATCTTGGTGCATCTAAATTTCTGAATGTAAATCAATCTTCATCACATCTTGTCATTATCAACTTAGAACACCTATCTAGACCTAAAAATATCTTAACCCCTAAACAATTAAGCATCATTGTAAAACAAAGCTACCTGGTCTTCAAGTCCTTCAGAGACTTGAGACGGAGTAAATTTGATTATCTGAGTATGTCAGGAGTGCAGGTTAGTAGCTTTCCAAATAAAAAGATGACAGAAACAGTTTTCTACCTGAATAGTCACCCAAAACTATTATGTTGGAGCATCTTCTTCAGCCTTCTGGCCCAATATATCTGAAAGACATATTTGTGAGGCAGGAACTATTGAGGACTTGCTTACCCTTTCTTGGCAGTTTCTTTATAAAAATAAAAACACTTGAAATTTTCTACTGACTATGTAGTATCACCTTGGAGTAAATCAGTGAAGCTGCTATTAATAAGATATACTGAAAAATCCCATACGATGTTTCCTTCCAAGTTTAGGTTAGACAATTATATAAACTTGTCTTTTCCCCCCCTACTGCAATGTGAAAAATCCATACAGTTCTGAAGTAAGTAAGCCTGCTCTGGCTATGACCTTTTAATAAACATGGCCCCTTCCTTGCTCCAGTCATTCGAAACCATTTTTAATCTGCTAATGAGTCCTTTTTTCTGTATTTCTTAACATAATCAGAATAAAAGAATTCAAATTGGAAAATCAAAAGATTTTACCCTTACTCTGTACAGTTAAGCAGAGGTGTTGGGAAAGCAAACAGTAAATACTGGTTAGGATATTTCATGAGACATTTGCAGTCTCACAAATGATGGCTTCACTGTATTAAGAAAATCATTCCAAAGAAAAGCATTTAGGAGTAATTATAGAAAGCAAAAAAGGATTGGGCAGGAGGCAAAAGATTTCATTCTACACTGAGTCTTTTTAAAAAAACTAATGTTTTGGGGTTTTGGTGTTTGTTTTGTTTTGTTTTTTTGTTTTTTGTTTTTTGTTTTTTTATTTTAACTTGGCATATGAAGTAAAGAGCTTCACCTTGCTATTTTCTCACACATATGTCATCATTCTGTGCTCTTCATCACATCCTTTTTCTACAGCCCTCTTCAATTCCTTAAAATTCTTTCCTCAGGGCCAGGTGAGATGACTCAGCAGAGAGAACTCACGTTACTCTTCTGGATGACCTAAATTTATCCCCCATTATCCGTGTTGGGAACCATACAACCATCTGGACCTCCTGCCCTTGAGAACTGAATCTTCTTCTACCCTTTGCAATCAACCATATAAATATGAGTAGATAGAAAAAGTGTCACAAACAAATAAAAACTTTTTTTTTAATGACGATTCCTGCCAGGTGTGGTGGCATACACCTGTAATCCCAGAACTCTTGGAGGCAGAAGCAGAGGCAGACAGACCTCTGTGAGTTTGAGGCCAGCCTGATCTACAAAGCAAGTCCAGTATAGCCAAGTCTACACAAAGAAAACCTGTCTAGAAAAACAAATGAACCAAAAAAGAATTTTTCCAGTCCTTTCATATCACAGTCCCTTTTCTATTCAAATAACCCCACCCCCAACACTTTATATCTAGAGTCTGCATATGAGAGAATACATGTTTTCTTTCTGAGTCTAATAATTTTTTTCCAGCATAGTTGTCTGTCTCCAGTTACAAAAATTTCTGGCAAATGTCATGATTTCAGTTTTTACCAGCTAAATGAAATCCTGTGTAACCCATGTTGTTTACCCATCTCTCTGCTGACGACATGAAAGCTTCCTATTCTTTAGCTATCGTGAGTAGGACAGCAATAAACCTGGATACACAGGTATTTCACTGGCATATTGACATGGTCTTTCAGGTGTCTACCCAGGAATGATTAATCTAGATCATAGCACAATTATATTTTCATTTATTTATCAGCAATACTGAGGACGTCACACATGCCAGCCAAGTGCAGTACCACTGAACTACTGCCCCAGGATGATTTTAAATGTTTTGAGGCAACTCTATATTGACTTCCTAATACCTATAGGAGTTAACATTTTCACCAGCATTCTAACACAGTACCTCTTTCTCACAGCTACTCCATCATTTGTTTTTATTTTTCTTTTATTAATTAGTTAGGTTATTTATTTACTTTATATCTGAACTGCACCTTCCCCTCCATCCTCTCCTCTCAATCCTTCCCTCTCCCCTCCCCTCTCCACCGCATCTCTCCCCTCACCCTCTCCACCGCATCTCTCCCCTAACCCTCTCCTAAGAAAAGGAGAAGCCTCCCATGTACATCAATCAGCCTTGGTGTATCAAGTTGCCATAATACTAGGTGCATCTTCTTCTATTGAGGCTAGAAAAAGCGGCCCAGTTAGGGGAAAGGGCTCCAAAGGCAAGCAATGTAGTCAGAGACATCCGCTGCTCCTGCTTCAGTGGTCTCACATGAAGTCCCAGCTGTATCCATGCAGAGGGCCTACGTCCATCCCAGTCATGCTCTCTAGTTACCAGTTCAGTCTCTATGAGTCCCTAAGGGTCCATGTTAGTTGATTCTGTATGTTTTTTGTTTGTTTTGTTTTGTTTTTGGTGTTCTTGTCCCCCGCTGGCTCCTTCAATCTTTCCTCGCCCTCTTCCCCAGAGTTCCTCAAGCTCTTCTTGATATTTGGATGTCGGTCTCTGCATCAGTTTTCCCTCAGTTTCTGAGTACTTTATTGACAATTATACTAGGCTCCTGTCAGCAAGTATAGCAGAATATCACTAATAGTGTCAGGGGCAGGCTCCTTCTAATGCCATGGGTCTCAAAATGGGCCAGTGATTATTTGGCTCTTCCTGCAAATTCTGCTCCATCTTTTACCCATAGGCAGGACAAATTGTGGGTCTGAAATTTGTAGGTGGATTGGTGTCTCAATCCCTCCCTTAGAATTCTTGCCTGGTTACAGGAAATGGCTGGTTCAGGCTGTATATCCTCCACCTCTAGCGGTCTTTGCTAGGGTAACCCTCATAGAATCCTTGCAGTTTCCATTGTCCTATGTTTCCAGTGCATCTTTGAGATGCCTCCTCCAATCCAGCTTTCTCTTCCAATATTCTCTCTCCCACCCTGTACTTTGCCCATCTCATCCTTCCTATTCTCAACCCCCCTCCCTTCCTCACTCAGTCCACTTCCTCCATCCACCCCTGCTGGCAAATCTATTCCTCCTTCTCAATGAGAATCAAGCATCCCCGCTTGGGCCCTCTTTGTTACTTAGCTACTTTGGGTCTGTCATTTGTAGCATGGTTATCCTGTACTTTATGACTAATATCCACTTATAAATGAGTACATACCATGTTTGTCTTTCAGGGTCTGGGTTACCACACTCAAGATGTGCTTTTCTAGTTTCTTCCATTTGCCTGCAATTTTCATGATGTCATTGCTTTTAATGGATGAGTAATCCTCCATTGTGTAAATGTACCACATTAAAAAAAAAATCCATTCTTCAGTTGAGGGACATCTAGATATTTTCTAGTTTCTGGCTATTATGAATAAAACTGTTATGAACAAAGTTGAGCAAATGTCCTTGTGGTATGGTGAAACTTCTTTTGGATATATGTCCAGGAGTGGTATTGCTGGGTCTTGAGGTAGATCCATTCCCAGTTTTCTGAGAAACTGCTAAATTGATTTCTAAAGTTTGCACTCCCATCAGCAATGGAGGAGTGTTCCTCTTGCTTTACATCCTCACTAGTCTGTGCTGTCCCTTGAATTTTTAATCCTAGCCACTGTGGTGGGTGTAAGATAGAATCTCAGTGTCCATTTCCTGGATGAGTAAGGATATTGAACATTTTTTTAAGTACTTCTTGGCCATTAAAGGTTCCTCTTTTGAGAATTCTGTTTAGATATGTACCCCGTTTTAAGTGGGTTATTTGGTTTGTTGATGTCTAGTTTCTTGAGTTCTTTATATATGTTGAATATTAGTCTTCTGTGTTGAAGATCTTTCCCCATTCTGTAGGCTGCCCTTTTGTTCTCTTGGCAGTCTTCTTTGCTTTACAGAAGCTTTTCTGTTTCACGAGATCTCATTTATTAATTGTTGGTCCTAGTGCCTAAGTTTCTATTCTATTCAGGAAGTTTTCTCCTGTGCCAATGCATTCAAGGCTATCTCCCGCTTTCTCTTCTATCAGATTTAGTGTATTTGCTTTGATCTTGAGGTCTTTGCTCCACTTAGACTTAAGTTTTGTGCAGGGTGATAGATATGGATCTTTCTGCACTCTTCTATATGCAAACATCCAATTAAATATTAGTAGCATTAGTTAAAGATGCTTTCTTTTTACCCTTGTATAGTTTTGACTTTTTCGTCAAAAAATCAAGTGTCTATATATTTGTAGATTTACTTCTTTTCTTTGATTTGATTCCACTGATCAACCTGTCTGAATTTATGCAGTTTTTCTTACTACTGTTCTAAAGTACAGCTTGAAATCAGGGACGGTGATATCTCTAGAAGTTCCTTTAGTGTACAGGACTGTTTTAGCTATCTTGTTTTTCTTTTTTCCATATGAGTATTGTTCTTTTAAGGTCTGTAATGAATTGTGTTGGAATTCTGATGGGAGTTTATCTTTGTTGGGTGGGTGGGTTTTGCAAAACCCCCTTCAGTTTCTGTTTTTTCCCTGACTTCTGACCTGAATGGCCTGAGGTTCTGGTGATTAGTGAGTATTTAGGTCCAGTCGGGTATCTCCTCTGGGGTTTTTGTGGCCTGTATGGTCTTTGGAGTTTGGGGCACTAACCTTGTCTCTGAGGTTCCCAAGTACAAGCATAACCTGGGGTCCCTGTCGGCAGAGTGGACTCCAGGAAGGCAGGCAGAGTTGTGGACTGAAAAAAAAAAAAAAGGGAATCCAGGGGCTGGAATGCAGTTTAAGGCTGTTGGGTGTGTTTTAAGGGGACTTGGAAGGCAAGGGCTTAGGGCAGAGTCTTACCTGATTATAAGCCTGCAAGCCTCTAGGATTGCAGACAGACTTGTGGGCCAGAAAATGGAGCAAAGGGCACAGGGTACAATTCGCTATTGTTGAGTGTGCTTTATGAGGACTTGGAAGTCAGGGAAGGGGGTAAGGGGTGGGGATGGAGTAGGTGAGGAGGGGTTACCTGGTTGTCCCTGGTGTTGGTCTGCCTCTCTGGAAAAGCAGGCAGAAAAATGGAGCACAGGGGACAGAGTTCTTGACTGTAGTCACCTACTTGGGGGTGCTGGACTCTCAAAGCAGTTGTAATTCATACATCCCTTATGGCTAAAATTGTTAAACATTTTTAAAAAGAAAGAAAGAAAAAAGCTTTGGCGATTTGTATTTCTTCTTTTGAGATTTGCACATTCAGAATGTTAGCCCACTGGTTGATTGGATAGTTTGCCATTGAAGCAACGCGTGGACAGATGTGAGAAAGAGATGCATACACCTGTCTTTGTTCACTTTGTGCTATCATAGCACAACACCTCAGAGTGGCCAATTTATAAATCACTGGAGTTTACAGCTCCTTATTTCTCATAGGAGATTGAGAAGTCCAAGCTCCAGATGCTAACTGATCAAAGCTATGTAGCTGAGCTCCCAAGATTGTACTGTGTACAGCCTGTGATGCAGAGGAGAGGAATGTGCATTCTCTTTTTTCTTTGCTCCAATTAAATGATTTCATTTTTCCCCAAGGTTTCTCTCTATAAGGCCTGAGTTTGATTCCCAGCACCCACATAAAAGCCTCATACAGTAATATATGCCTGCAGTTTCAGCACCAGACATGTGAGGATTGGGGACTCCGTAGAGCTGGTTGGCCAGCCCGTCCAGCAAAACTGACAATTTCTAGGTTGAGTGAGGGACTCTGTCTCAAAAAGCAAAATGGAAATCAACTGAGAACAATACTTGATATTGACCTCTAGCTCCCACATTCATATGGACAAATGTGCATATATATAGTTTCACAAAAAATATGTACACATACTGAAATGAAAGTGCTTTAATAGATTAGTGAACGAACCAAAGACTTCCAGTAGACTAAAAGTTTTAGAAGAAAACTATTTTCTTGAAGAGATGTTAATGTGTGGAGATTTAAGAGGAACATAGGAAAGGGGAAAACTCATGTGAGCTTAGGGCTTAGTATGTAGCTGAAAGATGTTCAGTCTGCATCCACAATATCCATGTCTGCACCTGGGACAGCCATGACTAGTTGAAGCCAGAATTCCTTCATGCAAAGCTCATCCATTGCTTTCAAAAATCTTTCCAAATTAAAGCTCATAATGAGAGACTATGTGCTAACAAGGATAAATTGCACAGATGCTCTAGGCATGATTTTGTTGTTGTTGTTGTTTGCTTGGGTACCATTTTATAGTTTGCTTAGATCATCAGGTATTCTCACCAAGGCAGTGTGCTTTCTTTTAATCGCCAGTTTTCCCACTCTTTGGGCTTAAATGACTTTTGACAATCAATATCATATATGGCAAACTTTTTTTAAAAACCAGAAAAACTAAGATAGAATAACTTAGGAATCATTTATTTCAGATTAGCTAACATTCTTTGTTTTATTTGCTTGGGTTTCACACTTCCTTGGTGCAGTATTTTTCATGTTATTTGGTGCTGATGATATTAATGAAGTCCTGAGTGAAATGTATTTGACAAAGGAAAAAAATGTCTGTTGCAGTTCATGTGCATAAAATAAGATTATCTAGGGGGATGATGTCTTGGGTCTGAGAGAATTTTGCAAATAATTGTTTCAAATGTAAGTTTCCCTCCAGTGAAATCTATTGTTGAATTAATCAGCTCAATATATGGAGAGCATCTGGTGTCACTTCTGAGTGACATCTGCCTCTTGTCTCCCCATCTATGCTGTCTAGAGCTGTGTCATGTTATCCTCACCTTTGCAGGACCACAGAAAGGATTATCATGAAGTGTTGTGGTTGCTTCTGGGCAGCTTCTGACAACCTCCTTTCACCACCTATAAGACCAAAGGGCTTAGAGAACTGGGCAGCAATTAACTTCTCTCTATGTAGTTAATGCTGGTGTAGAAAAGACATCATATTAATTTTTCTCCCTGTGTGTAATTTACAGTAAGTCCTCTTGGATTCATTGTTTTTAATTATGAGCCTTTCAGGAATAGTGAAAATTTATATGTCAGGACATCTGTTTTGTTTGACAAGAATCTATAACCTTGTCCAACAATGTCCTTCCTGACTTACTATGCAAATGTGTGTATAAGTTGAGGTAGGCAAGGCAAAAGAATGCTGTCCTGCCAGATCCTGTACCACAGTGGCAGAATTCCTTCCCCAAACTGCATTCTCCAAAAAATTATCAATAATATCTCTTGGGTCAGATGTGGGGAAATTGAGTATTTATTAAGTTTATCTTGTATAATATTGTTTCTCTACAATTTATGGTATTCAAAGAGACTCCTCAAGAACAAAAGGGAACAGGGCTGAAATGTGATAAATGGTCCATTCCTCTGGTCTATTGCATCTATAAATTCACCCTGGATGCCTCATTTTGGCTGTCTCCGTGTGAATATTTACAGTCAAGCATTGGCATCAGCCAGGTTAGTTCTCCAGGAAGTATAGGCAGACATTAACTTAGCCTCATCTCTTGATTTGGCCATTGACAGAACTGGATTGGACTCCGGACTTTGTTTAGGGGATGTCCAATGGAGTACAAAGGGATGTTGCCACTTAGAGACTGGTGGTCCAGGGGCAGAGGGAGAGAACAAGCAAAGTACAAAGGTGTCCAGCAGAGGCAATCTCGTTTCCCACAGAGTGGTGTGCACTGCAGGTTGGCTCACATCCCCTTTCATTTTTATTTGTTCTTAGTGAAAAAGGCCTCTTTGGGGTTTCTGGGCTTAGGAGCTTTTCCAGATCATTAGCCACTTGTGCAGAGAGGGCTTGCTGGGCATCCTCCCTGCAGCTCCCAGCTTAGCTGTGCCATCCCAGCAGAGCTAGGGAAGCTGGGAGAAGGCAATGCGAGCCAGGACTGAGGGGACTGCTTATGTAAGCTGGACCACAGGCAACTATGTGCATAGGAGATCAGGAATGTTTTTCCAAATCTCTAACAGGTACATGGTGCTTCCTTTGAAATCTGCTGATTTTAATTCCATTCATGGATCTGAGGGCAGCATGCCAGGTACAAAGACCTCAATTTGAAACCAAACACTTTGGCGGACTGAAGGCTCATTGCTGCTATTATGAAGTCAGTTAGTCACTTTGCGAAGATGACTCTATCATTTGAAACTTTGTCTTCTTCTTTGAAAAGGAAATCAAAAAAATATGTTGACAGCTTTTCCTGAAGATCACTCAAAATAAACTATCAGCAAGCTGTCTGTTACCAACAAAGCTTGCACAAATATAGAAAGGTAGTTTTCTTGAAGAAATAAACAATATGTGATGACTGCACTAAGGGGATAAGTGTGTGTGTGTGTACATAGGCACACATCAGCCAAAAGAGGAATCCACCTTATAAATGAACATGATGTTTCTTTGCAAGCATTTTTTTTAAAGTCGGCTGGACTTGTCAGCAAATAAAGAAAACAACAATAACAAAACCATCATCTTACCAAAAGCCAAGTTTATGAAATAACTTAGGAGTGACATCAGAGTATTATCCTCACATCTACACCTGAGATCTGGAGTAATCTTTTAGCATAAGACTTTGAATCTAGAATTCTGTCTACAAGAGAATCGCTGGTTGGATCACGGGATAAGTTAACACCTGTTACCATCTTCACCCTCATTATGTTGCATTTGGCCTTATCGTATTTCTTTCTTTCTTTCTTTCTTTCTTTCTTTCTTTCTTTCTTTCTTTCTTTCTTTCTTTCTTTAGGTAAAGCACTAGGAAGCAATCCTCCTTCAGCACAGTGTCTCTCTGGGTTCTAGACTCACAGTGCATGTGCAGCATTCTGGATTAGGGACTCTTGTCTTGATTTTATTCCTCATATGAAATGGAAATCCTTGCAAAGGAAAATGGAAAGGGAAAGATAGAGAAGAGGAAGGAAAAAAAAGAGGCAAAAAATTAAAAAAGACTCCATGAATACCACCATTGACAAAAACCACAAGAACAAATAGATATAGACAGAAAATCCTTTCCACCTAAGGCTAGAATCAAAATAGGTGGGACCAGCTGTGGTATCAGATAAAGACACAAGTAACAGTAACATCATATTTTCCTTAGCAATTAATAAGGCTGAGGCATATATTGTTGGAACCAAGTCCCTGATATGAATGTATCCAGAAAATACAGATGAATAGCTCCTGCCATAAAGTAAACTGCAAACTGAAAGGATATAGAAATATTCATAGATCCCGGTTCTCTAAAATGTGAAGGCAAATGAAAAATAAATTTAATGTGCAAATTAAATACATAATAATGCAGTCATAAAACTGCACTAACAAAGTATATTTCGTGTCTGGTAGACAATTATGAGGTGGCACCTGTCTGCGTCTTCCCAGTCATCTTTTACACAAGTGCTCCTTAGACTGGCGCTCGTCAGGTTCCTCAATGCCTTTTTAACATGACGCTTAAACAGTTAGGATTAAGATAATTAAGCTCATGGCCATCATCCGTTGTACATACATTGAACACTGACTTTGTGCCAGGCAAGGTGCTTTGTGTTAGGGATACAATGATCAGTCTTGACTTAGCCAGAACTCATAAGCATGAAAGAACGCAGGCACGGATCAAGGGGTAACAGTGCTCCTGTGCATCTGTGAGGACATGAATGCAGAACACAGGACACTTGGTACAAAAGTTGAGTTTGCCTGGGTGAGCCTCTGTAATCCCAGATCTGTGAGGAACAGACCCATCAGGATTGCTGGGGCTTCCAGGATGATGACTGCTGGTGAGAGACCCTGTTTCATAGGAGTATGGGGGGGAGAGAGAGAGAGAGAGAGAGAGAGAGAGAGAGAGAGAGAGAGAGAG
>OU015742.1:181961384-181971448 GCA_907169655.1 Acomys percivali
AGAGAGAGAGAGAGAGAGAGAGAGAGAGAGAGAGAGAGAGAGAGAGACTGACTCAAGATCAAAGAGAGGACTGACATCTGCGGCTACCCTCTGACTCCTGTATACATGCTAAAATAGAAATACATATGCATCACATACACATAGAAACACACACATGCACATACACACAGTTGTATTTGTCTTAGACATGTACTGATTTTGTTTCTTGTCACTCCTTTCAGTTGCAGTATTATTGAATATGATCAATCTAGTGGTGATTTCAAGGGGACAGGAAGAATTGAGGATACAGCCCAGTGGTAGAGCATTTACCTAGGATGCTGGAGCCTCTGCTTGTTTACAAATGCTATAAAATGGCACAGGGTGGAAAATAGAATAGGTCGTATATGGTTTGGATAGCTGTTGACACACATTTGCTGGTGTGTGTGTGTGTGTGTGTGTGTGTGTGTGTGTGTGTGTGTGTACATAGGGAATGAGTTTCCTGAAACCAAGCATGTCTAATTCATGCCTTCCATTTGAATACTCATTTCTGGAAACCTAGAGGCTTACTTACTTAGGGGCAGTGTGAGATCTAGGGGTAACAGCAGCCTCCTCATTCATTCTCAGTTTCTGGAGCATCTAAAACAAAACAAGATGGTTTCTTTTACCTGGGCTTTGAGGAAAGGAGCCTGCACTCCCGTGTGAAGCAGAAGAGAGAGTGAGTTGGTAGCCACTTGACTGTCAACAGTTAAATTCCCTTTTCCCAGGGCCTTCCTTCCATGACCCTTGATTAACTCTATGCAGAATCTCTCTTCTCCTCTCTCCCTTCTTCCCCTCACCTCTTTTCCTGCGTTCCTCTCTCCCCTTCTCTCCTACACTCTGCTCTATTTCCATCTATCTCTCTTTCCTATACCCCTCCTT
Organism: Acomys percivali; assembly: GCA_907169655.1. Lineage (NCBI taxonomy): Eukaryota > Metazoa > Chordata > Mammalia > Rodentia > Muridae > Acomys > Acomys percivali. Next base: position 181,962,282 of record OU015742.1, read on the forward strand.
TAATCCCAAACCTTCTCATTTAACAGTAGACCCCTTTGGCAATCATGCTACGTCCAGAGGTGCCCCACCGGACGAGTTCACATCCTGACTCCATAAGTTAACAGTGTTGCTTAATAACTCTGTGGTAAATTACATAATTTCTCTACACCTCAGCTTATTAGCTTTTTTAAATTTGAAAAATAGGGATAATAAAATTCAATATGAACTGAGGAATGGTGACTCATGTTATTCTCAGGAGGTTGAGAATGAGCTTGAGATAGCCTCGGCTGCACAGTTAGTTGCAGGCCATCCTGAGCTACTATGTGACTACAGTGTGACCATGTTCGTGATGTGTTGCTATGAGTGTGAGATGACACTTATAAGCTCCTGTGCATACTGCCTGGCATGTGGGAAGCCCCTTCAAATATTACTATTTCTATCATTTTAATATAATTCTGCTTAAATGCTTTGGACCATGGCACTTTATTTGTGCCTTACATACTGTGGTGGCTTGAAATAAATATGGCTCCCATAGATTTACAGGGAGTGGCGCTACTAGGAGGTGTGGCCTTGTTGGCAGTAGTATGTCACTGGAGGTTGCCTTTGAGGCTTCAGATGCTCAATCCAGGCCCACTGTCACTCTCTTCCTGCCGCCTGCCGGTGCAGATGTAGAATTCTCTGACTTACTTCAGCACTATGTCTGCCTGCATGCTGCCATGCTTCCTTCCGTGATGACAATGGACTGAACCTCTGAGCTGTAAGCTAGGCCCAATGAAATGTTCTCTGTTATTAGAGTTGCCATGTCATGGTGTCGCTTCACAGCAAGAGAAACCCTAACTAAGACACACATAGAAGAGTTTTCCCATTCGTTTTATGTGCACCTACGGGGAAGCCCTTGTTTTTGCCTAAATCAGTCCTGAATCACAGAACATATTCCCAACACCGTGTTCCACATCACGCTGTACTTTTGTTAGTTTGGAAACAATGACCGCAAAGCCCATTTTCCTGTGTAGGAACACAGTCTCCATCCCTTTCTATTTCCTCCTGTCCCACCAGAACAGTTCTCTGTGACCAGGGCCCTCTCCTACCAGATCTACTTAGTCTGGAGGTAGTGGCAGCAATAGAATTAAAGGGTATTCTTCACTGGCCTAACAGCTTGCTGTGTGAGAATTTGTACTACATCCCCAGTAGCTTCTGCGCCAAGTAGCTTTCCCCGCCCTCTCTGCGTGTTTCCATTTTCTCCTGTTCTCAGTATCAGGCAGTGTTATTAAATGATAAGGGCTGTGCTCTCAGGTAGTAGATTGCAGGAGGCTGAGAAACAATGAGCCTTGTGACACATTAGAGGGCACGTTAGCCCTGATTATGGGAGCTCCATATCAGAGAGCAGATCATGTGACAAGACTGCATCTGGGACACTGCCTGCCTTCCCTAGAGAGTTATTAATGGGCCTTCATACCTGGGAGGACAGATTACTATGTCTGGGCAATGTGATAATTAAAGATACGTCACTTATCATAAGCAAGGACTCAGCACCCAGGGTTGGCAGTTGTTTGGAGCATAAAGCAAGCTCTGCTCTCTGAGACAGAAGTAAAGTGGGATTTGTTGCAGTGACCTTACTTTGAAGAAGTCATCTCAAAAATTGTCACCCGCAGACCTTGATTGACAAATACCACTGAATAGAAGAAGAACGTTCTGGGCTAAGGAGTAAGAGAGCTAAGCTTTCATTCCTAGGCCTGCCACTGTAGAGCTACATAGCTACATGTTATTGGCTGAGAGTCACCCAAGCTGAGGCCATTCTTTTTTGATAAGTACAAAAAAAAAAAAAAATAACGGGAGCTATATATGCCCTATTTACCATAAGCCATACCTTTTCTTTTCCTACTTGAGAAAGAATAAAATATGCATTTGTGGGGTTTTCATGTGTGTACTGAGATATTTAGCACCTGCTTTGAGGACTGCTCACCAGATAGTTCTATCTGCTTATTTTACTCAAAAGAGAGTGTAAGAATAAATAACTTGGCTTTTTAAAAGTTCTATTTTTCTAAAGCCTATTCGGGATCATGCCTTCATTATATTTACATGGTTAGCAGACGTGTCCTCAATTGTTGGCATTCATGAAACAGGGAAGTAGATGTGGTTAGTCTCGGAAGATAACAGCAGTTGGATATAACTTGAAATAGCTAGAAACTTCTTCCCGTGTACCTTTGAGATTCAAACGCAATTTACATATTTAACTATACATGTTCCTTGCATTGAGAGCACCTTCTTAATAACTGTTATATGCAAGGAATCAACTGAGTACCACTGTATGCATCTACATGGCTATGTATGTCTGCTACTTGCTGATTTGCCTATGGCTAAGACTTTGATTAAAATCCAAGAGTGCTGAGAGCCAAAGCCTATCCAGGTGCTTTCCCCTTCCCACGACTGTCTAATGCACCCTCCTCTCCTCCAATCACTGGGCTGCCACAACTCTCTATTCTATAGCACACTGTCATCATACTGCCCACTAGAGTAGAAGGCAGTAAGACGGAACCATGAGACTATGTCATCAGCTTCTCCACTCATGTGTGTGAAGGCTTCCTATCTTTCTCTACATCAGAGGATGCCAGGGCAGTCACTGGGGAGAACAGTGGTGCTTACCTCCTAAAAATGTGAAGCTTACATCCGGCCAGCACAACCTTAACATCTTAACATTTCCCAAGGATGCACTAATGTGCTCTGTAAAGCTATAGCTATCTATTCAGCTGTAGCTTTTCTCATGTTGAGGAAAGAACGGGGTGTCGAGAAGGCTCAGTGGGCAAGGGCATCTGTTCCCAAGTCTGAGGATCACATTTTAATCCGTGGAATCCACATAATGGGAGGAGAAAATGACTTCTGTACATTGTCCTCTGACTTTCATATGTGTACATACATACATACATACATACATACATACATACGTATATATACATGCATACATACATATATACACATGCATACATACATACTACATAATGGGAGGATAAAAGGAAAAAAGGCCATGTGAATACATCTTCACATGACAATTAGTATAACAGAGAAGAGAGAATATTTTCTGTAGAATATATAGAATTAGATATTTTTGTCTTAGAAAATCGGTAAATTCAGTTAGAGAATATATTTAAACTCTAAAGAAAATTTTATTCCAGTCAGATATTGCTTTCATGCAAATTTGATCATTTTGTTTTATTTAGGGTTATTGATGTTACTATTTTGGGAGACAATCAGTTGTCTGGTAGACAAAACCCACTGGCAATTACAGATCATAATAACTGTGACCCAGGCCAATGACAAACATCCTTCTCTGTCTCATGGATGGCCTCCTACAACTTGTTAGTACATGTAGAGCAAGGGAGCCTGGATGAGAAAAAAATATCACTTTTTTTTCTTTTGTTAAGTTGATTTGGCAAACTCAGAGGATGCTTAATGCTCAGGCCTTGAGTTGTTTTCTCTTTACCCTCTAATGAATCAATTAAAATCACAACCTTGATATTATAATGAAAAAAAGAGCTAATCAGTCAGAAAGTGACAATAAAGAATTCTGTTCATGACCATGTAAAGGGAAAAACTGAATGTGTACTAGTAATTTTGGCCAATGCTGTCTCTGTCTTTATTGTAATAATTTTATAAGATATGTATGATAATATATCATTTTCTGCAATATATTTATCCGTAAAAACTTGAAGAACATCTTAGTAGCATGAACTCTGTAGTCTAATGATAATCTGGTTTTCTAAGGCCAGACAGTTCCATTTTGTGTTTATCAATGAAATGTCATGGCAGAGTTGAGTCCACTACTCGTCACCAAACACATGCATCTTACATTCTTCTTCCAATGAGCATACTATTACATTTAGAGGTCTCTTGGCAAGTAGATGCTTAGGGTTTTAAATGGTATACAATGAAGGGATATCAACACATGACCATGATAAAGGCCTGGCCCTTTCCTTCATGGGTAAAACACTGATGTGAGACAGCGTAGTGTCATAGTGAACGGGATCAAGGGCCACTGCTACAAGATCAGCACAGGGGTTGGCACGGTGAAGATTTTAAAATTCCAGAATAAACAGCTGCTCCACCAGGAAGGGATGCTCAGACAGATCAATAGCATAAAAAAAGATAATTGCTTTTCTTGGTGAATCTTAAGAAAGGGCTTGGGCTTTAGGGAAATTGAGAGAGATTTTTTCTTTTTTTTTTCCTCTCTCTCCACAAAAAGGTAATTAATGAGTACAATGGACAATTCAATGAAAGAAAATAGAATCTGAAAGGTATATATTCAGAGTGGGTCTAGAGATTTACAGAAGGGCTTCAGGTCCAAAGTGGGCATGGCTACAGAGGAGACAAATATCTTTGAGAGAATCTTGCTAAAGTCTGAAACTGGAAAAGAGTGCAAACACAGTTGAGCAAATGAGGCTGCATTCTAAATTGCTTTATAGACATGAACAAATCTAATACTTAGAAAAAAATCATGGTAATTGAAATATTCCTAAATCTAATTTGCAAATGAAACCTGGAATATATTATACTAAGAGAAAAATGCTCATAGACTTGACTTTATATATCCCATATTTTTTCTCTGTGTGCCTGAGGAATATACCTGTGTGTACACGTTTGCATGTATTTATATATGTGTGAAGGTATAGACCAGAAAGCAATGGTGAGATTTCCCCCATCACTTTCCATCTTACCTTTTCAGACTGGATAAAGCTAGAGTTCATCTATTTGGGTAGTCTGACTGGCTAGTGCATCTGGGGATCTGCTTGTCTCCACCTCCTCAGAGCTGGGGTTGTAATGACTTATCTGCATGTCTAGTTTTCAGACAGGTGCTAGGATTCCACACATAGGTCCTTATGCATTTGCATCCCGTAACTGGGCCATTTCCATAGCTATGGAAAGTGGCCAGGGCTGGGGAGCATCTCTTCTAGGGCCAGGGAAGAACACATGCTTAGCATGCATGAGGCCTTTAGATAAAATCAACAAAACCACCCCTAATTTAACCAAACTGAATTTTAAAGAGGCTTTTCTATATACTGACAATGAATGCATTAGATGATGCAGACTCAAAGTTTCTTGATTTTTTTTTTTTAATTTCAGGTTGATTTGGGAGAAGAATGTGCTTGTTTGAAAGAAAAGGGTCCCCCAAAGCCCCTAAGTTTGAAAGCTTAATCTCTAGTTGATGGGACTTGTTGAGAAGAATTAAGAGGTGTGTTACTTGGGGTTGGAGGACATTAAGGTTTCAAAAGCCCTCACCATTCGCACTTAGCTCTCCCTGCCTCATGCTTGTGGATCAGGATGTGAGCCCCTAGCTACTGTTCCAGCATCATGCTTGCCTGCCTACTGTCCTCCACTCCACCATGACCTTCATGTACTCCAACCCTCTTAAACTGTAAGCCCCCAATAAACTCTTTCCTTTATAAATTGCCTTGGTCAACGTGTCTTGTCACAGTAATTAAGAAGTTAGCTATAGCAAAGTGTATTGCTCCTAAGCTTGCAAGTATATGACAAGTGTTGGCAATGTGTTTGAACAATTTTTTTCCCAAAGATTATATTAATTTAAAAGTATTTGTGCTCTTTGAATGAATTAGTCATACTAGAGAGACTGTCTGGATCTGTTTACGTTTCTCATCTTTTACCAGACTACACACTTTGAAAATATGGGATTATAATCTTCTCCATCTTTTATACATGGTATGTGTACAATAAAGGCCTTTCTCTGCTCTGTCTCTGTCTCTGTCTCTGTCTCTGTCTCTGTCTCTGTCTCTGTCTCTCTCTCTCTCTCTCTCTCTCTCTCTCTGTGTGTGTGTGTGTGTGTGTGTGTGTGTGTGTGTGTGTATAGCCATGTGTATATATATGGAGGGCAGAGATCTATGTCAAGTGTGTTCCTCTGTTACTCCAATCTTTTTATTGAGACAAGATCTTTTACTAAATCTTGAGCTCAAGAGATTTGATGACTTGACAAGAGTAGCTGGCTAACAAGCTCCAGAGATTCTCCTGACTTTTGACTTACTGGTACCTGAATGGTAAATGCAAATTACCATCCCGTCTTGTGTAGGTGCTAGAGATCCAAACTCAGATCTTCATGTTTGTACAGCAAGTACTTTAATGGTTGAACCAATTCCCTAGCACTTGTTTAAGGCCTTTTTTGAATGAGTACATAACATTTATAACTTACTAAGTCTGTACTAAAGTGTATTTTTGGTGCCTTATACTTTTTAAAATCTCTTTTTTTAAGGTTTGGTAATATTTGAGATTGAAATAGTTTAACTACACACATGGTTCATTACCACAAAACAAATGCAAGCCATTCTTACCATACCAAAAGACTTATGTTATGATAAAAAGAATGAACAATGCCTCCTTTTCCTTTAATGGATTCTGCCATCTTCATTAACCTTCTGTTTCATCTGAGAAATGGCTACATCAAAGGGTCAGAAAGTCTAGAAAAAAACTACTTTTATTATGTCAACATTTCAAATAATCTCCCCCAAACTTGAAAACTTGTCATAGAGAGAAGGAAAGACAGGTGAGAAGTAGGCTCCACTTTCATTTGCATGGCACTCTGTAAGCCATCTTTCTTACAGGAAACATTTCTAGAAGACATATTTGAAAAATCTATAGTGAGGAGTCAACTATTTAGCTGGAAAAACAGAGATTAAAGCCATGCTTTCCTCGTGGGACAGTTTACATATGTACTCTGAAATATATTTCACTTTGAAATATTATTTTGATCTTTTACTTTGAAATAATTTTAGATTTACTGAAGAGCTATGGATGTAGAGTTCCTTTATAAAGTTTACCCAGTTTCCTAATGTTAAAATACATATATACCATAATGCTTTTTTGAAATTTAAGAAATAAAATTTATACTTAACCTTTAGCATCAGAGTTTCTCAGTTTTGCCAGCTAATGTTCCTTTTATTTTAGATTTTGATCCTGGATAGTGCATTTTATACAGCTTTTTTCTTTAGTGTTCTTCTGTCTATGAATGTCCAAAATACTTTGGGAAAGGCAGATAAGATTTCTCTATGTAACCCATACTGACTTTGAGCTTGAACTGTAGCCCAGGTTGGCCTCAACCCAATAAACCTTCTTTGGATTCTGAAATGGCGGGCTTACACGTGCATGCCATGATGCCTGTGCATAAATACGCTTTAGTCAGAGGAACTATCTCAGGGCTGAGGATCCAGTTTGGAAGTAGAGCTTTCACCTAACATCCACAAAACCCTGAGTTCTATTCCCAGCAAGACCAGTGAATTAAATGATGGAAAATACATAAAGAATAAAAAGTCTAAAGATATGTTTGTTTCCTTGACACATCCTTCCCACCCATCCTTTCTCTACTGAACATGGGAATCAATCACTTCCTTGGCTGTTTACTCTAATGTATGCCTTGAACACTTTGCTATTGCCAATGTGTTGAAGGTGACATTTGGGAGACATGTATCACTACAGACCCACAGAGTACATGAACATACTCTTCTGGTATTGTTGAACTACCCTCTCACTAATTAAAAAGAACTAGTGCAAGACACTGGTTGAGAACCACTGGTCTCAACCACTACAGCCCCACTGCTTGGATTTGAATGAGTTCTCTAGTTGTATGACATGAAACAAGTCACTTAATAGCTTTGCAGCCTCTACATTTAGGAGTCATGAAAGCTTAAAAATGAGTAAGTGTAAGAAAAGTATTTAGAAAAGTATTTGGTATATGATAAATATAATGCATAGGCTCCAATATGACTACTATTGCCGATCAAAACTGTGGGTGAAATCTGTATAATAGTAGATCACATCAGCACAACTCAGTGGGCATACTAACCCCATAGTAGCTTCATGGTAGGCTGTTTGTATGTTTAATATAAATGTAATACATTGGTGTGACTTGAGTGATGGGGCGATAGCTTGGTCATGGGGAGACAGCTGAGTCAGTAGACCTCTTGATCTGTCATAATGATCTGGAGCCCTACCACCCATGTCAAAAATCAAGCATTACCTAGTTCTGGGGAGACAGAGAGAAGAAGATGGTGGCCAGCCATTCTAGATAGTCAGAAAATTCTAGGTCTAGTGACCCTTGTCTCAAAAAATAAGGTGGATACTGATGGATAGACTCAACAAAATCTCTGAGTAGAGCTACTAAAAAAAGATACAAACACACCACACACACACACACACACACACACACACACACACACACACACACATAATCCTAGCATTCAGGAGGTACAGATAGGTTCTCTGTGACTTTAAAGCCAGCCTAGTATATGTAATGAGTTCCAAAACAACCAGGAATACAAAAGTATATCCAGTCTCAAGAAAGAGAAAGCAAAACAAAGCAAAAAAAAAAAGAACAAAATTTGTTACAGATCTTAGCATCTCACAGAGTCACTGGGAAAATATCGCCATCACTTCTGCTGATTCTAATGGGCTCAGAGATAAGGTGAGAGCATGTTTGAAGACTTATCACGCTAGATGCTAATCTCAACTTGTTCTGGCTTAGTCTTGTTTATTTCAGTTATTATACAGAACACCCTTGAAAGCGGTCATGCTTTGCTCTCCCTTCAGGGCCATTGTGCTTTTCTGGCCTTATTCTAAGGAGTTTCAAGCTGACATGGCAGCCCCAGAGCATTCCTAAGGATAGAAGGGCCTTGAAATTCTGCTTTGTTGCCAAGCAACCAAGATTATTCTCACTAAAAGAAGAAACAAGAGCTTCACTCCAAAACAGAATGGGTTGAAAAGGATCAGAGAGGACACTTCATTTCATCCTTATACTAATAAGAATGGTGCATTGAGAAGAAATTCTGACTACAGTTTTTCTGTTTCGAAGCCAACATGGGGCAGCCACAGCTGGATACTTCTCTCTTTAAAACTCTGTGTCTATTATCACCTAGAACTCCAGTCACAAATTACTGAGGTTCTCTTCAAAGTATCTATCATCCCTGTTATAATGTATAGGTTGAGGTGCAAATTGTATGAATTATATCTAATATTTATTAAGTGCCTATTGTATGGCAGACACTGTCCTAACAAGTTTCCCTGGAAGTCTTATAACTCAATAAAATAAGACAGATTTTGTTTACACCATCTTACAAATGAAAAAAAAAAACATAGAAAGCAACTGAAACACACACACACACACACACACACACACACACACACACACACACACA
>OU015742.1:181976453-181992450 GCA_907169655.1 Acomys percivali
TGTTTCCTATGCAATACAAATTTTAATTTTAATTCACACGATCATCTTCAGAGCATGGGCCAGATAAGATGAGACTGTTTTGGACTTGCTGCAAACAAGCCAGTCTCCTTCTGATAAGTGTTTTATTATATGGCATATTTGAAACTGCAATATTTTTCTAAATTTTTGTCTTTTCAGATTCTCCTTTCCTCTATTCATATTTAATTTAGGTGAAATTATTTTTTCCATAATATCTCTTATTTCTTTTCTAGTTCTAATTGTCTTCTTTATCTTTGGTGGTGGTGATGATGGTGATGGTGGTGGTGGTGGTGGTGGTGGTGGTGGTGGTGGTGTGTGTGTGTGTGTGTGTGTGAACATTCATGCATGTAGAGGCAAGGAGGCTGACACTGGGTGTTTTCCTCTGTGGCTCTTCACCTTAGTTTTTGAGGCAGGGTCTCTCACTAAGCACAAACTCATGGACTTGAGAAGTATAGCTGGCCAGGGATTGTCCTGTCTCTGCTTGCTCAGCGCTAGGATTACAGGTGCCTGCCACACTAGCTGGCTTCTTATCTGGCGTCTGAACTCAGGCTCTTATGTTTATACAACAAGCACTTCACCAACAGAGCCATGCCCCCATCCCCTGCAGTGGGCTTTTAAGACAAGCCCATGGCATTTGTTCCGGAGGAAACTCTAAGGGAACACTCTGGAGTGAAACTTTTAGTCTGCGAGATTAGTGTGCTTTGTAGGTAAATGGACATGAAGCACTTCTCTACATCCTGACTTTCTCTACCTGTGATATCTCCAGGAAAATGAAAGGCTGAAAATCTAGGCTGCTTATTTATACACCTGCGGTGGAGAAGGCTTCTTTCCTGGCTGCCCTGACCTCTGTCTTTTAAGCACCAATTGTGACTTTCTGTACTTAATTCTTTCAGGACATCTATGATACAGTCCCGCAGATATAAAGGTTCAGAGAATCAAACTGAAGGATGTAACGGTTCTAATAGAGAGAGTCATATTTCTAGAAAGGAAAACTGAATTCTGAAAATATGTTCTGCCCCTGTGGACAGCTAAAAATATGAGGATAATCATTCCTGCTGGCCCAGTCCTTTAACAGCCAGGAGGAAAAAAAAAATGATGCTGAGTTATAGGGATAAAAAAAGTAAAGGAGCCTTCTGTGAAATCAGTGAACTTTGTCCAGAGCATTTCTTCCTAGATTAGCCTATCTTCAAGTTTCATATAACTTTTACTATTTGGCATGACTTAATACTAGTTGGTTCTTGAAAGATCTGAGTGGCTCTTGGGACTGTTTTGCAACTTTTGCTTTTGTAAAATTATTTTTAATAAAAGGTAAAGGCAAATGCAGAAGTGAAAACAAAAACTGGGCTAAGAAATAGCACCTCTTCAAAGACCCTACGAGGAAAGGCACACTGTTTCTATGATTAGCAGTGTCTACTCTTTCTTTAATACAATACGTAAAGTTACAAGAATCTCCTGCTGTAAGTCTTAATTAGGCAGAACTTCTCCATTCTATATCCAACTACACAATTGCTGTTACTTAGATGACTTTCGCTGACCTTGATTCAGCCGGGACTCCACAGCATGCCCCAGGGTGCTCTGCATCATTGGATTGGAAGATTGAGTCTTTGTTTGGTGGTAGAGAGTTACATGCATTCTGCACATGACATCGAGAGCTTCATTCCAAAAGGTAGTGGGCTGGCAGGCAAACTGTGTTATGGAGTAGTAACGACGAAGCAGGTCTGGCCACTTGGCTAGCTCTTCATGTCTTCCAATATCAGGGCAACTGGGCTCACACATAATCACTTTGCTTTTAATTCTTATCTCCTTTCCCACAGCAGTGAGGTAGCAAATACTTTGTCATCAACCTGTCCAAGGAGTAATTAAGAGGCCCAGATTTAAAGTCAACTCTATTTGAGCTTGATTATGGCCTGTGTCACTTTGGAACTTTATGACCTTGAGCAAAGTGGTGAAGCTCTCTGCAGCCCAGATTCATACTCTATTATAGCAAACTGATCTTACCTAATTCATCTGGCTACCAGCAGGTGTTAATGAAGTAGTAATGTATGTGAAGTATTCAAGGCTGGGCTTGGTACCTAGTGTTCTCTCCATAAATGTAGGCTATTATCATAGCCATTTTTGCTCTTACACTTAGAGGTATCCCATGGCCCTCCTGACTTTAGCTTCATGGTCACTTATGGATATCTTAATAAGAAATGAATCCTATCTATTCTTTATGAAATGATGACTTGCTTTCAGGAGACATATCCATTACTCTCTGTAATTTTATTCAAAAAGGATGAAAAAAACCACAGAGTTCTGGTTTATCATCACCTCAGTGTTCTGGCCATTAAATCTATTGCTTGTTTGATTAAATTTTCAGGTAATTGAATTCCTTCCCTGGAGAAACAGTCCAAAGTCAAGAACATAATCATGATTATAATAAATAATATGGCATTGTTCATTTCAAAATTTGTAGTGGAATAGATTTTAAAATGTTTTTTTTGCCATAAAAAATAAGTATGAATGGTTATAGCTCTGTTAATTAGCTTTACTTCGTCTTTTTCCATATTTACTAAAACTAACATTACCATTGTTCATCCATAAATACATTCAATTTTATTTGTTAATTAAAAATAAAATTAAAAATGATAAACTTTCGTGTTTCCAACTCTTAAAACAATCACATTTCAAACCAGGTTTCTAATCTCTTAGCGAGCTGAAGGTCTTGAAAAACAAAAGTGAACAAACATAATTGTCCAGAAAGAAACACGAAGGGGAGGAAGGGTCCATTGTACAACCTTCTATGATGTCAGCTTAAGGGTGGTTAGCAGTACCTATTGTTGAATGTGTAGTTCTCAGGCATGTAGGGGCCCTTTTTAAAGCATAATTCTCACAGAATCATCAATCCAGCTGCATTAAAACAGTCGAACCCATCCTATTAATAAGAAAAATAATCTTCCAAATATCACTCTATGGCCTGAGGGAACCAAGTAAATAGTACTGTTGTTTGAGTGATACTTCCATCTTTAGAGTATGCTAACATCTGTCTCTGATGTTTTCACTCAGCTGAAAGCATTTTGCCTTTCTTTTCTAAGGGACAATTCAAGTGCTCTGCTAATTTGCCCTATAGCCTTTTAGGGGAATAAAAGATATGTTCTAGACTAGCTGTGTATCAGACCAGCATGACATAAGGGTTTAATTAAAAACATCTGGCAACTCTAGTGGTGGGTATCCATCCCTGCCTCATCTGCATTCTTTCTAGAGACACCCAGGAAACACAAGCTGCAGAGCAAGTAATGTTCATGCTTCAGCCTTGAGTTAATCAAAAAAAAGGAAGGCTATTCAGCATGGTGCCTCATGCTTGTAATTCTGGCAATCAGGAGGCAGAGGTAAGACATGCTTGCAGCTAACCTCAGCTACACAGTAAGTTCCATGATAGGTTGGAAGCGTTTGGTTCTAGATTCAGGAAATTCTTAATCATTCCTGATAAAAGAAAATTTTGCACAAAGAATGTCTACCCAGCTCTCCTGCAGAACAGTTTGTTTAAGTTGGCTAATCTACTTCAAACACAAAGAGTGAAGAAAGGCTATATACATACATATGTACGTAACATGTGAAAGTTATATTAAACATCTGAGTTCCTAGTATGACTTTAAGGGACACCCTCTGGGGACAGCTCCTAGAGATGACTATCCCTGCCCCCATATCAAAGAAAAAAGAAAGAAAGAAAGAAAGAAAGAAAGAAAGAAAGAAAGAAAGAAAAAGCACTGAGCACAGCAGAGCCAGAGGGAGAGAGAGTGGGATAATTGACTCTGTCTGGTGTGAGCACTGGTGGCTAGCCTATGTGCTATTTGCAGATCTTTAGATGCACTATACCATGGGATTGTTGATTGAGGCTCTCCCATCAGCTGTCTCCACTGCTAGTGGCAGACTGTGTGCAAGTTTGAAGCTGTTCGGTCTGGATTTCCTTTGAGGTCAGGCACTTGCACTTGCTATAGGCTGCCCTCCATATCAATATTTTGAAATATTATTATTGATATATATCATGTAATATATTTTAAATACTTAAATTAAATGATAGCATGTAAAGTTAAATTATATTAAACATTAAATATATAGAGAAAATTGTTATTTTAAAACTGTATTTTATTGAACATACTTAGACTCCTTTGTTACCATTCCTTAAGCAGTCCCACATAACAAATGTTTGTAAATCCTGTAGATTGCGTTAGGTATTGTAAAGAACCTAGTGACAAATTAATTGATTTAGGAGGGAGTGTGTAGGTAATATTCCATGACCTTGCCATTGTATATAAGGGATACGAGCAACTATGGATTTTGGTATCTATGTGGTTCCTGGAACCAACTATTCAGAGACATTCGGGGATGACCGTACTTCCAAACTGCACTCTTTCTCTCTCCTACTGGAGTCTCCACAGTAAATTCATGAACTTGTCTCCATCCTACCATTAAACCTCTTCTGTCAAGTCAGTAATGAATATACTATAGTTGCACCATGTTCCAAATCCCATTCTCCCTCTGATTTGGAACCTGAATAAACTACTCCCAAAAGGACACTTAGCCAACAGTTTGCATTTATAGAAGTTTTTAAAGCATCCAAGGATGAGCCTTATAACAAATAGCTGTTTTCAAGCATCACTTACAGACCAAAGCTCACAGTGGGCCAGCATGTGGAGACTGCAGGGTGACTTCTTAGGAAATGTCACCATGCCACTTTTGGAAAATTTCTGATTGATTACCTGGGAAAGATATAGGAGGTACTTCCCATGAGACCATTGAGGAGATGGTGTGTTTTATACTCAGCACTATGCCCAGGGCAGAACTAGCACCATATAGCATGCTCTCCATCATTTTTTTTTAATAAAAATGTGGAAATAGGCTATTTTCATTTATGCACTTATGCAATTGTAAGCAATGTTCTTCATGTGGAAATTTATTGATTTTAATATTGTCAAAATAGCCCAAAAGGCCAATGATATTGGAGCAACGCCTATACTATGTCCACCACATTGAGTGATGTGCTAAATATGTTTCTTTTTTATGTATTTGTGTTGTGCCAAGTTCCTTCTTTTAATCAACACAATCCACCTGCATTCATCCAATCCTATGTCTTCGCTAAAATGGAAACCTGTACGTACAGGTTAGAGACCACTTCTCTACAACCATTGCTGTGGGTAAAGACACCTATAAACCTTTATAAAGAAGATTAGAGGACTATTTATTGACTTATTTAAGTCTGTGAAAATCTCATAAAATTTCACTTAACAATTAGCACCATCATCATTATCAACAACAACAACAAAGAGCCTTGATAACAGATAAGAATTTATAGATATGTTGCCAAAAGGAGATAAAGCCAACATGACCCAGGAGGGAAGGTAAAAATGAGTTAGGTGGACCTGAGTTTGCTAGGTACCCTGGGAATGGTACATAAAGAAGAGAAAGCAACAATCCATAAGTGATGTATGATCTTTTGTAACCAGCTATTTTTCTTGGAATATACTGTTTCTTAACTTATAATGATGGATCAGAGGCTTTGTGTATGTGCTAGGTGAGAGAAATGGTGTGCAATACTATCCAATGAATCAGTGTCACATTTAGGACATGAATTCAGATTTTCTAACAGGAAGAACATTTACCACTCACTAATCTACTCATTACCAATAGTTTCCAGAGAGAACAATTGTTCTCTTTGGTACACCCAGGGAATAATCTGTCCTCAGCACTAGAGGCTGCACATAGTGGTGAATAAAAGGTGAAGAAAAGACAAAACCAGTTCTACAGTATAAATGACACAGTCCATTAATACAAGTGGCTCCAAATGAACTAATTTCATTCAATAGTACTTTTAAATTCTGAAGCTATATGGGCTGGGATCCACATTGTAATGTCACTCTGTCAGGAGAGTGGACTGTGGTGCATAATTATAAGTTCTTGTTCAGCACTTCAGGAGCTAATCAGAGCAAGGATGTGAATCTGTAATTTGCAAATGTGAAAAGACAGAGGTTATATGGCACTAATGGCTCTTCTGATAACATTCCTGTCACCAAATCATAGGACGATGGGTTAAACTTCCACAGGATTTGACCTTCTGTTTAGCCATTGGGTTGCAAGGAAGCTGTCCCACTGTCTGCACCTAGGGATATTTCCATGGTCAATGCTATTTGAAATGTAAAATGTCATGTGACAATAAATTAATATTGACATTCTGAAGGACAGTACATAATCATGATGAAATGCGTAGAGCAGAGTAGTACATGAAAAAACAGAACAAAGAAAATTAATATATCCTGAAACATGCTTCAAACAAACATTTTTTTTCCTCACAGGAGAGACTAAATAAGGAAAATGATTATATATGCATAGATAGATAGGTAGGTAGATAGATAGGTAAAAAGATAAATAATAGATAAAGAAATGATAGAGTGGGTAGAGGCATCTTGTACATGTATGTTCACCCATGTAAACTATCATCTGGCATTCACAGGGGATTGCTTGCAGAAGCATCTACATATACAGAAATCTGAAAATATGCCATTTTCTTCAGGATTCTTCGTTGAGAGCAAAGTCCTGGAGTACAAATGAAAAAAACATCTTTTAGCTCTTTAGTTTGCAGATGTAACTCTTGGTTCCATTGCTAACTCACTAGGATCTCTAGACAGAGTTTAACACCATCAGGGGTTGATTCTTCATTCAGAAGGAGGGCTTTTGGGGCTTGAGGAAGGGGACTAAAAAAAAAAAAAAAAGGAGTATACAATTCCTCCTTGCTCCAGAACCAGGGAGAGCTTCAACTAACCTCTCAAAGAACACTGAGGTCAGAATAACCCTTCTGATTTATCCCATATAGGAGTAAGAAGGACAGTCTAATATAGTCCCTGGTATAGGGTCTGCTTAGATCCAACACAACTCAAACACCAGGTCAATGCAGAGAAGAAAAGTTTATTGTAATCAAGCTACTACTGACTGATCAGGACCACAGAGTAGACTTGGCCGTAGCCAGAATGCTATAAAGCTTTTAAGCGTGAAAATAATAAATATCTGTGACAAGTTACAGTTTGCATTTTTCCTCCAATCAGGACTCAGGGATGGAGGCCTCTCCTAGGAATATTTCTCTATGTGGTACATTTATCTTTTTCTCATGGGCTGGTTTATTCAACTGTCGCTCAGTTACTTGCCTAGCATTCATGTTTCAACTTGCCATACAGGATGTCAGTTACTCACATATATGTCTCTCTCTGCCAAGTAGGATGCCATGTACTCAGGAAAATCTTGGGAAATCAAATTTTACTTGGCCCATATTCAAAATGGAAGGCTTATTCAAAATGGCTGTATTTTGTTTCTTCTTACATTCCTACCATCAGCCACAGGATATTGGCTGTATTTGATGTTCAGGGTGGCAGTGGATAAGAACCAAAACAAGTGCCAGGCCTCAAGAAGATAGCAGCCTAACGGCCATTGCTTTCTAAGGGGCAGAGCCCATCAGAGCATCCCCAACTATAGAAACCCTGTTTTATTTGTGCACACTCCTTACCTCTACTCTTTCCTCTTCTTGTCTTCCCTCCTCCTCTTTTGAGTTTGTTTTTACTCTGCAAAATTAAAGCTCTTTATAAAATACTCCATGTTTTTTTCCATTATAAAGTGCCCCATGTGTGCCAAGTTTGAAGAAAAAAAAAAGTCTCTTTTGCTGTTAATGGATGATGACACCTTGACAGATGAGTGGAGATTTCTGCACTGACTTCCTGGGGAAAGTATGGGTGGAAGTGGGTAGCAGTATTCATCCTGGCATTAAACGCATAAGCTATCCAAAGGCAGCCTCTTCCCTTCTAGGGGATTTGTGTGTTTAAATCAATGCTGACAAACTCAATGCACACATTTGGGCAAAAGACAGCTTGGCTAAAAGTTAAAAAAAAAAAAAAGACCATGAGGGAGAGCAGAGTTCCTTGTAGATTGTGACCTTTTCAGCTAAACTGGCCCAGGAGAAAGGGAATCTTATTTGAATTTACAGACATCTCAGAACTCCAGTGAGCCAGGCTTCTGGTTCTTTTCCTTGAGGGCACTACAAAGCTTAGGTCTTTGCAGATCAATTAAGTCATTAGTGGTCCATCTAATGAAGGCTAGCCTCCAGGAGGTGACTGAGCCAGCTGGCCTGCCCCAAGAACACAAAAGCCACCAGGCTACTAGAGTTTAGAACAAATGGCAGTAAACCACTAGGGGTAAAGGCCTCCAGCCTGTAGCCAGTTAATGCTGCCTAATTTCCAGCAGCCCCAACACTATCCTGAGAGAAAGCAGACACTAGAATCAATTGAGAAGTCTGAAGTCACACAAAAAAGTGTTCAGATATTACTTAAAAAGCCAAATGCCATGGATTGCTCCAGTAGTGGGGGAGGTTAGGGAGCTACCCTGCAGGAAATGGATGTCTATCTTTGAGTAACATTGTTGAGTTCTTACAATCATCTTCACTAGTAAACTAATGGGAGATTTCCAATGTTTGTATTCATATACTTGCTTCTTAAAATTTTGAATAGGTAATACAGTTACAAGAGCACCAGCAATAAATGTTTCCTCCCATTTCTGTCTGATTATAGTCCTTTAACATGTCTCAGAAAATAAACAGATTACCTCTCCTTTGCTCATATTTCAGCTTGACCATACTGTACCCATTTGCTATTGATGTATTTTCTGTATACTTTTGAGAATGTGTGTGATACAGTCTCAGAAGCAACATCACAAGCTTAAGAGATCTTTGCATTTGTAGTTTCAATACAGCCCAGTCACCCTTGAAAAGTATACAAATTCACAGTCAACACACAGTAAGGGAAGCACCTCCCCACACCTCACCAACAGACCTTGCTTTAAATTGCTTGGAAATGTATCAATCTAATATATGAAAATGCAGATTCAGTTGAGTTTCATATTTCTGGTTTTCATCAAGAGCAAGGCTGTACATCTTTTTATGTGCTTACAAGGCATCTCTGTAGATGTTCGAATTGAATATTGACACATTTCCTCATTTTTATACTGGTTTGCTCTTTGTTGTTGTTGTTGATTGATGTTTTGTTTATTTGTTTTTGTATTTTGGAGTTGCAATTTCCTACTTACCACTCTGATTTTCTTAAGTTGTTATTATTTTTGCTTGCTTTGTGATTTTGCTAAGAGCTTTAGCCTCTGCTATTGTGGTTTCATGAGGCTGAATTCACCAAACTTTTGTGGTGTTGGTACTTTGATGCTGAGTTCAAAAGGAGATCTTTCACACCCCACAGCTTTAAATCAACCTCATATATTCTTTTACACTGTGTTGTTTTTAACTCCTTATAGTTTCTTAAACTGTAATCTGGAATTTATTCCCATACGGAATGTGAGATATTTATCTAACTTTATTTCAAGATGCCACGCTACCTACTTATTCTGGAACCAATGCTTATGTCACTGTTTCCCCTTAAGCCTCATTTGTGGCATTTTAAGTTTCTGGATTTTCATTTTAGTCCATTCAGCCTGTACTCTCATCTGCATCCTGATTTTAATATGCCCAATAGATTTAAAATCTGACATGCCATGTTTATTCTTATCACTCTTCTCCCAGCTTTCTGGATATTTTTATCCCACACATCAACTTTAGAATCAATTTCTTTAGTTAAGTAGATATATACATTAATAGAAGGTGGAAGCTACTTAACAGATAGATAGGTTAATAGCACTGAGATAATTTATTACTGACAGAGACAATTGTTTTAGGAAAATTATAAATTTTATGACCTTTGTTAGCCTTTCTATTCAGGGGTGCATTTTCTTTTACTTGTATTTTATTCTACATTATTTTATTAGAGTCTAACATTTTCTTGTTAGTATGTTCTTAAAAGGTCTTCTGGTACTCTTATATTTATGGTTGTGAGCCTAGCCTTTAACAGCTGAGCCATCTCTCGCGCCCTCTTGTACTTCTTTACAGATGACTCTACCACCACCTTCTAATGAAGGCCATGGTTTAAGGCACATGATTCTGGACTCTGCCACCTTACTGAATCATTACTTTTCATTGTTTCTTCTGAAGACCCCCCCCCCATGCACTTAGTTGTATGAAAGGCAAATAATTTCTTGATCTCTTTTTGGCTTTTCAGTGTTTTTATTTCTCTTGTTTAGTCTTCTTTGATAATAACGTAATACTAATATTATATGCATACTGTAGCCTAACTTTTGACTTTTGTAAGGGAGAGTTTGGTGTTTCCACAGCAATCACGAAGCTAGCTTTGCAAATACAATCAAATGATCTAGTTCTTCAATAGCCAAATATTTAAATATGTTTTTATGACACGGGAATGAGTTCATCTTGCAAATTTCATTTTCTTCTTCTATGCTCCTGAGCATTTAATTAATGCAGCCCTGGACTCTGTTCTCTAAAGCCTTAGGATAATTTCTCTATAAAATTGTGGAGGCCACTGCCATCTTTTTCTGCAAGGGGCTCAGGTGGCTGAAAGTCCTCAATTTCAATTATGGTAATAGGTTTGTCTGATTTTGCATCTCTTTTAGAATTCTCTTTATTCAATTACATTCTGTGAGAATGTTCTCCCTTGTCTTGAAGATGTCAAATATGTGTATAGAACTAACCAAAAGTATTTTCTTCACATTTCCTGTGCTCATTTCTCACCTACCATATTTTAGATTTTGCATATATATTGATATGTTCTTTTTATCAAGTTAGACACTTTAAATATATTTGTTTTGCTGTTCTATTAATTTTAAAACCTCATTTTACCATTACAAGATGGCTGTTTACTTTTCCAAATATATTTTGCCTTTAAAAAATTGCAATAAAGCTGAAAAGATGGCTCAGCAACAAAAACACTTGAGGCTCTTTAGGTGGACCCAGGTTTGTGTGCCATCATACACAGGACAGCTCATAAATATTTCTTAAATCTAGTACTCTAGCAAACTGTCTTTCTCCAAGGATAGTATGATAACCTCCACACATATTGCGTTATTCACCATTCTGCTGAAAGAGTTTTCCTCCAGATGCTCCATGGGAGTTTTCAGGTATCTTACCTTCTTGAAGCTACTTCTCAGAAATCAACTACACTTCACTCAGCCTAGTACTACCTGAGTTATGTAATTTCTGCTAAATCTGAGATCTTTATCAGCATCATTAAAAAGAAAGTTACTATGTCACAGCATGTTTGTAATTCTATAGTGTCCATTTACCTATTTGCAAAACATTTTCCCATATGCAAATTTGCATGGCACCGGAGAAATTGTGCCAGTCAGATGACCAACCAACTCACTTCTCACCTCTTTCTTGGCAATTTTCTTCCTTACTTGCATGGCTGCTTTTTGTCTATTCCAGCAGAGTAGCATAGAAACCATTTCTAAAGTACTGGATTGTCACATTTCCATTGGATTTGTGTATAGAATATATAATCATGTTTACTATGTGAGAACTTGTTGAGTCAACTTTGGCTAAGCTCTCTGAAATTAAGGGTTTTTTTTTTTTTTCTGATCTTTTGCCATCTCCTTAATGAAATTTTCAGGTGGCCACATGGTTCTCAATACCCCTGATATGGCTATTTTTTCAGTAAGTTGCTGAGTAATAGCCAAGAATTTCCTCCTTCTCATATTGAGAGTTGTTACCTTTAGGAACAGAGCTTTAATAGGGTCTCAGCGTGACCAGTACTATGTTTGCATATAAAACAGATAAGCCCAGCTTTGTTTGGGGAGATGTTAATTGATGCTGTCCACCATGCTGTCTAATGAGCCAATTCCCTGAAAATGTAGTGATGGGAGAGAAAAAAAAAATCTGTTCCAATTACCAAATAAGTGCAATGCCTCCCTTCTACTTCCATGAAAGGAAAAATAGTATTTCCTGCTTAGCTTTTCAGAGACCCACAACTGATGCTCCACATGGATAGTCCTGCTGCTGTCAGCCTGCATTGTAAGAACTGCTTTATTGTCGTCAAAATGAAAAGGGAGATAGTAGGAAAAGGGGAAAGATTATAGAATCATCAGAAATCAAAGCCCTAACATTTGACAATTTGTTTAAACCCGATTTTGATAATGAAGGGGGGTGGCCGAATTGAATTGTAAATGATGGGGCAAAATAAGGAAGCTGTGCCTATAATTTCATAGGAATGTGCTTTAGACACAGGATGGGTTAATAGCTACACTACAAAGCTAATACCCAAGCCATGGAATCTTACTCCTCCTCCCTTTCATCTTTCTGTAAAGTATGTGGTGGTCCTCAGTGAATACTGGGTAGCCAGTGCTCAGTACCTGCATATCTAAGTCACTGGTGATGAAACCTTCTTCACAAAACATCTTGCAGAGTTGAAGTGGTGCTCCTCCTCCATATTAAAAGGTAGATGTAGGAAGTAAAACCAGATGTGATGTTTCAGGTGGATTTGGCCAACAAATTCCTCTGGTGTTTACAATGGACTAAGAAACTGGGAGCAGAAGAGAGACAATATCATTAATTATTGTTTCTTCCAAACTTCCAAGAAAACAAGCGAGGCTTAACAACTGTTCCCATCACTGTGTAATCTTTGTTCGTCCTGCATTAAAATAGGAAAAAAAAAAAAAAACTTGACCTGTGTGCATCTGAGTTTTCTAAAGAACAAGTCACTTGTGTCAAAACTTAATCTGGATAAAGCTGATGTTAAGGGATAATAAAGGGATCAGAGTTGAATGTATGTTCAGGATTTTAGCTGCAAAAAAGCTAATTCTAAGAAAAATATTATCAAATCAATCTCATTGCAAACGGAACTCCTGGATACCGCTTTTATGGTTGCTAGGCAGCTTTAAAAAGATTGTCTAATGAATACAGCCTGCATACATGTGTTTAATGACTGATTATAATGTACGAATGAAGAAGAGCTGTCTTTTATCCTCTGAGTAGGCAGGGTACAACAACACATGGCCTTCACTATACCAGGCATGTTGTATAATGAAGCTCACTTCATTCTTCTGAACACTAAACACTCAAGAAACATATGTTTCCTTTAGCTATGAGCTGACTAATTCTGACATTTGTTTCTAACCACGTCACCAACAACATTCCCACAAATGAGTCAGTCATCTCAGACTGGGGTATTTCCTTTCAATATCAGTAATAGAATCTTCCAGGCCAGCTTTCAGTGCTCTGGCTTTGGTCTATAATGCTCAGCTCCCTGTTGGCATTGTGCTTGATGGTAACGTGGGAAGAGAGAACAGGGCTGACTGCTGTGGTTCTGATACTTAACATTAAGCATCATTACCTAGCATCTCCCACCCACATACATTGTACATGTATTAAATCTTTGTAATGCTACAAACAGTGTGAGGTTGGCATACCAACATGGCCAATGTGTCGCTTCTTGAGTGAGAAACACAGCAGGATTATTGGACATTTTCTAATTTTCTACCTATCTTTCTAATTAAGTAGGTTGCTCAGAAGGAACTTTGGTGTTAGATAAAATTAGAGAAAGAGTTAAACTGTAATTATTATTATGGGCTGGATATGCACTGTGAGTAAAATAGATTACAGATAACTTCTGAAGTATCAAGTTACTTTTAACCCACTGTAAAGTAAGTATCTTTTCCTAGAACAATCATCAATTGTCTTTAGTAGTGATGGAGATCAAACTCAGGATGGTTTTCAAACTAGGCAAGGGCTCTACCATTGGACTACACCCCTACCCAGGAAAGAGTATTTACTAAAAGGACATATCTTAGTCCTTGGGGTCTCTTAACCCAGTTCATGATAGAAAAACAACTGAATGTGTCTAAGTGCACTTTCCATCCTTTAAAATGTTAGTGTGAGTTAGCCTTGAAGTCTGTTCCTGTTCCTGTTCCTGTAGTCATTAGAACTAGGGTTGGGGGCTTATCTTTTCCCCTGTAAATGTTCATGTTCCTCCAATTTAGCCAGCATCAGATATTTACCATTTGCCAGATACAAGGCTAAGCACTTGATTTTTGCCCATAGACCAGCTGTCTTCATCAGAATCTAATGAGGGAGACAGACAATAAACCGAGAAAATGAACACATGTAATAATGTATAGCTAAAAACGCTGGGAAAGCAACAAACATAGGGGTTTAAATGCAAAGCACTCTAGGATATCTAGGCAGCAAAGCAAAATGAAAACTGGAGACACTGTAAGGTGGCTGCCTTTGTGCTGCTATAAGCTAATACCACAGATTGGGTCACTACAATGGACAGAAATGTATTAGATTTGGCCTATAAAGCCTGGGCATGCCAACACCAAGTTGCTGGCTTCTGATGGAGGCCTCTATGCTGCTTATAGCAGAGTAGTTGTGACCTGGTCGGAAGTCAAAGAGTACAAGAGAGAGCAAGATGGGTGGGACTCACTCCCAGAACAGTAAGTTCATCACTAGGTGGTAGCTTTCCTCCACTCCCCAAGGGCATAGACACTATAAGCCAAGCATATCTTAAAGGTCCCAATGTTGCCACCATAGCAACAATGGTTCAAAGTGGTGATGGAAAGTCACTTAAACACTAGCACAAAATTATCTAAGATAGTAATGAAAATAATTATGTCAGTGTTTAAGTACAAGTACAAACCCCAAAAGATGAGGTTGCAAATGAAGGCCTTCCCATAAAAAGAAGGAAGTATGGGCAAATACCTGGACCATGGAAATGCCCAAATTATTAAGCTGTTCCAAAAATCTTATAGTGAAATCTACTGGTAGCACCATTATAAAGTCTAAGGGCTTTGGCTTCTTCCTCCTAAGATGTGACAGTGGTAGTCAGGATTAGCAGTAAAAACCCTCTATTTACTGGCAACTACCCAAGAAAACACTTATTTCAATGTGTTGCTGGTGGGGTCAGAAATTTCTCTTGCCTCTTTAACTGGAAATTTGGAAGGTTGTATTGAAAGCTTTTAAACTATCTTTGAATTTAACCAAACAACTCCATTATGAAGTATTATCTTATAGAAATGATCACGAAAGCAGAAATCATTTAGTTACAGGGGTGCCTATTCTGGTTTCTCATAAGCATTTTCATTTGAAAAGAAGAAAAATGTTCAATATTATCAGATTGATTGAAATGCACTCAAGTGTCAGGCAGAGAGATCCATCATGGCTGTTGCTATTATCATATCTTCATATAGAGGAAGAGAAAGGTAAGATTAACTTTCCTGGCATTATAAGTATAGTTTCATGCACAGGGAAATAATATTTTAGAAGAATATTATTTAATATTCTAGGCTAATATTTAGTTACATTGGCAGATGTTCATAATATATGAGGGAACAAGAAGTTAATAAAATATCCTTTTTAGTAACATGTCAGTGTGTGCGTATTTGCATTGAACAAATCATGAAGGATTTGTATAGAGCTGTATACAAATACAGTGAGCATTAGACATCCAACCTCTTGCTTTAATACCATCTTCCACAATTTGTATGTTGAAAATGGAGTGCCTAAGATTTTTTGTAACATTAGAAAGTTATTTAGAAAACAACTGGAACAAAAGATTTAACCAATCAAGTTCCCTAAACATGTGTGTCTGGGTGGGGTAGAAAAACAATCATTTTTTTCCTTCTTCACCCTAATATAATACATTGTGTTTTCATCAAAGGGTAAGACACAGAGAGACATGTAGGGACTCCATTTCAATCCCATCTTCACCTATTTGCTGTTACTACCTGAGCAACTGGTTTAGTGTGTGTGAGACACAGTTCTCTTCTCAGGAAAGTGATAATGATACCTCATATTTTTTTTGTGTTCAGAGAAACACCTTATGCTGAGGAAACATCTTTTACATGCATGAGAAAATTCATTGGTAACTGAGATTGCAGTACATGCCCTGCCAGCAGTGGCATTTTTTTCAGCAAGGGAGAATGTCATCAAAAGAGTTATTAAAACTTAAATTAAAAAACCTCAAACACACACACACACACACACACACACACACACACACATGAAGAAGAAGAAGAAGAAGAAGAAGAAGAAGAAGAAGAAGAAGAAGAAGAAGAAGAAGAAGAAGAAGAAGAAGAA
>OU015742.1:181992460-182009818 GCA_907169655.1 Acomys percivali
AAGAAGAAGAAGAAGAAGAAGAAGAAGAAGAAGAAGAAGAAGAAGAAAGGAGAAGAAGGAGGGGGAGAAAGGAGAATAAAATAGCTGGTTTGCATCCCTCATGACTCTTCAGTCAGCTAAATTAAAATAAAGGCAATTTGTCAATTTATATGGTCAAACCAGGGAAATTTCAAACTGCAATTGGCATTCACTTTCATTACTTGAACAGATAGAACTCCAAGTAATTATTTATTTGGACTCTATATACTTATAATCACTTCATAGAGCCTGATTGTTTTCCTCTAGGAATCTACAATGTTAGTAGAAAGAGAGTATATCTTAAAAGACATTGAATATGCTTTTAAAAGCCACAGGTACAGAAGGTCACTAGGAAAGGGTCATGAATGCTTCTAAATGTAAGTAGGAACCCCAACATTCAGAAACCCACAAGCCTTTGTCCACAGTTATATGACTGATAGGCTTTGCAGTCAAGTGTAAAACCAAGAGTTAAGTTCAGCAAAAGGAAAGAAGCTATACAGAAAAATAGATGGGATCATATTATTCAGTGGAGGTTACAGAGATTGTATACCCTGGGTTCAGAGTGGTGGATAGGAATGGACACTTAGGAACCCTACAAGAAGACCATCAAGGCTGGCTGATCTGGACCCAAGGGGGCATATACAAACTACTATACCAACCACGCACAATGTATGCAGTAAACCTAGAACCCCCATTCAGATCCAGCCAATGGACAGAGCATTCTCCACAGTTGTGTGGAGAGTTGAGAATGACTCTGACATGAACTCTGGTGGCCCCTGTTTGACCACTTGCCCTTGGTGGGGAGGCCTGGCTGCACTCAGAGGAAAGGGAAAAAGGCTACTAAGATGAGACCTGGTAGGCCTTGATCATATGGTGGAGAAGGAGGTCCCCTTCTGTCACAGGCCTAGGGGAGGGGAATAGGGTGAAAGAGGGAGGGAGGGAGGAATGGGAATATACAAGTGAGGGGATAATAACTTAAGATGTGATATGAATAAATTACTTAAATAAAAATAGGGAACTTAGAAAATGATGCTTCAGAGGGCTGCTGGGCAAAGCCTAGGGTCAACAAGTTCTTCTGTCTCTTCTATACAGGCAATAATCGTATTCCTCATCTGTTGCTTTTTTTTTTTCTTTTTCTCTCTGTATTTAGAATTAAAGACTATTTGTTTTTTGGTGGGGTTGCTTTTGTTTTGTTTTTGTTTTTGTAATGGAATGTCAAGATGTTAGCAGTTTCCCCCCAGTGAACTTAAGTTCTGACATCTTTTTATAAAGGAAATGAGGGTTTATAGGTGGAGAACCATCAAAGGAATCCCTGTGACCCTACATTACCAGAACTGACAGAAAACAAAGCAAGCAAGCCTGGCCTTCTAGAACATGTTGCCCTTAGATTGAGACTGTTTATCTCAGAACGATGAGAAAAAAGTATCTCCATTAGTGTCTTTTGCCTCTGGGGCCCACTGCCTCTTATCTTCCATTTGAAATGTTACATTCCTAACATTTGCATTGAGAAAATAGATAAGAATTCAACCCTCCAGTCTCATTTCAACACATGGCTTAATTAGCTGTGCTTACACCATTTCCCAGTCCTCTTTGAAGTAGCAAAGCCCCACTGCAGTGGATGAGCTAATTTTATGGTTGTATCCTGAGTTTTGAACTTTGTAGAAACTAAGATTTATGTACAGTCCCATGTGATCTTGAAGGAGTTTAGATCTTTGATTGAGAAGGAGCATTCCATCCAATGGAAGACAGATTCTATTGCCTTGGGCTTGAGCTTTGGTTAAAGTGTCCAATCAATTTTCACCATTTCACCTTGAAAAAGTAAGACACTGAGATACAGCTGGCAAACACTGAACAATATTCAATGTCACAATGTCAGGATGGGAAAGGGAGGCGTGTAGATAGAGTTAGCACAGTGATGGTTTTAGAGTATGCTAATTTTATAAGCCATACATATAGGAAAAGAAAACTATTGACGGTACTTAATATAAAATATTATGTGACATTCTGCAAACACAAGGTCAGAGGAAAAGCAATATGAATGTAGGACTAAGAAATAATATTGTATATGACTAGGGCATGATCTTCAATATTATCAATAAAATATGATCAAAAAATCAGCCAGATGTTACTCTAGTCTTAGACCATGATATTTACTCTAATTTTTTTTTTTTTTTTTTTTTTTTTTTTTAGCACTAGTAGCTAGGAATATTATCCTGTTGTATTTTGCCTTTAGTTGAGTACCTGCTGGTTTGACATCTACTTTGTTAAGAGAAAAGCAATA
Organism: Acomys percivali; assembly: GCA_907169655.1. Lineage (NCBI taxonomy): Eukaryota > Metazoa > Chordata > Mammalia > Rodentia > Muridae > Acomys > Acomys percivali. The sequence goes on from OU015742.1 coordinate 181,994,760, forward strand.
GAAGTTTCTATGGAAACAATTGTACGTATGTTTTCTGAAAGTTGAAGAGACATATTGAGGTGAGACAAACATTCTTCCCATGTTGTGCTTGGCTCTCCTGTCTCCTTTGCTGTTAGCTGTGCGATGATTCTGTTCCCTACCAAAGTACATCAATATTGGGCTAGGGCAGATTAGAATTACCCCATATTTCCCCCATGCTATTTCATTTCTACAACCTCTTTGTCCTTTTGGGGTCTTGCATTACAGAAGGTCTTGTGTAAGATAGAAGGGTACCATTCTTCCATGTTAGCATTTGCATAAGGAAGAAATAAACATGTATGGTCATGCGTGTATGAGTTACAGGTAGATACTTTTTTCTGTGACACAGCATATCTTGCCCTGGCTATTATAATAAATTAAGATAACATCTACTTATTAATATGCATTTATAATTGCCCATTTGTTTTAAGTACTTATATAACATATATTCATGTTTTATGTTTATATTTATGTTTGGACTGTTGAATTTAAGATTTAGAAACTGGCTGGGCGTGGTGGCACACGCCTTTAATCCCAGCACTCGGGAGGCAGAGGCAGGTGGATTGCTGTAAATTCAAGGCCAGCCTGGTCTACAAAGCAAGTCCAGGACAGTCAAGGCTACACAGAGAAACCCTGCCTTGAAAAACAAAACAAAACAAAACAAAACAAAACAAAAAGATTTAGAAACGATAAGTTTTAAAACTAGACTTATGTGAAGTTTGAGATAATAACCTCTAGTGATGGTGTTTTATTTTGCTTTGGGCCTTATTCTAAAGCCAGAACTTCCCAACTAGGACATGTCAGAATGAGACCCTAGTGTACAGAGATGTAAGGCCCCTCAACAAGGTCCCATGCTGAGGTGCTAGGCCAGAGTTTTGTAGACAGATCATTGCCATGAGTACCTTAGCTACTTTCGTATATCATTCTTTTGACTATGTGAACTAATGTGAATAGAAAGGGTAAACATGGGTGTAGGACAGAGTGTACTCATGTGACCAGACATTTCTTCACTATTTCTTAAGTCCTTTCCCAGGTGTACAGTTGTGTTCACATACAACTGAGAAGAAGTTGCTGAAGTCATTGATACTCTGAGCAAATAAGGCATTTGTCGAGTCAATACATCCCACCCCTGCTTACCTCAACAGGTCTTCCTCTTTTAGGAGAGATAATATCTTTACTAGTATGAAAGTAGTTTGGTTTTGTTTTTTGTTTTTTGGTTTGTTTGGTGGTGGTGGTTTTTTATTTTTGCTGTTGTTTTTTGTTTGTTTGTTTGTTTTTGCAATCTCCAAAATTCTCCCTAATTAAGAACTTGGATTCTACTTTGTGTTGTGATAAAGAGAGAAAACTTGAAAATGTGCAGTTGAGCACTACCAAACATGGGGTGTCCAACAGACATAAGCTGAATCTATATCAGTCTAGCACAATAACTCCATTATAGTAACTTGCATTTACCTAGTGTGTACTCCCGTTTCTTAGAAAATGCTCACGGTATGTGTAGTTTTATTTTCTCTACTTCACTGATGGAAAGCCCTGAGACTCAGATTGTTTAAGGAACTTGCTCCTCAGCCAGGCTGTGGTGGGTGCATGCCTTTAATCCCAGCATTCAGGAGGCAGAGGCAAGTAGATCTCTGTGAGTTTGAGGCCAGCCTGATCTACAGAGTGAGTTCCAGGACAGCCAAGGCTACACAGAGAAACCCTGCCTCAAAAACAAAATAAAACAACAACAACAACAACAACAACAAAAACAAAAGGAGCCTCCTTGTGATTGCAAATTTAGGTTGTGGTAAAACTCATGTCAAAATAAGCACTCCAACTCTTAAATAGGACACTGAGCTAGGTAGCAGTTCAGTAAGTACCTCCTTTTAATAGGGTGATGGTGAAGTGTCCAGTATAGTAGTTTTGTACCATTCATTGTAGTGTTATCATCCACTTTAGACCCAGAAGTTGCTTAAAAAAAAAAAAAAAAAAAAAGAGCTGATGCCAGAAATGGTTTTGATTTTGAATTTGAGGAGCTTTTCTTGATTTAGCTCGGCTCCCCTGTTTATTAGTCAAGGTCAAGTTATTACCTCCTAAAATGCCTTGCCAACTGTGTCACCAACTCCTTCATTTGACAGGCTATCCACAGTCATCTCAGAGTATTTTACCATCCAAAAAAAAAAAAAAAATGTCCCTTCTTTGGATACAGCACTCCCTCTAGGATTGTATCTGAAAGCATTTTGGCATAATGTTTATCTTGCCAAGGCTCAAAAAACCCACAGATGCCTTCTTTTCCCAAACAGTTCATTGCATGACATTAATAACTGCAATCATTAGTAATACATTGAAGGGCCCATACGATGACACCTAATGATCGAGCACACATGTTAAAAGAGGCAAAAGAGAGGATGACAAAGTCCCATCTTCATCAGCCAGAGCTGGGAAACAACTTGAGCAAACATGCCTAGCTTACTTCATGCTTCATCATCATCAAGAGTAACTGCTAACAACCTGCAGCAACTGAAATGCAAGGCACACAATTAGTTTTCAAATAGGCTCCCTACATTGGATGTACCCTAACCTGGAAGAAATTAGATCTAAGAGACACTGGTTCTTCTTCCCTGTCTTTTTCATCTCTCACTGAGAAAACTGTTAGAATAGCAACCATAGCAGGAGGATGGAAGTTAACTTACAGGTCATTTCAGTACAGTTATATCATATTGCAAATAAAATCTTAAAATTGGAGAAGACAACTGGTTTGTGCAAGTCACCTATCTGGCCTCTGGAGTGAGTATCTGATAATGTACAAGGGCCAGCAGTCTAATCTGTTCCCAAGGCGGGGACCGGATAGGAAACAAAAACCGAGGCTTCATTGAAAGGAGTGTGTCCTTGGCCACAAGTGCACCAAGATTGGTAAACATGTCAAATTAAAACAGATTTTGCACTGAAAGTACCTAATACAATATATGGTAGAAATTAGGCACTGTAGTTGTAGGGAAAATAATAATAGTAATAAAAGAGGTGAATACTCAAATCTGCTTTCCTTAACTGTGCTTAAATCCTTGACACGTGTTACCAAGGCCAGTACTTTGCAGGGCTCTTTGTGTTAGCTCTTTCAGATGAACCTCTCCAAGAGGAATTAAAAAGCTTGATTAATGGGAGAGCCTCAAGTCAATAAAAAACACAGCAATGTGTAAAGTACATAGACACACACACACACACACACACACACACACACACACACACACACAAACCAAAGGAAAGAAAGAACAGAAGCCTAGAGTCCTTGCTTGCCAACATCATATCTTGTCAGCTGCTGAACATCCAGCAATAAGAAATAATAACAGATGTTTAGACATGATCATTTGGCTGAAACCACAATTTGCTATAAGGATGATTCAGAATTTCGCCCCCAAACACCAGAAAGATGAAAACACTGCAATCCCAGGAGGCAGGTTCAGGATGGTGAACAGGCATCACTCTGGGAATCAGTCCTATGACCTCCCCCACCCCTACCAACAAAATCCTGTGCCTTCCAGATATTGATAAGAGAGGTAGATCATGCCAGGCACGCCTACCTAGCCTTTGATGAGGCATATAACGTAGACCTATAGAGAACTGTCAAAACTGTGTCCTGCAGCTACCTTTTATCTCCAGGTCTGAAACTCTTTCAAGCTGAGAGTGTCCCTTAAGTCCCACTCTGCTGTGGTCTGGAGGGACACCTGAAAGAGTTAACAACTCTCGAGACTAGCTAGGCAAGTGGAGAGGAAAGAATTATGAAATAAAACAAAGCGAAGGAACCGTGTAAACAAATTAATTAATTGTCTGGAAGTGAAAAGCACGTTTGTAATTTTGCCCTCCTGAAGGAGAACTGGAGTTCATTATGCGCACTGACTGATTTAACAGCTCCTTCCTGCTCAGCATCACACCGAGGAGAATGAGTGTGTTGTGGGTGCAAAGCATGGATCTGTGCGGCGTCAATTAAATAGAAATTCATTATTGAAATCTCCAGAGGAAAAGCTTGTTTAGTGGTTACGCTCAAGGATGAGAAGAAACTTCAGTTTTTGTTTGAGAATAATTTCTTCCTCTTCCCACACTTGGACTTGAGAGATTTTTACTGGGAGCATTCAGTTCAAACTTAGAGGCGTAGGGATGTGTGCTGCAGCACTAGCTATGCCCTGTCACACACTCAGCGCATTCTGCACACCATGCATTCCATTTTCTTCATCATAGTTACTCTTCAGAGCAACTGTGTAGTAAGGAGAATTATAAAGTAGCCTGAGAAAACTGGTGCTCACACAGGTCAAACTGAGCAACTGCTAAGTGGTTGCCCCAGAGATTGTCTAGTTATGTCTAACATAGAAGTTTTTGCCACCTCCAGGGTACCCAGAGAGTCACTTCAGCTTGTCTAGTGTGAGATTCGGGTTCCCCTCTAACAACAAGCCTAGGATACAAGGTAAAATGTGTACATCTGGAATTGGCATTGCTTATTTACCTGTAGGTTTTTAGTGTCCAGTGTTTTATAGGTGGGGCAGCTGCTGTCCATGTGGTCCTGGTATTACCCTAAAAGCCAGACCAACTGGCTTATACTGAACTGTGCTGTTTGAATGGAGTGTGTGTTTTTATTTCTCTGACATCTGTCCCTGAGGGAAGGTTGGCTTAAAGAGTTAAAACTTAGAGACCAGGGGTGAACAAGGTGGCTCAGTGGTAAGGGTGGTTGCCATGTAGGACTAGTGGCCCGAGTTCAGTCCCAGAACCCACATAAAGGTAGGGAAAGAGGACTGACTCCACAGAGTTGACCTTAACCTTATGAGATGCCTTAAATGTCCCATTATAATGCACTGACTCCTGGGGAAATAATAACAATCAGATGCCACATGTGAGAGACAAAGGGTGCCTGCCTGGCTTCTTTTTGTAAGGTTGTATGACGTTTCCTTCTCCCTGGATGTGTGATGCTGCCCCAGGTGCAGGCACTCAACTACTTGCAACTGCCAGTGTCTTGCTGTCATTAGGTAGTCTAAGATTTCTTCTAGAAAGTTTTATAGAAATTGGTAGACTCTGCCAAATACTGGGCCAGCTGGCCATGCAGCACACAGCAGAAAAAGCCTATAAAAGGAAAGTGTAGGCTATGGGAACACATACATCAGATTCACGATTTCTAGGATGGTGTATGAGCTGAGGTTCCCTTTAAAAGATTTATTTTATTTTTCATTATGTGCATATATATGTTGTGTGTGTGTGTGTGTGTGTGTGTGTGTGTGTGTGCCTCTGTGCTGGTGTGTATGTGTGTGTGTCCCATGGAGTTACAGGCAGTTTGTGAAGCACCCAGTGTGGGTGCAGGGAACTTAACTTTGCTCATCTGCTAGGCCCGCAAGCAGTGTTAGCTGGTGAGGTGAGCCATCCTTCCAGTCCACAATGACCTGAGTTTTAAAGACAAGTAGGAGTCAGGAAGAGAATCCAGATGAGATTTGCCTAAGTGGGTAGCAAGGGTAAATGAAGGATGTGCGTAACGGGAGGAAGCTTAGTTTTCTCACTGATGTAACAAAACACCCAAGAAAAGCAACTTCAAGAGGTGTGGGTTTATTTTTGACTCACACTTTCCTGGTCGAAAGGTCTGGTGGCAGGAGTCACGTGGTGGCTGTAGTCAAAACGAATGCTGAAGCTCTGATTTTTTTTTCCTTCCTTTTTTTTTCCCCTCATGTAGTCTGGGGCCCCAGGCCATTGGAGAGTATGAAATAATCTTACCGTAGGTCTTTGGTCCTCTGGACACAGCCCCAGAGACACACACCCAGAGGTATGTTCCTCTATGATTCTAAATACAGTGAAGTGCACAGGGGGGATGAACGGACCATATTAACTTTCTAATACAGACTTTAGCACAACCTGACAATTGAACATAAAAGTACATTTCTCACAGTTCTGGAGGTCAGAATTCCAAAACCAAGCCATCAAGCCATTAGGAGGACTGGTTTCATTTTATTTATTTATTTATTTATTTATTTATTTATTTATTTATTTATTTTTAGTTAATTAAGTTGGCAATTACTTTACCTCCTGATAGCAGCTTCCCCTCCCTGTGTCCTCCCAGTCCCTCCCTCTCACTTCTCCCCTCCTCCATCCAACTCGCCTCTCCTTTTCTCCTCAGAAAGAGGGATGCCTCCGAGGGATAACAACCAGCCTTGGCACATCAAGTTGCAATAAGACTAGATACATCTTGCATTGAGGCTAGACAAGGCAGCCCAGTGAGGGGAAAGGGATTCAAAGGCAGACAGTGTAGTCAAGAGACATACCCTGCTCTCACTTTAAGTGTCCCACATAAAGACCCAGCTGCACAACTGGTACATATGTGCAGAGGACCTAGGTTCATCAGGACCAGTTGCTTATGGATATTCTGAGCAGGAATCTCTTCCCTCACCTCTCTGCCAGGGTCTGGTGGATCCCACACATAGGTTTCCTATGTGAGCCTTTGTCTCCACATTGTTTTCTCCCATGTGATTCCTCTTTCTTCCCTCATCTTTACCTATAGGAAGATTTAGTGCAGAATTTGGGACCCTGGCAGATAATCCACTACCACCTCCTCTTGCAATGCTTAATTATACAAGCAAAGAGCTTTTCTCAAGAAAGAATACATGGACATGTTCTTGTAGCTGCATCCTTTTAGGAGCTCCCATTCAATCAACTCTTTAATTGGCCCAGTGAAGTAGGAAGGAGCCAGATCTGGGACTGTACTCCTGATCTTGAAAGACTTGGGAAGCATTAAACGTTTAATTGTGGAATTGGCATCTCTCTGTGGAAAACACTTGATTGCAGTGTTAATGCCTTCAAAAACCACTGGAACCCACATCTTTGGCTCTTGGGGTTAGCCTTATGATTCACCGCATGGAGAGAAACCACCAGGAGGAACTGTGGTGTCTCTGATCAAGTTTTAGAAAAAATATACATGCTAAGATTTAAATTTTGCTCTAGTGATTTGGTGGCATGTTTCGCATAAGCCCGGTGTGCTCTGGACTTTGCGAAAGTAAAAGTAGTATGAAAAGTGTGCTACTTAGTAATCTCAGCTCTTTGGAGACAGGCTGGAATGGGAATAAATTGGGAAGCAGTAGAAAAGAGAGAGAAGGGCTGGAGAGATGGCTCAGAGGTTAAGAGCAGTGGCTGTTCTTCCAAAGGTACTGAGTTCAATTCCCAGCAACCACATGGTAGCTCACAACCATCTATGATGAGATCTGGTACTCTCTTCTGGTGTGCAGGTGTACATGAAGGCTGGATACCATATACATAATAAATATTTTTACAAAAAGAAAAGAGAGAGAATATTGATATTTGTTTTGGTTTGCATGTAAAGTGTTCTCCATAAGTTCATGTTTGAACATGTGAGCCTCAGCTGATGGAACATTTCAAGAAGATTCCAGTCCTTTACAGCATAGAGCTTCACTCAAGGAAGTGGGTCACTGAAGGAGACCTAGGGAGTCGTTCAGCCCTGCCCTACTTCCTGTTCACTTTCAACTTGCAACCTGTGGCTATGAAATATCCAGCAGGCCAGTGATCCTTCCACCATGACTTCTATCTCCTTTTAAATGTAATCCCAAACAAACGCTCCCTCCCAAGTTGCTTCCTGTGAGGGTTTTGCCACAGCATTGAGGAAAGTAACCAATGTGGTACCTAGGATACAAATCAAGGTTCTGTTACTGCTGCCCTTAGATACATTTAAGAAACATTATTACTTTGTCTTACTTTTGTCTCTGGGTGACCTTGTCTTGTAACATTGTGCATATGTAACTGGAACAACACATAGTCTAGCCATGAAAGCCATGTCATGCACTACATACTGAGAATTATAAACTCCTCTTCCTTTGTCTTTCTTAATATCATACTATATAAGTGGCCATGCCTAAAATCCCAGTAGCTGTAATGAGGTACATCAACCACACCTTGCAGGCTGTTCCTTAAGCATTCTAATTAACAGCCATAGTTTTCCTTTACAAATAGTCTTCCTATGACTAAGAGGGCTTATTTCTCAAGACTTGATTTATTTCTGGTCAGCCATTGATCAATATCTATTTGAAAGACAGAAGAAAGAACTGAACATACCCTTGCCTGGTGTGCTGTTTTATTTCCCAGTTGCCTTCCTTCTCCCAGCAAGCTTCCTTGTATGGCAGACCATAAAGCTCTCTTTTCAAGTCCCCTCCTTTCTCAGGGTGCTCTGTGTACCTACATATTAAAAGTGAGACAAACATAGAGTCCTGTAAGGAAAAAAAACTGGAAAGAACCCTCACTACTTTTTGACAAAGGTCCCTTCAGAGTAGACAGCCTTGGATGTTCGAATCTTTTTTTTTTTTTTTTTTTTTTTTTTTTTTCTCTTTCTTAGACAGAGTGTAGAGATGGATTGCCCAACTATGTAGCAGGTTTCTCTGTGAGGGGAGATGAAAAGGCAAGTGTCTTTTTTAGTTCAGGGGGAGAAAGAAGTCAAATATGATATAACTGGCACTCTTGGGAATGTTGGATGATAAGAGAGGCTTCCAACCACACATACTCTATATACTCCCAAAGGGCTCTCTAAAAATAAAGGCAGGAATGTTTCAATGAAAGAGAATGTTTCTCCCTGAAGCTTATAATTAGCCTATAACACTGATTTCTATAGATTTTCATCAAGACAGAAAGCTGAGTCTGCTGACTTTAAAAAATATCAGTCATATCTCCAGACAGTGTCTTGACATCATAAATACAAGCAAAGTCTCACTGTCCAAGGCCTCAGCTGATGCCCATCTCAGGTCACTTAGACCTTGAAATGTTTGGAGAGACAGTGAAGGCCAGAGAGATAGTCTGTTTGTGCTAAGAAAGCCAGGAGGAATTTAGAGATTACACCCCCCCCCAACTAAGTAACACAGTGATGCTACTTAGATCTCACTGATTATGACTATAAAGAATATAGGACCAGAGATGTCAGATGTGAACACTTTTCTGAATTTAAAACATTATCATCTGAATAAAGATTTGAATAGACCAAGCCAGTGTACTTTGTAGGCTTCCATTTTGTAACCATTGTGCTAATATGCTCATATATGGTTTCTTTGTTTCCTAAAATTTGAAGCTTTGTGGACTCAACTTTTCAGACATCACATATTTCATTCCAAGCATTGAAAGTAAATGAAAAAAAATGGCAAAGAAAATGAAAACTTTTCAAATGTCATGGTACCCCTTGAGGACAGAAATGATGAATTAAGGAACACAGCAGAGCACTCTGTTCTGCTTTTATTACTAGATAGCCATAGTGGCCAGGTACCAGTAAAAGAGTAGGTAACACAAGGTAACAATATTCACAGAACATAACATCCCTGCCTGTGTATTTAAAGATTTAGTTTCTATTCTCCTGCACAGAAAAAATAATCCAAGACCACACACAAGTAATTATAGGCTAGAGCCTTAGGGATGTGATGGTCTGTTACAGTATCTCAATGAGAATGAAAAGGAGAGAACTGAGGAGCATCGATCAGATCACAAGATTTTATAGTACAACGGCATTTCTGCTTGATAAGGTCGAGCCTGAGTATGCAACACCTATAACTAGTGGTGCCTTTTCCAAACCTGGAATTGTGGGAGGGATGGCATTTTTTTTCCAGAATGATGGATCCATTAGTAAAGTCCAAGCATGACAACCTGAGTTTGGATCCTCAGCACTCACACTCAAAAGCCAGGCATGGCAGTAGACATTGGAAAACTTGATGCTGGGAGGCAGGGGCAGGAAGGTCCTTAGACCTTTTTGTCCACCAGGATAGCTAAATTGAGGAGCTCTTGATTCAGTCAAATGTCCTCTCACAAAAATAAAGAGAGAGATTGATGGAGACACCTAAGATCATCCTCGGTCCTTTTCACATTTCACGTACTATCTCTCTAGTTCATTACTGTGAACACAGTGCTAATACAATGCATTGAATGTAAATTTGTGATTCACTAGAATTCATTTTCTGATCTTAAAACAATGATGAGGATGTAACAACAACAACAGAAACAAATTAAATCTCTTTCTGAACAAGCTCCTGTCACAGGGAGGAAAAAAGTCCTGCTCTCAGTAAATGCCTAGTCTCCAATTCCTGACACGTGTCAATGTCACTGTCCATGGTACCAACAATAAATGTTGCTAATCATCTGATCTTAAGAGAGAAAGCATATCCTGCCAGAATTATACAGGTGGGTCTACCAGGGAAGGATCAACATGATGTTTCTGAGTTTGAGAAGTAGCATTCCTTTACTAGGAAGCGTGTTGCTTTCAGGATCTGGCAAAGATAAAGAAAAGAATTTGCCCCTAGATCTCCAATTAGTAATTGGTATCTTGGTGTCTTGACTCTGCTCAGAGAATCCCCTATGGGACCTCTAGCCTATAAAACTATGTGATAGTTTCGGTGTCATATTCGTCCATGAAATTAGTAGTAATTCATTATAGCAGAATAAGAAAACACTGTAGGTATCAAAGGGGTTTAAAACAAACAAAATAATAAAAACACATATGTGGAAAATAGAGATGAAAAACTTAGAGCAGATGCAACAGAAAACAGTGAAAACTCAACCCCAAGGATGGGAGCCTGTGGCTCCACTGTAGTCCACTGAAAAGGCATCTTTGTACTAAGATTATTTTAGCCGTCTCTAGTCCTTCAACCTTCAGTCATCATAAGGACTAGATAAGACAGGTTCTTAAACTTCATCAAACATCAAATTGCTTTGATAGCTTGGTTGAAAAGGAAACACAGATTGCTGGGTTTCAGTCCCACAGTTGTTGCTTTAATAGATCTCAGATGAGGACCAAGAACATGTCTTCCCAACCAAACTTCCAGGTGATTCTGATGGCCAGTGACTTTGAGACTTGGTCAAACAGGAGCTTTGCAACCAGATAAACCACAAAAACTCCTGTTCTGGAAATTTCTGGCTCCATAACTGCTGGCAAAATATGAAATTTTAAGACATGGTTTCCTTCGTTCTGATACAGAGGAAATATGACCCCATAGCATCCTTGTACTTGGAATAAAATAATGGTAAATAATGTGCTTTATAAACATTAGAGATTAAATAAATGCCTTCATTATTTCTTCAAACCCTGGGTTCTATTTCACGTCTTCTGAGTGTACTCATTTAAACAAACCAACCTTGATTCTGTGATGGTGCCATCCATAGCGAACAACTTCCATAGAGCACCAGTTTTAAGCATATATAATGTGTTTAAGTTTCAAAATAACAGCATGATTTATATGTATAAAGTGACACTACTGTCCTCACTAAACAAGTACCACTGCCCTTTGGGTATAATAGGAGGCTGATATAGGAATGGAGACTCCCCGCTGCTCAGAATTAAGAAAATGAATCCTCATTGTCCACTGTCACCATCAGTCACTCAAACATTAGTGCAAATGGTGCATAGATTTTCTCTCTTCCTAGATTTATTTTTTCTCACACCCGAGTTCATCATTAAGGGGAGAGCTCTCCTATAAACCTTGCCCCATGGATAACTTCAGCTAATGCACATCAGCCTGTGATTTTTTTGTTGACTCTGAAAGGGCTAAAGCTCATTTGATTCCACTATGAGAAGCACTGAGTCAAAGAGAAGAGTAATGGCTCTACATGGGATGGGCATTTGTTGTAGTCAAGCCTGAATAACACAGGAGTGTAAAGCAACCAGGAAAAGCTCCAGCTGCTTCTGGAAATCAGATATTGATCAAATCATCTCCTAATTTACCAGCTTCTCTCTTAATTCCACTTATTCTGCCAACAAACATTAACTGAGCCTCCCTTATGGACCAACTCCCATGTAAGGGAATAGGAAACATTGTCCAGGTTTTCAATCCATGCACATCACTTCCACACTTCAGTCTTGAGCCATCAGAGAGAAAATAACCTTCTCTTTCTGCATATGGGGTATTCTTGTGGAGACTCAGTGCTTATAAATTTTTAAATAAAAAATTTTTTAATTTGTTATAATTTATTCACATTTCATCCAAATTGTTACCCCCTCACTCATATCTTCTCATTGGAACTTTCTATCATTCTTATACCCCAATCCCCTCTCCTATCCTGAGGAGTCCTGATAGGCTGTGGTCAGATGCTGGGAGAGGGAATGCTTATAATGACATCCTGTAGCAGAGCCTCTGAGTGCATCACTGGATAGTACTGGATGACTCCATTGCCTTTCTTTCAAAACTTTACACGGGGGAGTATGTCTGTGGCCTCCAGACTCACTTTTAAAGTAGTGACAATATTGCTGTCACCACACATACTATGGCTAGCAAATGACTGAGTGAGCTAACCCAGAAGCAGAAAGACTCAAATGGAATATACTCACTTATAACTGGACACTAGCCCAAGGGGCAGGTCCCATGAAAGGCTGCACCTACCAGGAAAGTGGGATAGAGGTGAGGACATCCTATTGAGACTCTACATGAGAAAAAATATAAGGGATAGGGAAGTAGGTGGATCCAGAGGGTCCTAGAAACCTACAAGAGGAACATTATGATGGGTGGATCTGAGCCCAGGGATTCTGCTTGATCTAAGGCACCAACCAAGGACAAAACATGCAGTCATCATCAAACCCCTACCTAGATCTAGCCAAGGGAAAGAACATTCTCCATAGTTAAGTGGAGACTGGGGACTGACTTTCACAGGATCCCTTTGTTGGGGAGGCCCAATGGCACTTGGAGGAAGGAAAGCGGACTACCAAGAAGAGACTTGATACCCTAGCACCATATTCAGGGGGAGGAGGTCCCCCTCAGTCACAGTCATAGGGAAGGGGGATTGGGGTGAAAGTGGAAGGGAGGGAGGAATGGGAGGATGCATGGGATGGGATAGAAAATGAGATGTAATATGAATTATTTTATTTTTCAATAAAAATGTGTTTAAAAAAAAAGAAAAAAATCTAAAAGTCTTTAAAGGCTCTCAGTGGCTGCTTTTGTTGATGTCCCCAAACACTTGACAAAACTAAGCTAAGGAAAATGTGGATACAGTCCTTCTTAGTAAGGAAGGCACAGAGCATGGGAAAAGAGATAGCTGGTCATACTGCATCCAAAGTCAGGAAGCAGAGGGGCATAAAAACCGATGCACAGCCAGACTTTCTTTGTCTCTTTTTCTTCACACGAGACCTCAACCCATGCCAAGATGCCACCCTTATGTAAGATGTGTCTTTCCTCCTTCAGTCAACTTATATTTGAGTGCTCTTGCAAACTTTCCCAGAGGTATCTCTCCTAGGTGATTTCAAATCCAGTCAGGTGACTAAAAATTAAACATCACATTTCTTCAGACAAGTCTTGCTGAAGTTAATATGATATGTTCCTTTACTTTAAAATGAGGACCATATTTATCTGGAAGAGAGAAGCTTAAGCTATGTGTCTCCATCCATTGCCTAAGCTATGGAGACCAGCTCTACAGCCCTGTGGCGGTTAGAAGCAGTAGAGTTAATAAAATGAATGGCAATGAGGAAGGAAGCAGTCAACAGGTGGAAGTCACTGAATGGCATTTATAGCATAGGCTCATTGATTAATTGGAAGACTTATAAATTCCCTAAACACCAGTGGCACCTGCTTTCAAACTGAGATATAGACTCAATACATGCCTTCTAGACCTAATGGGAAAGTGTCTTTAGTGACCTAGCACTTTGGATTTGCCTGTCCCTGGGTTTCTGTCTTATGTGGACCCAGGAGATTTGCAGCATGTGTACTTGTGATGGATGCAGCTTCAAGCACGCAGGGGAGGAGGAGTAAATAGAGGCTGTGAGAGAAACTTCTGGAAGAGACCGCCAAAGAGTAACTGAAAGAGTGTGAGATATACTAAATGCCCGGACTTGCACTGAGCTTGTGCCTGGGAGTCAGAGTGAATAGGGAGGTTAAATCTGCTAAGCTCTCAATTTCTACATACCTGCAGGCTGTTCAAAATATGAGCATGTCTCCTTCTGGAGAGGACTATAAGTCTGGTATGTAAATATGTGTATATGTATATATATATATGCAACAAGGTTCTTAAATAAAAGTAAATAGTTTCATTGTGAACCCAAGCAGAGAGACAAAAATTCCTGCTGCAGGCAAAACACCAATATGGCATTTACTGAATGCTGATACTAAGTTGCATTTACTGGACAGATGAGAGCTTTCTTAACAGTTTGACCTCAGTGGTTTTCTGTGATGACTGAGTGTCCTAACCCTGCCCTGTGCCTGGAGACTTCTATGAGCATCACACAGAATAACAGGCATGTGTATAAAGTGAACTTTTGTCTCCTGAACCCATATCTTCCTTCCACCAAACACACACTCCCGTCTTTCAACTTCTCTACTTTACACACACCTGAGTTTAGAGGCAGAGGAAAAAGGACTGTGTGTTTTGGGTACACTCATGCCAGGGAGTCAGGCAGGAGGCAGAATTTCTTGATACTTACATGCCACCCATTTGAATTCTCACTCACTGCTCGTACTAGAATTAGTCACAAGGCCTATCTCTCCTGAGACTTCTAAAACATAGGAAACTTACAAAGTTAAGGTGGCTCATGTCCTTTACTGGATCTGCTCAGTGGCCGGTCTGGTCTCCAATATCCCATCTGGCCCCAGTTTTCTACTGAGGAGCTCTGCCATATGCATATTGAGACTAATGTACTTTCCACAAAATATAGGCTAGCTTAGCTGGCCTAGGGTAGTTCTGCAGGCTCATTAAGTTTAAGTTGCTAAGTTGCACCTTGATGTGGTCTAAAGTTCTATTCCAGTGGCATACTTTACTCATGTTCCTAAGAATTACAGTAAAGCAACCTGTTCTTCTGGGAATCCAGTTTGACCCTAAGTAACAATTGTCTTTTCCTCCACATTTTGGTGTGCTCCATCCCTAAGATCTTCGGATCTTCTGGCTGCACTTTCTCTCTCCCTCCCTCCCTCCTTCCTTTCCTTCCTCCCTCCCTCTCTCCCTCCCTCCTTCCTTCCCTCCCTCCCTCCCTCCCATCCTCCGTCTCTCCCCTGTCTCTCTGTCTCTGTCTCTGTCTCTCTCTGTCTCTCTCTCTCTCTGTCTCTCTCTCTCTCTCTCTCTCTCTCTCTCTCTCTCTCTCTCTCTCT
>OU015742.1:182009828-182027089 GCA_907169655.1 Acomys percivali
TCTCTCTCTCTCTCTCTCTCTCTCTCTCTCTCTCTCTCTCTCTCTCTGTGTGTGTGTGTGTGTGTAAACATATTTGTGTGTGTATGCAGAGTCCAGAGGTCAACCTCTGTTGTTCCTCTGGGAGCAGTGTGTCATCTTTCTTGGGACAAGACCTCTTGCTGGGACTTGAGGCTCATCAAACAGGCTTGGATTCCTGGCCAACAAATACCAGGGATCTGACCATCTTTGCCTCCTCAGTGCCAGAATTACAACTGTGAACCACCATTCCTGGATTTGTGTGTGTGTGTGTTCTGGGACAGAACACAGGCCATTGTGCTCACAAGATAGGACCCATCTCCCCAGCCCCATTGCTGCCTCCTCAGTTGTCTATATCAGATGCAAACTGGGGCTCTGCAAGGACCACATTGGCATTTTTTTTCAGAAAAACATCTTTGTCATTTATACTAAAACAATGTTTGTCAAATATGTCTCAACCAAATTAAATGGGGACATAATATACTCACAGTGGCCCAGAGAGGTTTTTAGATAGGAGTGTGGCTGAAGCTCAGTGAGGCAATCAGTTTCAGGAAAACCCACAAAGGAAGTAAGATGCTGACAAACTTCTGAGAATGTGAGGCTGTGTCTGAGTAAGCCTCTGGAACAAGAGGACCAGAAGCAAGGCATTTTGGGTAGTTTACTGCTTTGCATATTTGCTTCCTCCACTCTGAAATGAGGAATACTTGTTCTGTGTCCCTTTAAGAACTCTTCTAAAGCTGTAAAATTAATATTTTTAAGGCACTTAAAAATGTGTTTGGGATTAAGTGACATGGAGCATATGTCTGGGTGTGTGGAAGACACACACACAATTCCCTGAGGCAAGGTCAAGTCAGAGCCAAGGGTGTCCTGAAGCTTTTTTTTTTTTTGTCTACACATTAAAAACTGTTATCCATAGGCAGTCTCAGATCTGGCATCTACTGGGTGGTGACTTGGAAGGAGTTACAGAACTCTAAGTCTCGCTTTTTTCATCTGCACAATGGGCTCAAGTATATCTACCCCCTGGATGAAGAGGAGTTTCCTATTATATTTCAGAACAGAACCTGTCATGTCATAAGTAAAATATCTTATCCATCAATCCCTTTTCATACACCTCATGGCTCTTAATTCTTTAAGAATTGGGTTTCTATGAAGGCAAGATGAGGAAGTAAGACCTTTGTTGACAAAAACTTGTCTTTATTTTCTTCCTTCATTTTCTACTTTTACAAACTCTTCTTTCAAAAAAAAATAGTTTGAAAACTGTTCAAAAGGTCAGCTCTGGGATGATTTGGTCTCACATTGGGACAAGGCAAGTGGTGGGAAATAAAGTAACACTGAAACACAGACCATGATCCTCCACTCACCATTTTGTGAATGCTTGTTCCTCTTTGCCTCTCTCAGGCAGCAAAGGATAGATCATTGTTTCTCAGCACACTGAGGTCCAATTTCCTCCCATGGGAGTTCTGAAGGGATCTAAGGTACAATTTGAGCTGGTGGTCCTTCTGTCTTCTTCCCACAGACAGGCATGGATGTCCACTATTTTACTCAGGCTCGGGAACCAGTGTTTGAGTAGATGCTGAAGCATCCAGTTGAGGCAGGGAACAGCTATACTCCAAGTGATGCAGGAAGGGGAAAACTTGTTATGCTAATTTGTCCCTGGGGAAACTTCTAGTATTTCTGTTCATGGCTGATTGCACAGCTCATAAAAAATTCACCACATCAAATCTGGCACTCAATTTCAGAGACAGCTAAAATACCAAGGGCCAAAAACAATAGCCTGCTTTTCTATGACATTCAGGTAGCACACCTGATTCTCAGCAATCTCTATGGCGTTTGCATGTCCTCAGTTCTACACCAACAGAGCCAAGAGCCCTTTATGTATGGACCCCTAAATGTCTTCTTAATAGCAGTACATTGGAAGTTACAGAAGCCAGCAAATGGTACTGTCTAGCGTTCTGATAAATGTGATTTAAGGACGTCTTAAACACATGCTGATGCTCTAAGCAAAGGTCCTTGGGGCAACATGGGGTGGGGGATGGGGGAAGATGCTACAGCTTTGTTAAAGATTCTGTAAATCTGATTGATTAGGACTTGGTGATTGTGCAGAGTGGAACTTTGCAAAATCAGAGCCAAAATTATCATGAGCTATCGTTAGCCCCCATTATTAGCCATTCATGCCCCACGTGTGTATCTGCCATAGCAGTCTTTGAACTGTAAAGAGAACCCTTTAATATGTTATCTTAGACCACTAGCTTCTACCCACACAGAAGTTCCCAATGTCATCAGAGAACATTTGATACCTGTAACTGAGGAGGCTTTCCTGCTTTGCTGAGTCCCACCTACTGGCATCCCATTGTTTTCTCTTAGTCTAAGGCTATAAAAGTTTATGTAACTACTTCTGCATAGAGTATATTATTGGAGACAACTTGTTTCTGCTCACTCACAATTGCCTCAGCATAAACTCCTATTACCTTTAAGGTGACAGCTATGCTTATGTCACTACTGTTATTGTTTTTATCCTATTGCTGCAGTGGCTTAAAATAGCAAGCCATGTTGAGTATAGGGTAGAGAGGCGTATAGCAACTCACATTTTTTTTTTGAATGCCTGCTCTGTTCCTGGCTGTATAGAGCTGTTTCACAAATAATAGTCCGTGCAGCTTTGTGGAGCGTTCAGGTGTGGTTATCCCTGAGTATCAATAGAGGCAACCTAAAGTTTGGAAGCAGTGCAAAGCCCCACCTGTTGTTCTGTAAAGCAATGTCAGCACTAGGAGATAACAGAGTTGGGACGAAGAGTCAGTGTGATTTTAATACAAAAAGTTAGCAATGAGTTTGGCCTCTTTAAGCTAGTCAGTATGAGAACCACTTCTATTAAATAAATAAATAAATATTCGGGATGGTGAGTAATTTGTTCAAAGGTACATCAGGTAGGAGGCTGAACCAAAACTCTTACCCAGTCTGTATTATATCAGTTATTTAGTGGCCCGCAAACCCACCAGCCGTGCTGTATCCTGCTCCTGTCTCTACCCATTGACAACTATGGTTGCTCACCCATCCTGCAAGTAGGGTACTAGAGGCCCATTTCCTATCATGAAGAACAGGGAAGGTTAACACTCTAGGAAGCATATGTGTTATCTGTATGGATATAGGAAGTGATGCTAACTGTATTGAGTCCTACTGTTAAGTTAGGAGTACAGAGCATCATTAAAAGACAAAGGCATCTGGATATAACTTTAAAAACACCAGCTTACTGCCCTTTCCCTGAAGCCAATGGGTCACTGTTTGGAGAGAACTGTCAAAGATTCATTGACATCTCCTTGGAGTCTACCTGTATTTATTTTTTTTTTTTTACTAACATCTAGAACAAATAATGAGAAGCTCCATGTTATAGAACTGGGCCTCTCCACTGATGTGTAAACATTATTTTGGAAGTTCAGCAGAGGGTTAATCTGTTTTGGTAGAATTTTCTTAGCTGAAAGCAAATATTTGAGGAAATGAACCCAAGAAAAGGCCAGTTTGGTTGCAAATCCCTCTACTTGGAAAAAAAAAATTACTAGTTTGTTTGGGGGTTGATATTGTGGTAGTCAGGAAGGAAGTTCAATCTTCAAGACTGGAAGTTGGGGCAAGGAAAGACAGTGAGGTAAGGATGCCTGAAGACCATGCACTTGGGGAGAAATGATGGAATACAGGATAAGAGAAGATGGGGGATGTATATGAGGAATTCATAAAGGCAAATATTACTTATCGTTTCATTTTCTGTAAAACAGTTTATAGTACTTTTACTTCCTTATTGATTCAAATACTGAGACCTCCTTTCTTCTGGCAGAGCAGCTCGGCATTTCCTCCAGCAGTTCAACATGAAACCAACAATGTACACAATTTCCTCACATGTTTGTTAACTTTGTCCTTACTATAGCGACAGGCTAAAAGCCTTCTGGGAATTAGATAGCAATGGATGCTTATTAGTGCATCACTGTAGTGAGAAAGCTCCAGTTCCTGCTAATCTGCAGCCCTCCTAATGAGAAGGGAGAGGAAGAGAGAAGCAAGAGTCAGAGTGCTGACTTCAGTGTCAACTGTGTGCTGTAAAATGCTAGAAGTCTAGAAATGAAAAATTCAGATTCTATTGACAGACATGGGAGGTGAATCTCATCTCGGTGTTTATGACTGCATTGGGGAAAACCTGAAGGAAGTTCACCAGATAGATGTCAGTGAAGAAGAAGAAACAAGGAGGAGGAAGGAAGTGAGGCATGAGTTGGTACTACAGCATAGCTGAGATGTAAATGGGCATGTCCCATGAAAAAGCCAGGCATTCCAGTCAAAAAAAAAAAAAAAAAGTCTCAGAAAACAAGATAAAAACACAAATCATCTGAATGAGATTGTCCTGGAAAGATGATGTCCTAGGTGTGTTTGTTTTACTGAACAGAAACAATGTGAGAAATTATATTGGGTCCTTTCATCTTGCCTGGTATCATCCTGCAGTGCAATAATGACAATATTTTCCATTATCTGAACTTATAATGGTATAAACAATATATGTGGTATAGGACATGCTGGAGATTCAAAGAAAGATGAGGTCTGTTATGCATCTTTGGGACCATGGATTAAATGTTTTGTTTTCTCACGGATGCAAATTTGGTTCAGTGTAACAAAGAGGTACACGTTTCATGAAAGAAATGTGGAAAACAAATGGTTTTCTCTGCCTGCTAGGTTGAAGAAGAGCTTTGCAGAGGTAGTAAACCTGAGCTGGGTAGTGAAGGGTATGTAGAAATTTGCCCAACTATGTGAAAGAGATTTATTCAGAGGGAATAAGATGGTCAATGATGTAGCTAGTCCTAAATTGTGCTTTCTTTTATTGAGCTAGTGCTGTTTCACAGTTGCTGAGGGTAGTGCCTGTTTGGGTTCCTGTTTGCATTCTGAGCTACATGTTTTCATTTTGCTAACTTGCTGTTATTGCAGACATAATTTCTCAGCTTATTTCTACAGTGATTTCCCAGCCAAATCACCTTACTAAAATAGCTGAAGAGATGTATCCCCTCTGTGTTCTTTTGCTGTCAACTGGCTGTGAGTGTCGTTACCACTATCCAGCCTCAGTGGAGACTGGAGAGGGAGCCACAAGTGCTTCAGAAAGAGAGTGTAGGCTGCTCTGCAGCAGCAAGAAGTGGGCGGGGTGTGATCGCAGTGTCTCCAGCAGACATTGTTTTAATCCACTGAATCAAATTGAGGAGGGACCACAGCCTTTACAGAAAAGAAAAAAAAAATCAGTGGGGTGGGGGTGAGTAGCATCTATTATTAAACAAATTGACTGTGAACAGAGCCAGAATCTCCCATGATTCTAGCACATTCATTCTCAGAATTCTATGCAGTCAGCCACATAATGAGGGAGGGAATGACCCATTTCTCATTTAGATACAACGAAGAAGAGGAGTGAACAGCACAACAAGCCCTGATTAGTGGTGAGATTGGATGCTTAGACAGTCTGCAGGGGTATCTGTGTACATGGGCAAATCCATTAGGAAGTATATATAGTAAATACAAAAACAACTATTACAATGAAAACAAGATGAGGGGCTAGAGAGAAGGTTGCCATGGTGAAAGAGTCCATCTTGCCCTTGGAAGGGCCCTGAGTTTGGTCCTCAGCCCCCAGGTCTGTTTGGATCATCACGACCTGTAACTCCAGCTCAAGGAACCCTAAGACCTTCTGATGGCCTTGAAAGGCCTCATGCTCACTTGCACAAATCCATAAACAGGCATATGCTTAATTAAAAATAAAAATAAAATATTTTAAAATGATAACTGAAAAATTATAAAATTGTTAATTTGAAAAAAACTGACATATGTCAAAAATGCTTAAATGTCATTTTCAGTTTACTCTACATACCTCTGTCCCCCAGTTCCCCAACAGTATTAATGTTGTCTTTAAATGCCTTTTCTGTGACAGCCTTGTAATATGGTTTGTCAAAAGCGAGACAGAAGGTAACTCAGCCGTTCCTCTACAAGATCATGTACTAGTTGTTTGTCCCACCAAACAACTATCATGACTAAACTCAGCTCTCTGATCCCACATGTCTTCACAGCTCTTCATCATCACTCTGCATGGGGCAGTGTGGTCAGAGCAGAAGGCTAGGTGGAATTTTATTGATTGAATGTAAAACCACTTATGGAAAATGCATGCTGCAAGTCACATTGTTTAGGGTTTAGAATGGGTGTACTCATGATAATTTACTTGTGTTTAGGGTGGTAGGGGGATGGGTTCAAGCCAGAAAGTACAGCATAGCAGGAAACATACTGTCATGGAAGGTCACAGGTCCTCAACACAATAAATGGGTCAGCTGTCACCTTGGAGATACTTGCCTGCCCACAGTCTGCTGAGTTCTCATAGGTATCACCTCCTGTCTGGCTCCAGGCTACCCAGCCCCTCACCTCCCTCATCACTCCAAGCCCTGCGTGGTGTCTCTTTCTGAACCAAGCAGCTGCTTCTACAACAGAAGCTGCTCCCACTGCAGAGACTGTATTTATCTTCTCTTTATTTTACTGGAAGTCTTTGCCGCCATCCGGGCTGGTAATTGCACCACACCGTTTCAGAATCGATTGCTTTTAGAGCTGTTGAGCTTTTATTACTGCTGCTCGTTGGGGAGAGAAAAGAGAAAGAAGAATGCTGGCCTGGGCTCTGCAATAGATTAGTGTTGTCAAATTGTCTTTCTCCAGCTGTTGAATAAAACTAGTAATGGTACTCTGTAAAACCAAAAAAAAAAAAAAAAGGGAAAGGAAACAGAGGAGAAGGTGGAAGGGATGAGCTGGACAGAAGAAGGAAGGGAGGGAGGCAAGGAGGGAGGGAGGGAGGGAGCGAGGGAGAGGGAGAAAGAAAAGGAGAAAGAAAGAACGAGGAGAGGGAAGGGAGGGAGAAAAATAAAGGGAGGGGGATGGAGAGGGAGAATGAGAGGGAGAGAGCGTGCTAACTTTTCTTGGGCTAGACACAAAGTCATATTGTGATGCTGGCTATGTGAAGCCAAAGTGTTATGGGGTTTAACAAGAAGTAAAAGAAAACGTATTTTAAAAATATCTGCCATCTCAACCAGATATGACTTTTGTGAAGATTCTGCTGTTTCTCTGTTAGTGGCAGAGGAGAAAGGTATATGTTTTATTTTGTTCTGTTTTGTTTCTCTTATGTAGTTTGGTAAGCCCTGTAATTTCTCCCCAGTGTGATAGAATTCTTGCTTAGTTACATGTATTACAGTGATTTTGCTAGGAAATGGTGTGTTCCTCCACAAGCAGGCCAGTTTTATGAACTGTTGCCATCTATTATTGATTCAGCTAGTTGCTATTCCTCATGGCTTCATTGAAAAGAAGTAGCTGGCAGGGCCATTCACCCAAAAATGAGTGGCTAAGAAAAATGGATTTAGTGAGGGGCAGTCTCAGCAAAACTAGAACCCATTATGAGAAAGAAAGAGAAAGAGAGAGAGAGAGAGAGAGAGAGAGAGAGAGAGAGAGAGAGAGAGAGAGAGAGAGAGAGAGCAGTTAGATAGTTCAGAAAGTCAGGGTAGATGCTACCAGGCCTGATGACCTGAGTTTGATCCTCAAGACCCATGTGGTGGGAGGAGAGAATTGAAACCCCAAATTGTCACCCCAAAGCACACTGATCTTCACACGTGTGTTCTGGCCTGTTTACATACTATGAGCATGTATACAAAATAAATAAACAAAATGTAATATCTTATACACATATACACATATATATATTAGATAGATGATAGATAGATAGATAGATAGATAGATAGATGATATATAAGAGTCTCATTAAGAAGCACCAGAAGAAACATGACTACTCTTTTAACTTTTTATACCAATTGTCTACAATTCAGATGCTGTTTTACTTAAAGACTTTGTCCAATATGCTGCCCTATAACATTCACCTGTGTGAATTGTTTTTCCTTATCACCAACCTTTCAGAAAGGGCATAATGACAGTTCATTATGCTTGCCTATTGTCCCAAAACAGTCTAAGTCAGTCATTATAAATTGGACTTTCATGTTAAATTGGTTTGAAATATCTCTAAGCATCATATAAATGTCAGGTCTTTCATAGGATTCTCATCTGCTAAGCAGGTGGCAATATACACATTTCGGAATGCCAGTTTAAATTACTCGCCTGGAGTCATATACCATACCAGAGTGGGATGTAAAAGGCAGGCGTGTGCCTTCCTATTGTACTCCTCTAGTGTCTAGGTTCTGTGCTATAATACTGAAAATGAACACTCATACCTTCCAGAGTGGGAGGAATGTCATTCGTCACTTAAATGCGTGAATCATGTCTCCCCTTGTGCTTGCTCCAGTGCTTCCAGCCTGTCATGTCAAGCAGCATTGCCTTTATTATTGAAATGAAGAGGATCTGTGGATCATTGATCTCAATGCCAATTGGCACCATAAGAGCTGCTGGTCTACTGTGTCATATAGAATGATACTGCCTGGTATACTGTCAGCAGTGTCTAAATGAAAATGCCAGCATCACTTGGCACCGCGAAATGGTTATCTCTGCCAGATGTACACCTATGCCCCGATTTGTTCTTGCCCAGTAGCCAATGATAAAGGTATTGTGAAGTCCTATTAATTCCCCTGTAAATGTAGTAGAATATTGGATTTTTCTTCTAGTCTTCTAGTTTAGAAATTTCAGGTAGTTCATATTGGGTTAAGACAATTGAATGTTAACCATGCTTGGCCTTTACGCATTTCTAGGAATGTACAAATCTTTAAAAAAAGAATTAAAATATGTTTGTTGATAAGTTTATCTTTCTTGATTTTAATAAAATTTGTTGTCTGTGTGTGCTTGCCTCTCTCTCTCTCTCTCTCTCTCTCTCTCTCTCTCTCTCTCTCTCTCTCTCTCTCTCTCTCCCAACACTCCCCTGTGTGTGTGTGTGTGTGTGTGTGTACATGTGTGTACATGTGTGTATGTGATGTGAGTGTATGCTTATGAGTATGTATGTGTTATGGTCATGAGTATAGAAATCAGAGGACAATTTTCAGTGTTCAGTTCTCTTCTTCCATTGTCAGTCCTGGGAATTGAACTTCGGTTTACATACTTTTGTGGCAAGTACTTTCACCCACTGATCCAGGTTCAACTATTTTTTTCCTAATAGTTTTTCTATCTGGGGGTTAGAATCTGTTTCCAGCTCATCCAATGTTCTTCTGGGTTAGTTCTTCAATCAGCAAAGAAATAACGGCTGACAGCATATGATAGCTGCAGCAGTCCACAGTATGTGAGGCCTTGAACACAATACAAGAAGAGCATTAAGCCTTCATTAGTAAACTTTTTGCCGTAAATTCCTGAAGAGTACAAAAGGCCCTGAACATAGTCACCCTAAAAAGCCTATTACAAAACTCTTCTATTTTAAAAACGTGTTTTATTTACCAGGAGCTGGGGCTCACCAGTGAGATTAGGTGCTGCTGGCTATCTCCCTGGCTTCAAATATTTTCCTATGTATGATCCCTCAGGTATTACAAGTCTTCTCAACAGTGCTCATCTTTTTCCATGGATTCTGGGTCTCAAGCTCAGGTTCTCATGCACATATCCAAGCACTTTACCAAATGAGCTGTTGCCTCAGCACCTCCTTTTTCCTGTGAAAGATGATGTCATTTCTCTGAAAATAGAAAACAGAGTATCTTTATCCTAAGTTCTTACAGGCAGTAGATAAGATCTTTGGGAGGATTCATATTCATTACCCCTCTATGAGTGGGACACAAGGAACTATTGAAGTTTACTAAATATGAAAATTACTCAAGTGTGAAAGGTAGCAAAAGAAATATTTGATTTAGGCCCACTTGGTAGGTTCTCACCTCCAACTTGTGCCCTGATGACCAACATCCCATGATATAAAGGACTCCTCTTTATTGGTACAAGAGGCGATACTTTTTTGTGGCTGTGAGCTACCACTATTTAAACTGCTGTGTAAGTAATGAAAGCGTTTAAGTTTCCAAAAGCCCCAGTCTAAACTTTGAGGATGTAACCATAAAATTGACATGGATTAACCTTAATAGATGTCTACTTAACCCTAGGATTTTTTCCCCTGACAGTGCATTTTGTTGGAACTGTATCTCATTATATAAATCCTTATTCTATCAGAGAGGAGAGTCCCACAAGAAATATGAAAATGAACAAGTTCAATTAATGACACCTTTTAGTACAGAAGGAAAGAGAAAAGTAAGATACCTCTTTTATCCCATTTCCCTGCTAACCACAGGGCACACTGGCCAGTTACAGGCCTGGGTAATTGAATTCAGTTCTGCAAGCTGCCTACATTTCTACTGTAAGTGGATCTTTCTCTGCTATCACTGAGAGAAAATGGCCTCAAATGATTCTGACTGGGACACAGCAGCCATCCCTCTCGCAAATAGCTGAGCCTTATTGACTTCTCTGGGTTGGAAGCCCAAATTGTTGCCCAGACAAGTCTAGGAAACAGCCAGGGGACACTCAGTGGCCTAGTGGGCCTCTATCCTCATGAAAGAAATGGTCGCAGGGAAAGAAGAGGACAGAAGAAAAGTGTGGGCAAGTGAGTGAGAGGGCCGTGCTTGGTGTAGGAATACTGTAAGGCCATCATTTTCAACAGTCAACAAAGCTGTCTTCTTTTTTCAGCATAGCGCATGCCAAATTTCCTTTGCACAGTTGCTTGTAGTGTGTCCACTTTCTGAATGCATTGCCCTCTCCTAACTCTTGTAATGGAGCACTATGAAGGAAGGACAGATTCCTTTGGTCTCAGACATCCCTCAAGTCAGTAGGAGAGCTGTGCCATGATGAGTGACATGATCTTGATTTACTGTGTATCTTCAGCTGAGTTTGTTTGATTTAATACCTAAGACAGTCTTGTAATAGTATTGAGATTCTACTTAAGCAAAGACCAAAATAATAATGTTCCTCAATGCTAAATATTAGAATAAGTAATTATTAGCCTCACTCTAAAAGATGTCCATCAAGACTACAAGATAAGACTTGTTAGGCTGTAACCATAAAGTGGGGAGGAGGTCCCCCTTGGACATGGACCTAAGGGAGGGTATTAGGGTGGGGGTGGGAGGGTAGGAGGAACAGAAAGATACGAGTGATGGGAGAACAATTGAGTTGTAATCCGAATAAATTAATAAAAAATAAAATAAAAAATAAATAAATAAATAAAAGATGGCCTTCTTCTGCCACACTTTTCTTTTTTTCTTTTTTTTTCTTTTTTTTAAATTAATTAATTGATTTATTAATTTATTCATATTACATCTCAATTGTTAGCCCATCTTTTGTATCCTCCCTTTCTTTCCTCCCTCCCGTTTCCCCCTCTACTCCCTTCCCCTATGTCTGTGACTGAGGGGGACCTCCTCCCCCTGTATATGCTCCTAGGGTATCAAGTCTCTTCTTGGTGACTTATTATCTTTCCTCTGAGTGCCACCAGGCCTCCCCATCCAAGGGATGTGGTCCGATATGGGGCACCAGAGTTTGTGTGAAAGTCAGATCCCCTTCTCCACTTAACGGTGGAGAATGTCCTGTCCATCGTCTGCCACACTTTTCAAGGACTTGAAGCTTCGGAGAAGTTTACCTTGTAAAACGCATATAGCTCACAAAGACAGCTTGTGCACCTAGGGAAGGAATTTCTGAAGTGTTCTCAGAGATCCAGCGTTCTCTGCAACTGGTGACTGTTCATATATGTATTGCACATTGGAGAAAATTCAAGAAAATGTATAATTCAAGTATGTTTTGAAGATCACCTAGGCAGCAGTAAGTATTGACACAGGATGTTAGTGCTTATGTTCAATTGTTTTCATAACCACGACAGGACAAAATGGGTCCTTCTTTTGTTGTTAAGGGGTAATGATAAAAGAGCAGAGATGGGGGAATGGCATAAGAACCGAATTAGTGGCAAGCAAAGGCCGAAGTTTCAAATTGTGGAGAAAATCAGGAGATGGGTAGAATAAAAAACAGCAAGCCTCACTTACTATAAGAATGACAAACTCTGTAGGTCTTAGGCCAGGGAGGTCAGAAGTAATAACGATTGCTATGGGGCTGGTAATTTGATTTAAATTAAGTAACATTGGCTGTCACATTAAATTGATATTGCTAATTGAGATTTTATAGCTTCTAGATTTACATGTATCTAATTTGTAAATCAGCGTTGGTTTCATAGAGGCTATAAGCCTAAATCAATTGCAGTTACTTTTATGTTTATATAGGCTATATTTATGAAAAGTAGGCATAACAATAATTTGAATGGTTGTCAGGGTCCCTATGGATGGTCTATTCTTTTACAAAGGCCCATGTTTTATTGGAATCTGAGAAGTCTTATCCCTGGTAGAGAGATCTCTAGCCCATTATCTTGGAGTTGGGTGTTGACAGAAGTGGAGTGTCCCATCTCTGTGCTCAGTTCCTGCCAGATGCAGGCATTTGATGGTTTCCAGAGGGTGACGATAATTTTCAACAGCTAGAGAAAGACTGGCTTTGTTATCACCTGTTAAATTGACACTTGCGGAACTAGAAGCTGGAACGTACTGCAAAGCACTTTGGTAGACCTTTGAAGAGAAAGAGCTGTGCATGTGTTCTGAGGACTAGGCTAAGCACGTAGACTGTTCTAAAGAGGTCTGTGGGAAGAAGAGGGTAACACAGCAACCGCCCATTGTCCTTCTTCCATGATTACCATCTTATGAAAACATCAGCATTTACTGCGCACTAAGCACAAATTGCAATCCTTGATATCTTTTTAAGAAAAATAATTCAATTTAGAGCAAGAATGAAAGAAATGCAGACATGAAAGCCCATGCTCACAGTTTAATCACACCCTTCAAAACCTGGCACATACTCTTTACCTCCTTTCAATTTCTAGTTTGTTCTGACTATTTGGGGAGAGGTTCACAGGAGAAACCTGTCTCTTTTAGCTAATAGTCTGTTCATGAAACAAACCGTTAGCAGACACTAACACTTTTCCAAATAAATTCATGTAGCTGCCACCTAAATGCCAATGACTAGGGCTACAGAGCACTTTGCTTTTATTTTGTGTAAGGACAGGGTAGGAACCCTTCCCTTTCCGTACTTTTATCTTTATCTGAAATGTAATCGGGGAGTTGAGGGACCATGGAAGCTTGGCTTTCTTTTTATTTCCTTGTGTAGCTTGATCCCCCCACTTCTCTCTTTCCTCCCTGGACCATTACCACTTATTACCTAATACTGAATTCTCTTCCCTTCCAAAGTATGGAGTTTCCTGTAGAATTTCCACAGACATAGACTGTCAAGCTAAATCTTGCTGTAAAGTTTTGCTCCCATAGAGAACTTTACTACAGAAAACAACTAAGCTTTTGTGTCTTAGGATGTCCTGGGGTTTAATTGCATACAGAGTCAAACAACCATAAATACCTAACTATAGATCTGAGGCATCAAGTTACTTTCTGTATGACGTAAAC
Organism: Acomys percivali; assembly: GCA_907169655.1. Classification (NCBI taxonomy): domain Eukaryota; kingdom Metazoa; phylum Chordata; class Mammalia; order Rodentia; family Muridae; genus Acomys; species Acomys percivali. Next base: position 182,023,256 of record OU015742.1, read on the forward strand.
CATTTTGAATAGAGCAAACTTAGTGCCCCTTATGTTGTGAGTGTCCAACAAACACTTGGCATTTTAATATATCTGCATTCTCTCTAATTTAAAGGTTGATAGCAAAATAGCACTTTGTTCCCTGTGTAAATAACTTGGTAGCACTGGTTATGAAAACTTTAGCAATGCTACATGTGTTAGATATCATGACATCACCACGATATTCTTAACTAAAATTTGTCCACAGTAGTAAAGATTCAGTTATGTTGTTGTGGGGAAATCCTATTAGCAATAAATAAGTGTGCTTGTTAAAGAAATAAGGCATTTGGGCTGGAGAGATAGCTTAGCAGGGAAAAAGAGCTTGCTGTTAAGACCTGTGGCCTGAGTTTTATCCTGAAATCCACAGAATGGAAGTTGAAAGCCAATTAGGCAAATTGTCCACTGAGTATCACATGCTCACCATGGCACAGATGTGCACACATGAACATATGTGCATGTGTGCATGCATACATACATGCATACATATGAAATAAATAAATAAATTGGAAGTAAATATATATATTTAATAAATATTATATATACATAATATATATATATATCACTATCATTTCTAGACAATTCAAGCCCACAGCAGACAAATGTTGTTTAAACAGGTTATGGTTTATGATGTCATTTCACTCAGCACAATACCATCCTGGATCCAGCAGGTTAATATCCATGTGTAGCTATTCTGTGTAAGCCCCGAACCAAGTATCATAATATGTTGTTCTTGGGTAATTCTGTTGAATTTATTAATTTGACAGTCACTTTTGTTTTTGGCCCTGGTATGATATATCTTTGTTAAAAATAGTTCAGGATATCTTTGCTTACATCAATGTCAACTTTCAAATTTAGTGACTTTTAAATCAGCACCTCATGTAAGTGAAAAGCAGAATTTTATATGTATGCAAAATCCTTAGTAGACAGATCAGGACTGACCCTTGGGCATAAGATAGGCTTGGACTTCCATATGTTAATGGAAACAAAATGCAGAGGGGAATCCTAATTACTTTAGTTTATTAAGAATCCCAGGACACCTTTTAGAATGGCAGAGGTGATGTTGGCCCTTATGTCCTGGACATGATCCAGTGTAGGTAATTGCTAATTACAATCTGTCTACCTGATTCCCCTGGCTCTTGCCTCAGAATGTTACTTTTTTTCACTTAGCAATATTTAACTTTTTTTTTTTCTCACGTGTGTCTATTAGAACATCTGCTTATTTTTTTTTATTCAGTGCTTGGCAGGGTTTGTTTCCCATATTGTTGTCTTTCATGATAGTTATCATTATCCAGTGGTTATCATTTTAATTATTTATATAGACAAAACAAACAAACAAACAAACAAACAAAAACACCCTTCACACAAGTCCTGTAAAAGTATCTACTGCTTTCACATTACTTAGGCTACAATAGGCTTTGTTAGTTTTATATGCAAGATTTCCATTCTGTTTTTGATAATTTATATATCACTGGCTTGTAGATTATACATTCTAATGTTATAACAACTTGGAGATGAGTCCCAAACAGAGCAAAAATTTTCATTGTCCTCAAGTATAGGAGAAAAATGTGAGCATTTACAACAGGATTAGGTGGATGTTCACCGAAATTTAGATGTATTAATGATGATTGGCCCTATCATGGAGTCCTCTCTGTATAGGAACTGTTCTAGTTTGAAGGCTAGCCCACTCTCGTTCTTGTTGTTAAATAACAATTAAGCACAGCTGAAAAACACAAAAATAAAAGGATGATTCAAAAGACTTCATGGATCACAAATGCAGAGCAAAATAATACCCTGATATTACAAACCCAAGAAAGAAATCAAAAACACCCTTAAATCTGTTTATGTTTCAGCCACTGATTTGGAGTGTGTTGCTTTGAGTTCAGGTGGGGGCCAAGTACATTTTACTTGTAATGTAGCTTTGGTATCCCTAGAAATCCCTTAGTGAACTCATTTGTTCCTTAGCAGCATCAGATGAATCAAAACATCTTTCTCACTGGCTAGAATGAGCTAAGTTTCCTCAGTGGGCTAAGTAGATTAGGAGGATTATGCCCATCTGCAGTGCTTAACTCTATGCTCCAAGTATCCCATACACATAGATTTTGAAGTCAATTTTCTCTATATCAACTTCCTTGATCATTCCGTCTTTTAGGATAAACCATTCTGAAAGACTCAAATATCACTTTCCACTATTTTCTGAAGGATGATATTTTAGCCATAAGTGGAAGTCTCATCCTGTGGTTTTTTTATTGATGACCCACTTGTTTTTCCCTGTGATGGAGGACTGTGCTCAGTCACCCTAGTGCCTACTCTGTGCCTCAGGCAAAGTAATCCAGCTGTAGTTTCCGGCTGGCATTTATGTTTCAGTCCATGAGGAACAACAGTTGCTTCCATGGTGAGTAGGAACATCATTTATTCATAAGCACAACTTGAGCTAGAACTAAGCTAGAACTGACTGGCCATTTTTCCCACAGTGGCCATTTGGCCAGATAAGGGGGATGAGTGTTTTCAGAATTTTTTTTTTTGATGTTGTTGTTGTTTTTTTGAGATTTTGAGATGTCAGGGAAGATTTTGATATCACAATCACAAGAGAGAAAGAAAGAAGAAAAGAAAGAAAGCAGGGCCTAGAGAGCTGCCTCAGTGGTTCTGGCCTCACTGAGTACTAAACTCCTAACTGCACATACTCCCACACAGACACACAGAATTACACGTAAATAAAAATAAAACCAATCTGTAAAAGAAAGATTAAAAACAACCACAACAGAAAGAAAGCTTTTAAAGAACACCCAAGGTCTAATGTCAATTTCTCCTTGTGGCTGTCTAACTGTTTTTTTGATATTTGCAGACAGGCACTGACTTTTTTCCCAAACTATTTGCCACCATGCTAGAAGTACACTTGTGCTGGTTAGAAGCAAAAAAGTTGGTGACTTTTTCATATACGAGGAGAAAGTTGATTTCTTGTCTTATTCACTTGCAAGAATGGATAAAATGATTGGAGAAAGGCTTTCCTTTAAGTAAATAAAAGTATGGTCAGACACTGTTTGTAGCCTCAGAGTTTCTATGTTCATTTTAAGAAGACCGGTGACAGTGATTTTTTTTATATTAAAAATTACTGTGTAAGTGAGTGGTTGTTAATGCAGAAACCCATAGTTTGGAAAATATACCAAGAAAAAGTGATAGAAGAGCACCCACTTCTCCATGGGATGGCTGCCTGTATCACTCCTTCATGGCCCAAGAGGCATCACGGAAGAAAGGGGAAATAATGTTTGACTCAGAAGATAGGATGATTGGCTGCAAAAATCTGTCTTCTGGACATGATATGAACTCATGTACTTGTGGTAATCCATACAAGACCTGCACTAAATTGGCCCTGTCAACATTTCGTTATAAAAGAAGAAAGGAGGGTCCATAGGGCTCTGCCCTTCTTGGAGGGACTATGGTTGGAAATGGAGGTGACACTTTATTTGATGGTGGAGTCCCTAGTAAATAACCCCTCCACCTACATAGGCAATAAGTAGTCATTAAACGCACTAGGACACACACAGTAAGAAGACATGAAAATAAGATAGGAACCTGTTGAGAAGAAGGATCTTAGTTGGAAAGAGAGGAGGGTGAGGGAGGGAGCAGGAGGTGAAAATGACTAAAATTCATTATATAGATGCATAAAACTGTCAAACAATAAAAATTAAAAACATTATGACTGCAGTCCTTGGGAGAGGAGGTACTGATTCAAACTGAGAATTGTATAGAGTCCCCTCAATGAAGTGGAAGTGGTGTGTGTGTGTGTGTGTGTGTGTGTGTGTGTGTGTGTGTGTGTGT
>OU015742.1:182028748-182049726 GCA_907169655.1 Acomys percivali
GGGTGCTATGGATTTCAAACTCAGGGTCTCGTGCTTGAACACTGAGTGTTCTCTCTTTCTTTCTTAGACATATCCCAAGACCTCAGGGTATTCAGTCAATGCCAAGTCCAGATCATGCCTTTTGTACTCCAGGCTTCTATGACACTGGCTGGAAAACCACTCACACTAGTCCCTAGTACAAGAATGAGTATCCTGCCCAAAGGCAAGGATTCTCACTGGAGATTATGTAGCTCTGGAGATCCAAGAAAATTCACAGTCTGGATCCTGTTCCTAGAGCAATTACGTGTAAAGGATGATAAATGAATGAACACATATAGACAGGGAGTACAAGTAGTCTACAAGACTACAAATTGCAATCCAGGAGTTTCACCAACTCATCCCCAGATTAATAAAACTTGCTAAAGTGCTGAAATGAAAGGTGTTGTACTAACGGTTATGGCTTTTTAAGAAGGCAAGATACAATTAAAATCATTCAAGGAAGGAGACCCTATGTCCTGAGTCTAGGAGGGTCCTAAACGTCAAGTTCCTAGTTGTCAAGTCTGAGAGGTGTTGTCAGTAGCATAAACTCTTCCCACCAACAGTGTAATATGGCAAGTATAGTACACTGCTGCCTGGGGAAAGCTGACTCCAGTCTTACTTTCAAGAGGCTTTGGGATTTCACCATATAATCATAGTTGGCTGCCCTCATAGCTGCCCTCAGTCCTTAGCCTGTCCTTGGAGCTGATGTTGTGAGCTAAATGCTGCAATATCCAGGGCTGACCTTATGACATGTTAAATCAGTACTATAAAACGTGCTTTAGCTTTTTAACAGGTCCACCCTTTCCTAATGAGAGAAAGAGGAAGCCTGAGTTCTCTTCCCATCTTGAAGCAAGGCAGAAGGACAGGCTGCTTGGGATTTCCTAGTCCTAGTGAGTATGTTTATAGGGAACAGAATGCCACAAGTTACTTTAATCCAAGTGTCTGCTTGCAATTGCTAACCTAGGGTATGTCATTCTGTAATTTCTTCCTCTACTTCTTTCCTTCCCAGGGCAACATAACTTTCAGTAATCATCATTTAATGATTCAGTAACTCCCTATATTTCTATTTTTAACATAGTTTTTTAAAAACTCACAAAGGGGAATATTTTTAATGATATCACCTTCTGGAGAAACATTTTATGAATGACCTAAAATTTAAACTCACCAAATAAAAGCACTGTAAAGTTCTTTTGTTCAGTTTCACTGAGTAAGTGAAATGGAAGTTAGTCAAATGTTTTCATACTTTGTGTGTGACTTTTCTTGTGTGAGTTAACATTCTGTCACTATAACAAATGCCTGGAACAATCAACCTAGAAAGATAAAACTTTGATTTTGGAATCACAGATTTTGAAGTTGTAGCTTATGGTCAGCTTGGTTCCTGCTCTTTTGCTCTGAAGAGGGTCTATGACCAATGCAACTTATATAAAGAAAATATTTAACTGAAGATGGGCTTGCTTACAATATCAGAGGGTCAGTCCATTATTATCACTGCAGGAAGCATGGCACTAGGCTTGCAGACATAGCTGGAGCACTAGCCAAGATTGTACATCTGATCCACAGGCAGGAAACAGAGAGAGAGAGAGAGAGAGAGAGAGAGAGAGAGAGAGAGAGAGAGAGAGAGAGAGAGAGAGACAGAGAGACAGAGAGACAGAGAGACAGAGAGAGAGACAGAGACAGACAGACAGACAGACAGACACAGAGACAGAGACAGAGACAAACAGATGGACAGAGACAGAGACAAAGAGAGACAGAGAGATAGAGACAGAGAGAGACAGCGATGGAGACAGACTGAGTCTGGTGTGGGCTTGTGAGTCCTCAAAGTCCACCCCCAGTGACACACCTTCTCCAACAAAGGCACAGCTCCTAATCCTTTCTATTTTTTTATTTTTTTCATTTTATTTATTTATTTTTTATTAATTTATTCTTGTTACATCTCAATGGTTATCCCATCCCTTGTATCCTCCTATTCTCCCCTCCCTCCCATTTTCCCCTTATTCCCCTCCCCTATGACTGTTCCTGAGGGGGATTACCTCCCCCTGTATATGCTCATAGGGTATCAAGTCTCTTCTCGGTGACTGCTGTCCTTCCTCTAAGTGCCACCAGGTCTCCCCCTCCAGGGGACATGGGTCAAATGTGAGGCACCAGAATATGTGAGAAAGTCATATCCCACTCTCCACTCAAGTGTGGAGAGTGTTCTGACCATTGGCTAGATCTGGGTAGGGGTTTAAAGTTTACTGCCTGTCTTGTCCTTGGCTGGTGCCTTAGTTTGAGCGGGACCCCTTGACCCAAATCTGCCTATCATAATGTTCTACTTGTAGGTTTCTAGGACCCACTGGATCCTTCTACATTGCTGTTCTCACATGGTTCTCTCATCTAGAGTCCCAATAGGATGTCCTCCCCTCTGTCCCAGTTTCCTGGTAAGGGAAGACTTTCGTGGGGCATGCCCCTTGGGCTAGTATGTAGATATAAGTGAGTATATACCATTTGAGTCTTTTTGCTTCTGGGTTAACTCACTCATTATGATCATCTCTAGCTCAATCCATTTATCCACAAATTTCGGGAATTCCTTGTTTTTAATAGCTGAGTAGTATTCCATAGTGTATATGTACCACAGTTTCTTTATCCATTCTTCTACTGAGGGACATTTAGGCTGTTTCCATGATCTGGCTATTATGAATAAGGCTGCTATGAACATGGTTGAGCAAATGATAAAAGACAGAAGAAAAACGAGAACGTGAGACCTCCTAATCCTTTCTAAAGAGTTCTCTACCAGTTGGGAACCAAATCTTCAAATATGAGCCTATGGTTGGGAACTCTTATTCAAACCACTACATGGCCCTTTAGTCCCATTTTCTCTGAGCCTTTGACAAGACAACACCTCGTTGAAGCCTATAGTAGAGTAAACAAGCAAACAAACAAAACACTCAATTCATAATCTAAAAACGAGTGGGAAAGAAAGGCGCTGGGTTGCCACTATGAGTTTCTTTTTTGTTGTTGTTGTTCTTTTTTTTTTTTAACTCTGTTTTATTTTCATGTCAACCATATTAGACAGAAACTGATGAAAAATAGGTTCCCCACTCTAGTGAGACTGCCATAGACAGGGCAGCTTCAGATCCAGACATGTTTGTTACATTTCTTGTGCCTTTCACCATCATCATCTCCCACCCAGGCCCGTCACCTACTGTTGCTTCCCTTGATTCAGTTCTAATATTGGTGTCTATTTTGCACAGCTTTTCTTTGTTTGTTGTTTATCTTATATGTGGTACAAAGGCAAACCATACATAGAATTATGAATTTTTATCTTTTCTGACCAATATGCTGCATGTGGTGACTGACTCTGACATGAACTCTGGTGTCCCATATTTGACCACTTCCCCTTGGTGGGGTGGCCTGGTGGCACTCAGAGAAAGAATAGGAAGGCTACCAAGATTAGATTTGATAGTCTGTGACCATATGGTAAGAGAGGAGGTCCCTTCTGTCACTATAAGTTTCAAAGTGGACTCAAACCCAGTTGTGGTTTGAATCCAAAATAGTCACAACAGGATGATGTTTGGACACATGCTCCTCACCTAGTTCTGTTTTTCTGGGTTGCTGTAGACTTTCTAGGAGGTGAGAAGACCTATGTTATTCATAAAGTAAACCTTACACATTTATCCTGGTCCTTCCTCTGTCTCCTCTGCTTCTTAGTACACTGTGATATGAATAGCATCTGTCACATATTCCCACTGCTATAAACTGTGCTCTTCCTTTTGCCTTCTCTGCCTGGATGGGATGGAACTATAGACCAAGAAAGAAGTCTTACTCCCTTGTTCCTGTCTGGTATTTTAGTTACAATACTACTTAATGATATTAAGATTGCATAATGGACCCCAGTTACTAAATGTTCCAGCATCCTTGTGAACAAACATCTGTCACATGAACTTTTTGGGAATTCTTAAGATCTAAGCCGTAGAATCCTGTTTTCTCTATTTTGTCTTTATTATCACCACTCTTACTTCATATTTCAAATGTAGTGTTTAAACAATGACATATGTAGTTCCACAGTGTTGGAAACATACATCCAAATGTGAATCATGTGCTAATCAGTGAGGTACATTACATACCTCAATATTAGATGGGGGAGGGTGCTAATTATGTAACTGGAAGTTCTTTCAATCTTATTCCATGTAATATATAGTGGTTAAAAAATAATAAGTGATAAAATGTGTCAATTTGGATCTTATATGTAGAATATGAAACTCAGCAATAATTTCTGTAAATATTTAAAGCATTAATCATTCAAGATTTGTGTGTGTATGTCTGTTGTTTTATAACTAACATTGTTAGTCCTTGTCACAGGAGAGAAAAATTAAATTTTGTCACTTTAAACTCAGTCACATATTCTCCATAGAACAAAAGATTGTGGTTTTCCTCATAATTCAGTATTTTGTAAGCCATGGGATTCCTCATATTCTTTCCTTGCCTAAGGTGAGACATATTCTGAGAAGGGGCTGGAATTGTTCATGCAGTCCTGCATGGTTCCCTGGTACTATTTACAACCCTAATTAAATGAAGGATTATAGAAATGGGAAGATAGCTGTAAATAGTGTTGTCTATTTTTATCGGTCTTTGGTGTCTGGAGGAAATGCTGTTGAGTATCTTTCCTTGAATTTCTGTTAACTCGGGGTATGGGGTCTGTTATGTTCTGCTTTTGTTATTCTATTGGCTTTAAAAACAGTCTTCTGAAGCTGATCAATGTGGAAATCAGACAAGGTTGTTCTTAGCCATTGTAAAGATGGATATAAGGAAGGAGAAATGAAGTGAAAATAGGAGGGTTTTTGATAATGCGAGAACAGTGGACTCAATCCTTCTGACAACATATAAATATATCTTGGCAGTTGTGTTGAGTGTACCAGTAGCTGTTCCATCTTGTCTTGTCCCCGTTTACCTGCATCCTATCCTCTGCAAGCCATGGAGTACATCCACTGGTCTGCAGCCTTGATCTCTCTTCTAAAAGATGCTGCATGTCTTGATTAGCTATTTAAGATTTTCCAAGTCATTAGCTTGTATTAGATCCAAAACTGTAACTTCTGTCTTTCTGCTACACCCAGCCAATGGTTCTCTTCTACCTACATGCATTGTATTTTTGGAGCATGTGGAACATTTTTCTGAAATAATCTCACTTGAGCCCTGAGTACTCTACAGGATACAGAATATTAGTATTTCTATATGTAAAATAATAGAAACCAATGAAGGTTAAGTAGTTGCCCTCAGTCGGCATATTGGTAGTTATTAGATCCATTTTTTTTTTTTAAATGCTAGACGTATGATGACAACCTATGTTATCATCGCAGCTCATGGCTCCTTTAAACATTTCCAGGTCTACAAATATTCCTGCGTAGATCCCCCTAAATTAACGACGACACCCTTCTTTAGTTCCCCTTGTTCCAGGATCTGCTTGAAGACATTATGGATACTTCCCAGACTCCTGTGCTGTGCTGTAACTGCCTCCTTGTTCACGCTCATCTCTGTTTCCTTTGTGTACTATTCTTCTTCTCCAACTTTTCTTAACTACATCCTCAAAGTACAATTTAATCATATTTCCTACATCTGCAAAGCATTGCTTCCTTCACTCTAAATTACAACCCTTTAATAACTGACCTCATTTAGCATTAAGCAGCTGTTTATTTCGCTTCTTGAATGTGTTTTACTTCTCGCTAAATATTTTTTTTAACTCCTTTTGAATTGCTGCACCATGGGTGCATAATTAATCTGCACATGTACTGTATCTTGGAGCTTGCGTGTTTACTGCTCTAGAGTAGTGGGACCTGAGAGAACGGAGCCAATGAAAGAGGCAGACTAGAGTGTTGTGCAGTAGATGACCTTATTCAGGGCATCAGACACTTTTGTCTCTGAGGGTTAAGAAGAGTCACACAAGTAAAATGTACAATCACAAGGGCCAGCCGCAGGTGGTGGCCAAGCCGCGTGCGGCAAAGACATGTTTTTCCATAGAGGCATATAAACAAATATCGATAGCCAGTTGTAAACCCACTCGTATCACCTACACACGGTTGAAGCACAAAAGCACAATCCAAGAACGATTACATGTTGTTGAATAAACTGAGGTCGCAAGAATTGTCTGAGTTTCTTGGAGTTTTCTTATAAGCACTTAGAAATCTCCTCCCATAACTCCATTCTTGCACCGTGTTCTGGCATGAATGTTTTTCTTAAATATGCTTATTTAATTCCTAAGATAATGTACAAGAGATATAATGTTAATATCTCCATATATAAAATAACTGAAGTACTATAATGTTAGCTAGTTTTCTCCCAGTTGGTACATGGATAACTATTAGATCCAGATTTAAAAGTGCTTGACATACAATGACAACCTACATTCTCTGCATAGCTCGTAGGTTCCTTCAAAGTGTCTAGATCTATAAGTATACTCATTTTGATCTCTCTAAATTAATGGAAATGCTCACCAACTGGAGGGTTAAAAAGAAATGAGTGGGTTGGTAAGTGGGTGGTGGCAGTGCTGCGTATACTGAGGAGCTTCATAGTTCTGCTGAATTTCAGGACAGTGTTCTCAGGGTTACCTGATCAGTAATAACAACCCAGATAAGATGGATTGAGTGCATTTCCTACAATAGAAGCAAATGATGTTTGAAAGCAAAGTTACAACATTTTGTATTTTGTCTCTTCATCCCAGTTTAAGGTTATACACAAAAGTCAAGTAAACATGCAATTACCTAGTGTGGTTCACAACGTGACATTGATCTCAATGTAACATCCGCAAAGAGACTAACTTCTCTCTAAATTCCCAAGTGACTTCAAATGAATAGAGAAATAAATGAAAAGATGGTGCAAGTGCTTCTGGGTTTCCTATTTTGCCATATTCCAAAACTCAAGAGGCTGAGACAGGAGGATTGTTGTCAATACCGAGCTAGCCTGTGCTACATAGTGAGTTCTAGGCCAGCCTGAGACTCTAACTCAGAAGCAAAACAAAATGGTAAAAATAGTAGTGTCTGCATTCCAAGATGTTTGGGGTAGACTGAAAGGATAGAAACTGAGCCCTCAGTATAAAGCTTATATATAGAAGTGCTAAGGAGCTTGTGGTGTCTTGATATTGCTAGTAGGAGGCCGTGTATTTTACTACCTTAAAAAATAACAAAACAAAACAAAAAACTAAAATGCACTTCTTTAGTGAAATTTGCTTGATTTTTTTTTTTTTTTTGCTGTAATTTTTCTCCTATTTGTCTAAGCATGCATCTCCTTTTTCTAAATGTATTTTTCACTTTCCCTCCCCTTGGGATATTATATTTCTTTTTAAAATGATAATTAATTCACATTACATCCTGATTGTAATCCCCTCACTCTTATGTTCCTGTGCCCACCCTCCCTCCCTCTTCAGCCCCTAGACCTCTGACAGGTGGGGTCCTCATCCCCCACCATCTGACAACAGCCTATCAGGTCTCATCTGGTTAGCCTGCTTTCCTTCCCTTCCTCTGTGTTCCCACAGGCTCTGTTAAGGGGCAGTGATCAAATTGCAGGCACCAGAATTCCTATCAGAGGTAGTCCCCAGCTCTCCTCATCCCCACCTCTGTCCCCATGTGGAGAATAAGCTATCCCATAGGCTACATCTGAACACAGGGAGTGTAGGTTCTCTGCTTACAATGTCCTTGGTTGGTGCATCAGTTTCTGTAGCCCACCTGCTCCTGTCCAGATCTGCTAGCCTTGATGGTCTTCTCGTGGAGCTCCTGACAAGCCCCCATGCCCTGTCCTTCCATCTTCCAACTCTTCCATACAACACGCAGCACTCTTTCAGAGTCCCGCTGTGAGTCCTAGTATCTGTCCTGATCCCCCACTGGGTGGAGTCTCTCAGAGGACATCTATGTTGGGCTAATATCCACTTATAAGTGATTATATACCATGTGTATCTTTCTGGGTCTGGGTTACCTCACTCAGATGATCTTTTCTAGTTCTACCCATTTGCCTGCAAATTTCAAGATTTCCTTGTTTTTGAGAGCTGAGTAGTATTCTATTGTTCAAGTGTACCACAGTTTCTTTATTCATTCTTCTGTTGAAGGACATCTAGGTTGTTTCCAGATTCTGGCTATTAGGAATAAATCTGCTATGAACATAGTTGAGCAAATGTCCTTGCTGTATAGTAGAGCATCTTTTGTGTATATGCCCAGAAGTTGTATAGCTGGGTCTTGAGGTAGCACTATTACCAATTTTTCTGAGCATCAGATTAATTTCCAACATGTTTGTACAAGTTTGCACTCCCACTGGCAGATCTTTACCCACTCTACACCCAAGAAATTAAACACGACCAAACTAAATAATCCAATTAAAAATGGGGTACAGAGCTAAACAGAGAATTCTCAACAGAGGACTATTGAATGGCTGAGAAACACTTAAAGAAATGCTCAGTGTCCTTAGTCATCAGAGAAATGCAAATTAAAATTACTCAAATTCCATCTTCTACCTACCAATCACAATGGCTAAGGTCAAAAATTCAAATGGCAGCACTTGCTGGCAAGGATGTGGAGAAAGGGGAATACTCCTCTAAATGCATTTTCTAATATAGTCTTATTTGCTGAATATTAACTCAAGAAAGATATGCTTGCCTGATGGAGAAAGAAGAGGGTGTCTATGTGAACAGCATGGTGTCTGGAGTGAGTGACTTCCCTCTGTCCACCCCACCCTAGCCTATCTTTCTTTTCCTATGAACTCATTTTCACTGAAGCTACTCTAGAAATAACTGCACAGCTATTAGAAACAATTCTAAAATCATTACAATCTTCTGATATTTGACATCTTTTGCAGTGGTAATGACTTTTAGATAAGAGGATTAAACTGATTGCATCTGTGGAGTTCTGTACACCATCAACAGTACGCCTTTCAATTTTAGGAACTCACCACAGACACTTAGTTGGTTGCTTGGAAAATCAACATGAAGAGGTTTTGTTTTCCTGGACAATTTAATTATTAATTTACTTATGTATTGTTATTTTGAGACAGAATCCATGTCACAAGGTTTTGCTTAAACACTCAATAAGTCTAAGGATGGCCATAAACTCTTCATCATCTTGTCTCTGGCTCAGAAGTAGAGATTGCAGGTGTGTATCACAATACCTACTTTATTATTATTATTATTATTATTATTATTATTATTATTATTAATCATTATTGTATCATCATTGTTGCTACTACTCCTACTACTTCTACTGGCTCCTCCTAATGGCTAGGGCAACAAGCAGTAAAGTACATGGAGAATTTAACTGAAGACAGTTTTCCAGGTATAACTTTCCACTCATCCTTTAGTGGTCTCAGGCACTGTAATGTGTGATAAATTAAACAATGATCTAAGGAAGGGTCATGTTATGGCAATTCAACACTTAGATACACTTTTGTAAGAATGTAGGAGAAAGTGTTTGTGAATCCAGTAAATCAATGAACAGACATAGGGAGATGGCTTAGTGAGTAAAGGCACTTGCTGCTAACCTGAGTTCTATCCCAAGGAACCATGTTGTGGAAGGAGGGAATTGGTTCTTGCAAAAACTCCCAGTGAACTTTCTGCCACATGCATGCATATGCATGACAGAAATAGACACACATCAATTAATCAAATAATTGAATAAAATACTATACATACTAGGGGTTTACTTCTGTGACTCCATAGACATATACACTTGGCTGAAGGACCAGGAGGAAGTCACTACATAATTGCTTATAGTTGAAGAGAAGGTTGGGACTTACATAGAAATGAAGGGAGAGAGAAGGTAGACAGAAGATTATTGGAGCAATGGGAACCTTGTTGGACATGAGATACAACACTGGAAACCTTGACCCTATATATCAGTGTTTCACGTAGATTTGGAGAAGACTGCCTGCCTTACAGCCCTACCATGGTACTCATACAACTTTCGTGCCTATGCACTCTGCCCAACATCTGAAGATGCTGGCCTGGCAATGACAATAGTAGAAGAGAAAATAACAGCTGAAGGACCAGGGGCTCTCCTTACTGAGACTGGGGGCAACAGAGGAAGTAGTGAGCTCTTCCTATGATTGAAAGATTCAGCTGAGTGGTGAGTGGATGGAGCAAGAGAAAAGCAAAGCCCTATGTATACTGGATGAATGAATGCATAAACTCACTTCTGGCTTTTTTATATATACCCATAATCCTAGCACTGGAGAGACAGAGTTAGAAGCAGCACAAGTTCAAAGCTAGCCTAAACTAGCTAATTCAAGGCTAACCAGTACTAGGAAGTGATATGCTGCCTCAAAAACATAAGTAAATAACTCTTTGGCTTCTCAAAAGATTTTGAGCAATAGTGAAAGTCATGTGGTTGGAATAATTGGCTTCTATTATGATTAAAGTAAGTGAAGTGACTTTGCCCTTTCTGCTTTAATGGAGAGTATCTTTTATGTCTAGTAGGCAGATCTAGCCCTTTGAGAGAATAGGAAGTCTAAGTCTTAATGGATGCGTCTAGTTCATGTATCACAGTTGCATGACAAATGACCTCTTTTATGTTAGGAACTGCGCAAGGATGTTAATTGTAGTAAAGTGACTTGTTCTTACAGCATTAGGATGTATTTGATCAGAAGAAAAAAAAACTGCAGAGCAACGAAAGTAGAACAAATCCCAGACATTGCCTGCTTTGCTATACCTCTGGGGAGTCATATCCAAGGGTATGCCATTTTCCCCTCAAAGATAGTAGAATAGCCTTAAAGAGTGAGAATGAGAACTTGGAAAAAGACTGAATAATTCTAAACAGGTAGAACTGGAATGAATGGAACATGATGTTCTTTTTCATTTTATAAAGCATTTGTTACCAAAACCTAAACATGGCAAGAACCATGGATTCCTTTTTTAGAAGTATATCTTCAAAGACATGATTTTGTAAATAGAGAGCCACTACTGACTTCTTAATTAGCATAGACTCACTGCTGATTTCCCCATGCTTCAGCCTGTTAATGCATATTTGGTTTTATGGTACATGCCGACGACCATACAACTGCCTGCTTGTTTACTTGATCATAGTAACAGAGAAATTGACTTCTAATTTTTCCCTTTCTCAGAGCCCTGGGAGACTTAGGTGCTGGATTCATGGCAATGCTAGCTATAGTCAATCATAATTAGGATTCTAAATCGATGCACAATGTAAGCCAGGGCATGGAATATTTTTCATTATTTGTTTGAACAAATGTCACATAACCCAAAAGCAGCAAAACAATGTACACAAGGAAAGATGAGGGTTTTTTTCATGTGTGTGTAATAATCTTGTGAAATTTAAATTTTGTGCATTGAGTTGACATAAAACTTATGGAATGTTATAGTCTGGTGCACACATTCAATATGTAATAATCAACTCAGGGAAATGAACGTTTTTTTTTTCCTCTTGACGTATGATCACTTTTATGCGCTGGGTTCCTGTAAACACCCTTCCTTCTAATCATCTTGTCGTGTTTAATAACTGCTGTGGGCTGAATCTTTCCTATTGTTTTATATAACATGAATACTACTTTCCCTCCCTAAGTTCTGGTTCCCGTTGTCTGCCTTTCCACTGTTAGGCTCTCCAGCCCCTGCTCTCTCCAACTAACCTCGATCCCACTCCCTGCTTCTCTGTCACCCACTTTCAGTGTTCCACAAATGAGTGAGAACATGTGGTATTTGACTTTTAATACCTAGATTATTTTTACCTAACATAGTATCTCCTAGGTCCACCCAAGCTGTGGCAAATAAAATGATTTCACTTTTTTTGTGGCTGGGTAATATTCCATATTTTAAATGTGTCCCTCTTCAAAAATGTATTCGCCTGTTGATATATATCTTGGTTGGTCCTGTGAATACAAACTTAATAACCATAAATGGGAAGCTTTATTTTTCCCTGGATGTTAGATAAAAGACAAAGTAAAGAACTTAAAGAGATATACCTAGAACTTGATTCTTCAGTAAAGACTCTATTTCTTAAGTAATTTTGTTTTGTTCCAAATTGTTCATTGTGCAATATCAGTTGCTTTTTGTTGTGTGGGAAGATTATTGGAAATCAACTTTGAAAAAAATATACTACATGCTGGTCAGTCACTCTATTTTGCTTCTAAAGTCTGGTTTGGCTTGCGTTCCAGTCCAGGCAAACATTTCACTGGTGAACACATATTTGCGCTCAGATTCATTTAAAAGCTATTGATTCTTCAGCAAAGAAAAAGATCCATGATAAATAAACTGCATTTCCCTCTACATGTGGCATCTTCTTGCTGTTATGATCTGTGTTGACATTTAAGGACCATTGTCTATGGAAATAATAGTGTTGATCATGAAAAGTCTCTGGATCTTAATTCTTCATTGGTAAGAAGCCTTGTACAGACATAGGCTCCTTATAAAGAGTTTTTAATAGTTACTGGAAAGCTGAGCTAGAGTATAATTAACTTATTTAAAAATCATCTTAGGACTTTTGCACAGAGCTGGGTTGGGAAACTGCTTACCAATCATTTGAAAAGCCATGGTTCCACTCCCCTACCTCCCATTATATACTGGGCTCTATAGCCAATACTTGAGCAATGAAGACAAGAAGACCAGGAGTTAAAGACCAACCTTGGCAGCGTAGTAAGTTCAAGGCTATCTTAGACTACAAGAGCTTCTGTCTTAAAAAAATACATTTTTTAAAACATCAATAAAAAAAACAAATTTATTTAGTTTGTTATGAATATGCATGCTGATGGTCAGGATGTGAAAAGGCTTAGTTAGATTCAGGAAATAATTTTGAAAACAAACTGTTCACCAGCATAACATGGGTTCCAACTTCCTTTCTACAGGTCCTTCCTCTCATCTTCTTATCACCTCCTTTCTTTCATTTGCTTTATCACTTCTCGGCTCTTGTGCATAGTACAAAAAGCCAGTAGAACATATTACAGATTGAGACATGAGGTGAGCAAATTCTACTTTTGTAGCTCTTGGATTTCTGTGCACCTTTGAGATTAGGCCCTAGCAATACCAGGATGGGTTCTTCAAGAGTAGAAACTACAGCAATCATTTTCATCCTAGACTCTTGTGATGATTTGTGTATTATGACCTTCACTGACACCAGCACTAGCTCTTTACAAATATTACCATAATTTAGTTTCTTGACTCCTAATTAATTAAAAGACAATTATACAATGTATTTCCCTAACAGTAACAGCTGTAGACTCCAGAGAACGGCTGCTTTATTTTTAATACTTTATCCAAGTGAGCCTGGTGGTTATTGAATATCAATAACTCCTACCCTTATAAACCTATTTAGTCATGTGGATTACGGTCTCAGTGCTGTTCTCTTCTCTCCGTGGGTGAGCTTTTCTATTTTTCTTAATGGGATGGTGTGCCAGACTTTTAAAAAGTTATTTACTTAATTTATTTTTGAAATTATACTAACTGTGTGTGTGTGTGTGTGTGTGTGTGTGTGTGTGTATGTGTGTGTGTGTACATGTGTGCATATGCATGCACTTACACAAATGTGGATGTCAGGAGACACTTGTGGGAGTCAGTTCTCTCCTTCTACATGGTGGGACGAAGGATTGAACTTGGGTCCTCACTCTTGGCAGCAAGTGCCTTGCCTAGCTGAGCCATTTCACTGGTTCTGAACCATAGTTAAAGCTTCACCTCCCTGACTACAGACCACAGCAGCCCTACATTGGCAGCACATCTTACTAAGTTCCATGTAGGATGTCTCTGTTTCTTCTGAAAGAAAAGTGTTATGAAAATATAAGTCATTCCTCTTTTTAAACATGAAAGCACATGATTTTTACCATTATTGCTATGTTTCACCTTTATTTCTCTTTGGAGCATATTTATTTCCATTTTATCACTAGGTCTTTGTCATAATCACCACATTCTTGTGTCTAGCAAGTCCTTGGATCTTTGATGGACAATTCCTTAAAGTGCTGTCAACATCTCTCCTCATTTGCATAGTTTTAGCATCAGGGTAGCAGTGGGGTAAAGCTAATGGCAATTTCACTTAAGATACATTTTTCCTAGTTTGAAATACATATTCAACCATGCATATAGATTTCCTAAGTGTCAGAGAGAGAGAGAGAAAGGAAGAGGTGCTAGAGCTGTAGGTCTCAATCTTCCTACTGCTGCTGATCCTTAATTCAGTTCCTTATGTCATGGTGACCCCCAACCATAAAATTATTTTTGTTGCTATTTCATATCTGTAATTTTGCCACTGTTATGAATCATATTGTAAATATCTAATTTGCAGTGTATCCAATATGTGACCACTGTGAAAGGATCATTTGATTCCCTGAAAGAGTCACAACTCACAGATTGAGAATTTCTGTGCCTGAGGGAGGTATCTTGAGGTGTAATGAAAGAGTTGGAGTGGGAAGGCTCTGTGAGTATTAAGATCATAAAGTAAGAAGGTGTCACCAATAATATAAAATGTGTCCTTACTTAGGTGCATGTTGTATCTTCCAAACACTGACAGGGAGTATATAGACCTAAACTTGAATGGAAAAAGGCCTTTTCTATTTCACATGTGTAGTATTTATTTGCCATGTAATGGTACTTACTATCTGGGTAGTAAAGTTACCAGGTGAGAATTACCTCATCATTCTTAAATAAAGTTTTCATATTCATCTCAGAAAAGTCACCTGTAAGGTATCAATTCTGAGAAATTTCTATTTTTTTTCCCCATTCTGAGATAGAAATAGCTCTCAGGTACTAGACACCTAGATTTGAGTTGTGGTCTTACGCATTACTGTATCCATGGTATGATCATGTAAATATTATATGAGAATTTTAGACTTGCTTATTTGATGCCCATCTCAGTTTTGTCTCCTTTTGGCATCAGAGGACAGTAGTTCATGTAACTGTCCCCTTAATCTCTTCTTGTGAATACAAAGCTCAGCTGGCCATATCCTGTAGGTTTCTTCACAGTAATATTTTCTATCTGAATCTAATTGTTGGTTTGGTGGATGAGCTGTATGGTAGATTAAATTCTGGCTTGCTCTTTGGTTTGTTCCTGAGGCTTTCTGGGATTTAAAGTGAGAGAACAGATTTGTGTCACTAAAGTTGGCAGCCTGGTTCAGAAGAGCACAGAAAGCCAAGCTGTTGATCAAGAAGCACCAAATTGACCATGGTCAAAGTGGGCTAAGGAATGGATTAAAAAGAAGACGTTGGCTCTATCTCACTAACCCATAAGTTCATTGTGACAAAATATTGGTTTGAGTTTTAACTTCTTCACTGTCTCACTAATGTCTTTCAATTTTTTATGGCTACCTTTTCGTGGTTTTGTTTCTGTTTTAATATATGGCTCTTTCAATGTATTCAGTTTATGTCGACTTTGAGATATGTCTCTATTTTGTTTTGAGACTTATTTGGAGCTCATGATCATTGCCCAGAAAGATATTGTTTCTTTTATAAATATAATTGGAAATTTTCAGCATATAGAATGTTTAAGGGATAATGGAAACAGCCTAGCTACAAAAAGGAGCCAACTAGAAGATATATATAGTAAATGAGAACTGAGTATAAGCTATTTAGAATATATTTTATCAAAAAATTGCTTTTTAAGTGGCACTTTCCTTTGCTGCAGAAGACATTATTGAACAGAAAACAAGCCCAATGTGATTCAATTTAAATTTATCACTCTATTATTTTAATATATTTATTCATGGTTAACAAGTCATTAAGCACTAAATTGCTGACTGTTAATGAGTCTGATGCTAAAATTGAGCTGACTTAACTTTTACTGTAAAATAACAATACCATTATTGCATAAAGCGATAATAAAAATTAACCAAATGCTATTGGATATGGAGTGGAAAACAGATTTGGGGCATGTAATGGAACATGAAACAGCTGTTCATATCTACCAAAACATAGTAAGCTTTCTTGTCTTATGCCGTGATGTAGTGTACAAAACAGAATGTCACATATATTCAATTAGCACAGTTTTTACAGTATTTCTATAGGAAGAGACTGCTAGAAGGTTTAAATAAGAAATCCAACATGCATCCCGAATACCTGAGATTTCTGTAGTCTGTTATTTTCCACAATGGAGTTCAGAGGCCAACCTCAGTTGTCAGATCTTTGGATGCGCTCCATTTTGTCTATTGAGACATTATCTTTCCATAGCCTAGGTTCACTAAGTAGACTAGGATGCCAACCTGACCTACAAGTTCCAGTAATCTGCTTTTCTCTGCCTCTATGACTGGTTATTTTTAAAAGAGTATTATTTTGTTTTGCCTCCATATATGTATGTAAGTCATGTACATTTCTGGTGTCTGCTGAGGTCAGGAGACTATGTTAGATCTCATAGAATAAGAGTAGTTTTAAGATCTGAGTTGAATTTGGGTTCTTGAGTTCTGTAGACTTCTGGTAAGACAATTTCACAATACGCTCTGAAAGTTTCATCCTAGTCATTGTTAGACCTCTTCCTCAGTAGCCATGGTCCTCATTTCTAACACTTTGCTATCCAGTGGGAACTGCATTTAGTTTCTTCTTTTCATCTGTCTTCAATCTCTCAGCATACTAATGTTTAGGTTCAATGTACAGCTTTTTCAAAAACATGTATACATTTGAGCCTTACCAACTTGAACAAATCAAATTTTCTAATGAAATTAGACACTATGAATTGCTACATCTTACGTGATGAATATAAAATGTATTTCATTAACTTTAAGGCCTCAGGACAATTTGGACTACTGAGATGTAATAGATTTAATATCTTCTGGTTGTGCAATCTTTGATGTTTGCCTCAATTTTTCCAATATTCTTTTATTAATTAGTGAACTTCTTTAACCTCATGATACCCTCAGAGCAAAAACTAAGTCCCTCATTCAATATAAAGACATTTTTCTTTTAATAAAAGATGCTAACACCCAGTCTCCTGGATCCTAATGAATGCCATCAACTTCCAGTAATGGTAAGGACCAGTTAACAAATTAGTTGTTCATTTTCTCATTCTTTGCAACTAATTTAATAAAATGTTCCCAGATATTCAAGTTCTTTAAAAAGAGATGAAAACAAAAAGGAAACATGGTATCACTAATACTTGACCATTTACCTAAATTGTAAAGAGCAACTTAACCTCATAAGTAAGACACAGTTATTCTCTGTGTCAACCAAAAATAACCACTTGTCTAACTGGTGAGAGGAAGACGTGACACTAAAGAATGACAATGAAGTTGAGATCAACAGCTGTGCATTTGTTAAACATATTGGAGGCTGCTTAAACAATCGATGCTAACTTTCTGATATTTAAGATGAAACCATGGACAAATGACTTGTTTATAGTTTGCTGAATTGGTATCATGCTATTTTATTAAGCTGATGTCCAAATACCTTAGCTTCTTTTCATATGGGATCACTAGCATTTTTTATGTAACACATAATTTTACATAGTTGTATTGAGCAATGTGACATTTTAATGTGTATACAATGTATAAAGATCAGGTCAGGATAGCTGACATATCTATAATCTTCTGTATTTATTGTTCCTTTGTGTTGGAATATTCAAAATCCTCCACCAGAGCCGTTTTGAAAATTTAATTGTATTTTTCAAATTACTACCCTGCTTAGAATATTAGAAGTTACTTATTTATCCATTTGTAGTCTTTGACAGTTTCATACAGATAGATTGATCAAATGAATGAAATTTAGTTGTTCTTGCCCTCTGTATATTTCCTGCATAAGAATGGGCCTGCCAGCATTTCATCATAAAAATTATTCTTGATCTTATTTTGAGAGAACTTTTTTTTCACTCTAAGAATATTACTTGATTTGAGTATCAACTTAATAAATAAGAATCTCTGATTACAATCATTCATCTCCTTAAGAACAAGAATTTCTACAATTTATAAAATGGTAAGATAGCTATTTCACTTAGTATTTGCCTTTGCATTAAATGACAGCCTTGTTTAAACTAACTCTTAGAAAAACAAATAAGCAAACATTAAAAGGTAAGCATGGATATATTAATTTTTGATTAGTCCACATCCACTGCCACATCAGAATGCTACAAAAATCTACCTCTAGTAGGAGAGATAATGACTTTCAATAGAGTGGATCTTTATTTAACAAAGCCTCATTACAGGTATTAGAAAGTGAGAAGTTCATATACAATATGATGAGGCTACTTAGTGCTACTTGCCTGAACAATAAAATGGTAATAGCCTCTATTAGAACCAATAATTATTTTACTGGTGCAGACACAGTTAGCTTGACAATAGAAACCTTTCTCAGGTGCCATGTGCAAATCGTCTGAGGAGGAGTGAGCTGGCACCATTGAAATATTTCAGGGCAGCATGCTGCCTAGAGAAACCCTTTGAAGTTTTCTTTTATAATGCAAAAATAGATTTCATCTTGAAAATTAGGCTGTTTTCATGCTAGTTTTGTTGAAAAGTGACATATTCATCTGAGTGTAAAAGTTTTTAAACAGTCTGAGTGTGTCTAATGTGGCCTTGTTGGACAAGACCACGTGTCATCTAAAGGAGGGATGTAGAGAATCAACAGATTGGCATTTGGTTGAATTACCTGCTCTTTCCTTGTTATGATGAAAACAATGTATTAATCAGAGTTGAATTGTCTTTCATCAGCTTTGCAACAGAATAAGAAAAATGATATTTTATAATTTTAGACATAACACACGACACACACACACATGCACATATCCTTTTTTATTTTTATTTTTTTGAATTCTTTTTTACTAATTTATTCTTGTTACATCTCAATGGTTATCCCATCCCTTGTATCCTCCCATTCTTCCCTCCCTCCCATTTTCCCCTTATTCCCCTCCCCTATGACTTTTCCTGAGGGGGATTACCTCCCCCTGTATATGCTCATAGGGTATCAAGTCTCTTCTCGGTAACCTTCTGTCCTTCCTCTGAGTGCCACCAGGTCCCCCTCCAGGGGACATGGTCAAATATGAGGCACCTGAGTACGTGAGAAAGTCATATGCCGCTCACCACTCAAGTGTGGAGACTGTTCTGACCATTAGCTAGATCTGTGTAGAGGTTTAAAGTTTACTGCCTGTATTGTCCTTGGCTGGTGCCTTAGTTTGAGCGGGACCCCTTGTCCCTATTTGCAGATGATATGATAGTGTACATAAGTGACCCTCAAAATTCCACCAGAGAACTCCTACAGCTGATAAACACTTTCAGCAAATTGTCTGGATACAAAATTAACTCAAAAAAGTCTGTAGCCTTCCTATACACAAATGACAAGCTTGCAGAGGAAGAAATTAGGAAAGCCACACCCTTCACATTAGCCACAAGCAATATAAAATATTTAGGAGTTACTCTAACTAAGCAAGTGAAGGACTTGTTTGAAAAAAATTTCAAAACTCTGAAGAAAGAGATTAAAGATGACATGAGAAGATGGAATGATCTTCCTTGCTAATGCATCGGGAGAATTAACATAGTAAAAATGGCCATCCTACCAAAAGCAATCTACAGATTCAATGCAATCCCTATCCTTTTTTATTTTTTATTGTTTTTATTTAATTAATTTATTCAGATAACAACTCAATTGTTATCCCATCACTTGTATTCTCCTGTTCCTCCCTCCCTCCTGCTTCACTCTATTCCTTTCCCCTAGGTCTATGACCAAGGGTGACCACCTCCCCCACTTTATGGTCATAGGCTATCAAGTCAAGTGCCCTTGCCTGTGGGGATGAGGGAGTTTTTCCCTGGAACCAGCAAGTGACCTGGTTTCTGCTCCAGGAGACTTTGCTCTACACCTTAAGCTCCTGACTGGGTCAGCAGAGGTAGGCTTCTGCCTGATTCCTTTCACACTACTGAGGGGATTTAGACCAGATGTGTTGGGGGCCACAGTTTAATTTTCTGTCCTGACCCGTCAGGGTATTCCAGCCTCTCCAATGTGTGTGGGAGACCCTGCCGGGCCATGGGCAGTGGCCAGGCCTGGTTTTAACTGCCCAACTGTGCAGGCACAGACTGCTGTGATGAGTAGATAGGTTCCTACCTGGACCTGTTCAGACAGCAGGACTGTGGTGGTTCTGTCCCATTGACTTGTGGTTGCAGCTCAGACCCCATCCAGACCCCTCGGGGTTGTCCAGCTTCTCCCAAGAGTGTGGGAGTCCCTGCCAGGCCATGGGGACTATCTAGGCTGGAGCTTTATCTGCCCAAATTTCCAGGCCCAGACCACTGTGGCCCGCAGTCAGGTTCCTATCCAAACCAGTTTACACAGCAGACCAGTCTAGATTGTGCACCTTTGGTGGTTCAGTCCCACTGAGCTGTGGCTGCAATTCAGACCCCCTTCCAGGCCCCTCAGAGCAGTCCAGCTTCTCTTACATCATGGGAATCCCTGCCGGATCATGGGGACTGTCTGGGCCAGGTTCTGTCAGCCCAATTTTGTAGGCTTGGTCCCCTGAGGCCATCTGCCTGGCTTCAAATCATGTACTGGCATGGGGCTGGTGGGGGCATCCGAGGACAGATTCACCGGTTTCCCTGAGACTTCCCTAGGCCAGGAGCTCCTGTGTTCCACTGTCCCACATACTGCTCCTAGGCTATAAAGGCTGGCTGCAGTCTGCAAGTGGGTTCTGTTCCAAAGTCTGGAGAGTGGGGTTGGACCCACCTGTGGTGTGCACTGTGAGGGACCCCAACTCACCCAGTGTTCTCCAGTCTTGCAGTCTGTGGCTCCCAGTCCAGTCCCTGGTCTCCATGCGGTAGATCAGGTATAGTGCGTGATAGGTGCTGCCATCTTGGGACCCTCACACATATCCTTTTGTTTCTACATTTTTTGAAATATGGATAGTCTGTAGAGTAATTTATGGTCAAAAGTAGTTCAGGGGTCAGAGTGTAGTGATATGCACCTATGTTCCCAGCATTGGGAGAATAGAGTGGGCTAAATAGTGAGCTTTAGGCAAATCTTGTTACATGAACTCCTATTTCATAACACTAAAAATTTACTAAATATTTCTATATCTCATCTATCTATCTATCTATCTATCTATCTATCTATCTATCTATCTATC
>OU015742.1:182049736-182079095 GCA_907169655.1 Acomys percivali
ATCTATCTATCTATCTATCTATCTATCTATCTATCTATCTATCTATCTATCTATCTCCCTATCTCTCTACCTACCTACATACCTACCTACCTATGTATCTTCCTATCTAATTTAACTGCATTACCTTTGCCCACTACAAAAATAAACTTCTTTGGTGAAAGTTGAGAGCAGTACTAATCTATGACCATAGTAGATCATAATATTTAGAAAAATAAATTAAACACTAGCATGTTTATTTAGTAAAACGGTAGTAGGTTCCTCTATGCCCTATGATCCCCTGGTCGTGAGAATTTCATCAGGTTTATAGTAACAAATATTAATTCCCTCCTGTGGAATGGACCTCAATTCAAAGCAAAAAGTAATTGGTTACTACTCATAACACTGTTACACCAGTGGCTATATTGGCCTGATGGGTTAGGAGCATATACCATCTAGGGCACACTGCTAGGGAAGACCATTGGTGAGTTTTTTCTCAGCAGCCAGGCTAGCATCTTCTGTCGCTATGAAAGAATGCCAGCCGGGAAGAAGTTTCTAGGTAAGTTCCAGGCTGATTTGTATGTATCCTGTAACCCAAGTGTTTGATATCTTCAGCATTATAATCTTTATCATAATCTTTTGTACTATTGTTATTTGTGAAATTTTTTTGGCATACAGGGTTCCCATATTTTTATTGAGCTTCTTATCTAGAATGTTATGTAGCAAAACAATTATTATCCTATGATATCATAAAGCAAAAATATGGCACTGAAAATTAGTTTGTGGGAATCTGAAGAGAGGCTTCTTTCCTATGATCGGAATCATGAGTGAAAGGGTCCTTTTCTCAGTATTTATGAGGTTTAATATAGTTTCTGATCCATTGTGTCAGTCTTGAGTGTTTATTCATGTGCTTGCTAATCCGTCTTAAAAGTGGTAGGTATTTTCTGGCAGTGAGTTCAAGAATTTTTTCACTATGCTCTTCTTTTTATCCATGCAAACAACAGTATGAAAAGAGGTAAGCTGAGGCTTCAGAAAGTCTATTTAAGACTTGCATACTCAAGCTGTAAAGATACAGACGTGACTTCTTGTTCAGCTGTCTGCTCTGCAACCTTTGGGAAAAATTTTAACATCTCTAAGTGGATACATTTTTGCTCTCAAGATGGGACCTCACAGGAAAGCTTTGGATATGAAAACCAATGAGAATAAAAAAGAAACAGGAAATACAAAAATGGTGACTGTAACAGATCCTCAAAATATGTTTTGAACCCAGACAGCCCTACATTTGATATTCACATCTCTATCTAAGGACCACTTATACTTAAGTCCTGAGAAACATGCAACAATGACTAAGTCACACTTGTCCCCAGCAGGGGACAAGAGATGATTCTGCTGATTACCTTGGTCCCTCTTTCTAAACTCAGGGCAGCCTTTCACTTCCCCTACTTTCATTAAAAACAAATTACCATCTAGATAAGATCAAAAGATTGTCCCTGGTTGTGATGAGAAGAAAGTGTGTGCTAAACTACCACTAATCCCTTAATGCACCATGATATTTGGGTTCATTTTTTTTCCCTAGCAAGAAAATTATTCTTCTTCCTTCTCTGAATTACTAAAAGTCCTTTGCCAGGTGCAAGTTAAACTGTTCTTAGATTTGTTTCGTACTTTGGAAATACTTGTCAAACAAGCATTCAACACGGATGTGGATTTACATTGCTTTACATAAGAAAATGTCACTCCAGGGACAAAGTTCTCTCTGTATTTTTGTCACACTGCAGAACACACAAAGAGGGGCACCTGGTTCTTTTTCTTTTAGTAGGTGGTTAATTATTTACACCATATTTACTCCACATATACTCCAATATTAATATTATTACTGTGATTGTTATCATCAAGTACAAACTTTAGTTACTTGTTTAGATGGCTCATCCCAATAAAATTTACTGCCTCTCTGTTTCCATCTGTTAGTGTTCTTTCATGGTCAAGGGAAATTTACTAACATCAGCAGGGTTACTCATTTTAGAATACAGAGCCCTGCCTTCAAGAGAACTTATGAAATTGGCTATAACCTATGTCAGTCAGTATCTTAGACATGTCAAAAATAAATTTGGAGAACCGCAATCATTGTCAGTTTTTTAATAAAAAAAAAAAGATAAGGTTGGAATGTTTGAGCCACGCTGCAGAGCTTTGGAGCATATTCAAGGGTTAAGTATTCCAAGATGCCCACTTACCTGAAGCTCCTCCACCTCCACCAATATTTCTTTTAAAATTTGGGTATTCAAAGGAAGGAATACCCAAAGCAGAGGAAGGAAATAATAAATTAGGTTCAATATATCATAATCAGAAGGAAGGTGATGTGAAAGTGGAACTAGGCAAAGATTTCTCAAGAATAGAGAGACATAGTATCCACTCTATAGTGCAGTGTCTATCATGAGAGTAGAAGATTTAAGAAATAAATTCCATGGTTAGATCAGTAAGTCTTTGTGTATTGTCACCTTTAAAGAGTTGGGCCATGGATAAAGTATGGAAGAGAAGAGATGGGCCTGGGGTGGGAAGCCCAGCCTCAGATTCACTGTCTTTAAATCTTCCAATTATTTAGTCAATCCAGCCTTTTCTGTATTTGGACAGCTTATGTCCTGAAATAAAACCTTTAAAAAATTAATCCTCCATGTCTCCTTAAGTATTTCATGTATGGAATGTCACTGATTTCTTGAAATCAGCACGTAAATTCTGGACATCCTTATGTTAACTTTTCAAGTATGTTAAGATAGTTATGTTAACATTATCTCAACATATCTTAATGGTGGCCACCTCCTACAGCAGCCACACACTAGGAGTCCTTCATAATGGCTGTCATTTCTCTTGTGGAGAGAAATCAAAGAGACCTAGTTGTTGTTCTTCTTGGTCACCACATCTTCTGTTTTACTAACATTCTGTTCACGCTCCAGACAGATCATACATACCACATTTCAAGCCCAAGCAAAGGAAACCAAAAACTTGCATTGTAGATTATCATTAGCCTTGTCTGTTAAACTCAGTTGATTGCGTTCTTTAGTTTACTCAGTATTATTTCTAATAACAATAAATATTTTGAGGTCTTTAATCCACTTGGATTTGAGTTTTGTGCAAGGTGACAAATATGGGTCCAGTTGCATTTTTTTACACGTAGACATCCAGTTAGACCAGCACCATATTTACTTAATGTTTCTTCACTCCCAAAGTCCCCTTTGAACATTTAGCATATGTTTATTTAGCTGACAATCTTATTATTTTAGGTGGGTATTACCAATGTCTTCATCATATTGATTTCAAAGCTGAGATACGGAGATGTGGCCCACGCCAAGGTTTGAAGTTTGAATTCAAGTAGTCTGGCCCTAGGGTTCATGATGTTTTGCTGTGACCCCATGCAGCTGTGTCTACTTTTAGCATGTACTTCTTTCAGGGTTTCCTCTGCTTTTTGTTTGTTTGTTTGTTTGTTTTTGCTTTGTTTTGTCTTGCTTTGTATGTGCGATCCTGTTTGTAAAGTTGAAGATCCTTTGAGGTTTCTCAGCACAACCAGCCATACTTATGTAAGTCCTAGTGTCATCTCTAAATATGACAAAAAAGCATTTTCCACCATAAAACCCGACATGATTATTTTTGATGTGGAAGTTTCAAGGTCACAGCTGAAAGGAGAACGCATCCATTACAACTAATGATGTTAAAATTTCATAGAAGATTAAAAACAAACAAAAAAAGAAAACTTGACAAAATTGAACACTAGAATTTACTGAGGCACTATGCTGGTTATGCAGTGAGAGAAAGGAAAGAAGAGCAGGTGATTGCTATGTAGCCTGGTATAGCCTTGATATTTTGATTCTCCTGCCTCTGCTTCTTCTTTTTTCACTTTGTTTATTTATTTATTTATTTATTTATTTATTTATTTATTTATACTGTAATGTATTCACATTACATCCTGATTGTTATCCTCTCACTCTTACCTTCCAGTTCCCACCTTCCTTTCCTCTTCTACCTATCCCCCTCCTCTAGACCTCTGATGAGGGGGTCTCCTCCTCTACCATTTGGTCACAGTCTATCAGGTCTCATCAGGGTAGCCTGCATGTCCTTCCTCTGTGTGCCCCCAAGACTACCCCACCAAGGGGCAGTGATCAAATCACAGTCACAAGAGTTCCTATCAGACTGCCTCTGCTTCTTAAATTCTGGGATTACAGGTGTATGACACAGAACTGCGCTTTGCTTTTGCTTCCAGTTGATTTGATTGAGAGAGAGAGAGACAGCAAAGAATGGCTGAGCTGTCCAGATGATAAAGATGAGCCTACACTTCCTACCTTTTATTCTGATTTCTTCACACACGTCACCATCTATTTGGACAAATAACTCATTTACCATCCTATCATTTGACTTTGTCTACCTTTTATATCCATACAAAGTTAAATCACAGGAAAATTTCAAATAAGATGAAATGAAGTTGACAGTTCTACTTAACTACTGTGTATATATCATTTGAAGGAGAAAAGTGGGGAGAAGGCTCCCCTCATTTTTGTATCTCATGTTCAGTGGTTATAAAACACTTTTATGATTTTAAGGCATCTTCTGATTTGCAGGCAGTGGAAAGCTACTCAGTCAGCTTTTTCACGTGACCATGATAATCCATAATTTCATTGGAAATGCCATGCTGTCATAGGAGCAAGCATACCTGCACATGTACATGCTGGGTGGATTTGAGGCCACTGCTCCTGGTGCAGTTACTTTGTTCAAGCATTAATCATCATCTGAAGACACTGTTTTCAGGACTGAACTGGGCCTACACAGATAGCTATGAAGAGCCAAGTCAATGTTACTTTGCTAATACCTTTCATCTGAGACCTTTGTAAGATGTCCCTTTACTCAGGGATGTCCCATACAGTGCTGAGCCAAAAGCCAGAGTCACAAGGTGTAGCACGAGCCTGTCTTGATTTTACTTGTATTTCTTGGGTCCTGTTGTCCTTCCATATGCTCTCTAGATACCATATGGCCTTGCTTAGCAGCATCACTGGCATCACACCCAGTGGATACTCAGGTTTCTGTCTTCTGTTGGCAAGAATAAGGGGTAGGAAATAAATAGCTATCTGTTACTCAAAGTGATGGATCATGAGGTATACAGAGACACACACAGTCCAGTTACTATTGGTTGATAATGTGGGCGGTGGAGGGGCTCTATGGTTTCTCTAGTACAAAGGGCCTGAACCCGAGACTATGGCATTGTAGCAGCTGTTTGCTTCAGAAGTAGCTAATGAGCCTCTTTGTGTTTGAGCATTGGAAAATCTCCAAAACCCACTCAGGAGGGAAATTAACAAATGCCTTTTTTGTTACCTCTAGATAAATCTTCATGATGAAATATGTAACAGTTCTTCCTCTTCAATCTTGTCCTGTTTTCCCAATGGATGGACACTCAATTACCATGAAGGAAAGGATAAAACAATAAATTACTAGATTCCGTTTCTTTGGGTTTTGTTGTTTTGTTTTGTTCGTTAGTTTTTGGTTTCCAAAGGAGTGAGGAAACTTTATTCAAAGCAGAGTGCTACAAGAGGTCAGAATATGCGCAAGAGAGAAAGCAGACTGCATGAGAGAAGATGCTCATGCTCTGGAGCCCCATGATTATTTCCTAGGCTTTTTTTTTAAAATGAAGTGTAAGGAAAGGAAGATCTGGTTAAGAAGGGGTGTAGTTTGAGTGGTTCTCTATTTTTGATTGGTTGATTATGTTAAATATAATAAATTTTTCTACTGCACCTGCCCTCTTCCATCATGCAGCTGATGTTTTTAAACAGCAACAGTGGAAACTTTGACAATCAAGTTAGCTGCTGCTGGTTGGATACCTTCAGATGATATTCTAAATATGCTAGTCACAAGTAAATTCCTGGTTATCTGAATACCAGTTATTTATGTACCTTACAGTTGCTGGCAAAAATGAGCACTGTCTTCTTTTAAGGAAGTGGGTACAGAAGTGGTATCTTGGCTTATTTAATTCATGGTGGACCTTCTCATTGGCCAACATTGTATTTCTTACTAGTAAGTTTACATAGACAAGATTTTATACAGCAGAATAATTCTGATAGGCTTTTAACTTCTCATCAGTTTTAAGGATTTAAAAAATTCATATTAACACTTGCTAAGCTTTTACTAGTTGTCTTATTGTATTTTGATTTGGGAGACAACACAATGTGTAACCCGGTCTTAAGATTTTCAAGGAACTCAATGGAGTAGAGAAAAAGTGTATGTGTGATATTTAAATATATAATTATAGCCAAATATATTATGCATATCTTACAGGCCAATTAAAGTACAAGGTAAACAGTCAGCTTGGACACCCATCCATGTGATTTTACTAAAAGAAAACAAAAAGTATTGGGATGTTAGCTGAAGCTGTAGGTTAGATATATGTGTGGTGATTTCTGGTGTGAGAAGCAATCTAGTTTGGTGAATTTAACACATTGGCAAATATTGGTCATGAAGCTTATGCTTAAATCATGTGTGGACATCCTTATTCCCCTGTGTGTATAGGCTCATTTACATTTCTATGCCTTAATGCATGTCTGTGTTTGAGCTGTGTCAAAGTAAAATGTAGTGATGTTTGGACTTAGAAGTAAAGATTATTTAAAAGGTATCTATGTAATAAGTGCTGGTGCTGGGCTCCTACGAGCCATATATACATATATTGCATGTTGGTAATTTTATTGAAGTCATAAATGTAGGAAGTTGAGTCAGTACCAAATGCCAAGTGTCTCTTTCAGCCCATGTCATGTCCTCATCTTCCTCAACTATTTAGTACATAGATCATAGCCATGAAGGCTCTAATATCCCTAATAATTCAACTACTGTTGCTGGAGGAGTCCTAGAGCCCATATGTGTAAGAAGAGATGCCCTAGGTTTGGGGTCTTCATGTGTTAGCAATAATTCTTAACAGAGAGAAAAGGCAGAACAGAGCATGTGGGTACTCCATTCTTACACACACACACACACACACACATACACACACACACACACACACTTAAACTACCACCAGCATTTGAGACTAAACACTCTTTATAGATGAATACATTGAGTTTGTGACAAAGAGCCACTTCCTCTAGGCCTACAAAATATTCATTTGGCACTTGGAAATCATTAAAGAAGTTTAGCATGTTAACAATTCAATCTGAGGGAGATACAGAGCTACTACATAGATCTAGAAAAAATAGGCTAGCTATTCTGGAAAAGTGTGATCCAATTGGCCAGCAATATCATAGGAAAATGAAAAAAAAAAACCCACAAAGATTTCTTGTAATCTGAGTGCATGTGTGAGTGTGTTTTTATGAGCATATCTTTTTCTTTGTTATATTATTTATATATTCCTTTCTTATATATTACATCTTGACTGAAGTTTCCCCTCCCTCCGCTGCTCTAAGTCCCTCAACCCCTACCTTCTTTATCCCCAAGTTCCCTTCAGAAAAGAGCAGGCCTCCCAGGGATATCAACCAAACACAGTCTAACACATTAAAATAAGACTAGCCGTATACTCTCATATCACGACTGGACAAGGCAACCCAGTAGGAGAAAAAGGGTCCCAAGATCAGGCAAAAGAGTCAGAGACAACCTTTGCTTCCACTGTTAGGAGTCCCACAAAAATACCATGCTGCCCATCCATAACACATATGAGCATATTTTTTTCACTAAAGAGAGTGTGTTTCTATGAGTATACCGTTTTCACTAAGGAAAATAATTTAGAAATTTATGCAGATGGTCTAGAGAAGATAATTTTCTATATCAAGGAGAAAACAGTAAGTTGTATATGTAGGGAGTTAATTCACAAAAATCTGTTTATAGTAGATTAAGTACCATGGATCTTTAAAGCTGTTTCCCCTATAGGACTACTCTCCTTCATTAAGGCTGTTGGAATTTGCTTTATGGATAAATATCGTGTGTGTGTGTGTGTGTGTGTGTGTGTGTGTGTGTGTGTGTGTGTGTGTAGATATCTATATATCTATCTGGACACACACACACACACGCACACGCACCACACACACACACACACACACACACACACACACACACACACAGAGAATTCTTTTTGCTTCAATTCTGTGTCTGTATTTTCTCTTTCATTACTAAGTTACTATTACACATAATGAAAGATACTGGAAACAGCATGGTTTCAAAGTTTTTTCTTTGGTTGAAAAAAAAGTCCTTGCTAAGTGATGGTGGTGCATGCCTTTAATCCTAGCACTCAGGAGGCAGAGGCAAGAAGATCTTGAATAGGAGACCAGCCTAGCTATAGAGTAAGTTCTAGGAAAGGCACAAGAGAAAAAAAATAGTAGTTTTCTCATATACTGTATTCTGATTATAATTTACTCTCCCTCTACTCCTCACAGTTCCTTCCCAGCTCTCCTCCCCACTGGATCAACTCCCTATCTAACCCTAGATCTATCAATCAATAGATAGATATGCAGTGGAATTATGGATAGATCAGCAATGCAGTTAAATTTTAAGAATAGATTTGGATTGTTAACAATTGAGTGGTGAAAATGGTGGTAGAAGTTGGAGAAGTTACAGTACCCATCGAGTTATAGATGGTGACTGGGCTACTCTGTCATTGTTAGATGTCAGTCTCTGCCATCTTTGTCTCATTTTCTCAAATTGATAGATTGGCTGTCTTTTGATATCCCTGGTTAAGTTGTACATTCATTTGGGATTGGAAATAGGCTTGGGTTTCCTATACTTAGGATTTAAAAGATGATGTCTTTTCTGGTACTTGCTAAGAAGTGCCACTGATAACCTAGGGTTCTGGGTTTCATGAAGTAGTTAGTAAATAACATAGAGCTGAAAGGTGATGGCACACACCTTTAATTCCAGCACTTGGGAGGTGGATCTCTGTGAGTTCAAGCCCAGCCTGATATACATAGTGAGTTCCAGGACAGCCAGGGCTACATAGAGAAACTCTGTCTCAAAAATAAAAAACAAACAGACAAACAAACAAACAACAACAAAACAGTGCCACATGAAAACGACAATTAATCCCCCAAGCTTGTAAACTGGCAGCCTTATTTGTTGACTGTTTTCCTTTCATACTTAAAAAGAAACACCTTATGTGAGTATGTCAAGTACATTGATTAAAGTTGAGTGAATTGATTGATCTTGCCGTTTCCAATTTAAACCTTCTATCTCAAGATCCAATTCTATAGCCCTTGTGCTTGTAAACATTTCCCCATATAATTCTGTTTGTGGTGATCTTCCATCAAAAGAGGTAAAGATCTTTTGTCACAATCACTTTGTCACAGCCAGCATATAGAGTCTCTAAGGGAAGCATAGATTATGGCATGGTATCAGACCCTTAGAATGACAATAATATATTTTTTCAGATTGTTTCATAGAATATTTGGGGAAGAAGAAATAGGTCAATAGCTAGCATCTACTCAGATCCACCACTTTGATCACAGAAAAGACAAGTATTTATGTCAGGTTTGGAAGCAAAAAGATGAACTGTATCATATACAACACTGGTAACACTGGTTAGAGCCATCACCATATAATTAGTAAGGAAGAAATAGAGATTGATAATTTATTAAACATTTCTTTTTATCACTAAATATCACTTTGTAGAATAAATATTACAATTTGTGCTTTTTAGTGTAGATTCAGCTGATTTTCACTAACACATATACTTGCCAATTTTTAATTACACAAACATACTCTGTGCTAGTTACTTGTATTGCTTGAGAAACAGCAAATGAATAGTCCAGGTACAGTTTGTAGCTTCATGGATTTTCCTGTGTATAGAGATTTAAACAATAATTTTAGGATACATAATTATTATTACATATGGTAGAGAGAAAGATATCATTGATATGGCCTAACTGTTAGAGTCAAGATTGTGAGATCAACAGGAAAGAAAATCATAATAAAACAGTACAAAATGAGCCATGGAGCATTTTATCAGCTTCTTAGAGAAAGATACTATTGTCTATGTTAGAAAATACTGGGACACCCTTAGTAAAGTTTAGGCGGTGGTATGAAGTAATTAGTATATGAAATTGCTTATATAGCTACTTAGATTTTATGTTGTAATTCAACAGTGTGAATATTTATAGTCTTTTCTCCAATTAAGTTATAAAATGTAATGGGTGAGGATATACTGAGAAGAGCTAGCATTTAATGACTTCCTACTATGTTCCAGTCACCTCCTGCCCGAGAGTCATGGTACTTCATTTAAACATGATGCTTTTTGTGTCCTGTGAACTGACACATGTGAAAAACTTCTATTTATATATTTATATGTATTTTATTGGCATTGGCAGACTTAGTAATATGTGTTGTCTAAATAGGAAAACATAGCTTCTCAAGTAGACTTATAGCCTTTAAAAATAAATTATGTGTATATTTACAATGAAGTATGATCATATATATCCCAATTTTCCCCTCTATCTCCTCATCAATATTCCTACAACATTTATTTCCAACCTCGTGTAATATTATTATTTTAATATCCCATGAGGTCTATTTACTGCTTCTCATACATGCATATGTGTGGGGTCATCCACTTGGGCTTGAGCAGCCTAAAAGTGATCACTCCTCAGAGAAAAGTGACTTTCCCATTGCCAATACCTCCTCAATAAGGGACGGGATCTATAGGCTTCCCCCACACCTATGATGGAATAATGTCCTTAATCCCTCCTTTTAATAGGCATTATAACCCCTGTCAGGACACTCTCCTGAGAAATTTTGTTTTAAAAATAAGAACCAATTATGTCCTTAAAGTTTCATTTCATAAAGCTTTCGTAAAGCTAAAGACAGGAACAGCGTCCATTTGCCCCTTATGCAGCAAGATCTGGAGGGAAAGAGGCCAGTGGCACAAGTTTGTTGGTATAGAGAACAATGTGTGGCCATGATGTGGTTTGAGCCCTCTAGAGTATGATGTCTCCTCTCAGGAGAACAGCTTGTTGTAGGAATGGCCAGGTGCTGGACAAGAGAATGGCTCAATGACCAGGAAGCAAAACCTGGGGTGTATTTTCATTTAGTAGTAACAGTATGTATTTTCTTCAAAAGAAACCATGAAAATAAAAAATAACACTGGGAGTGGTCACACACACCCGTAATCCTAGCACTTGAGGAGGCAGAGGCAGGCAGATTTCTGTGAGTTCAAGGCCAGCCTGTCCTCTGGCCTCAACATGCATGCATGTGCACATAGGCAGCCACAATAAAATTAAATAATAGTTTAAAAATGCATATGATCCATGTTAAGTGACAAAGGCCAGGAAAATTTTGAATGACTTAAATAAATAGTTAAATTAGACCCTTTACTTTTACAAAAGTATGATATTGGTTGAGTAATACATACTAATGTAAGAAGATTATCATCACTAAAAACCAGTCCTTGACCACCTCTTTTTCTTTCCTGCTGCTAATCAGTTATAATTTACTCCCATTCAGGACTGGGGAGAAGTTAGGGCTTTCTATGCATGGGATTTAGTAGCTGATCCCATAGAATTTGCTGGCCCTTGCTCAGTTACTCTCCTGCCTGCCAGTGACCAGGGTCTTGCATTGCCAACCTAGGGTTTCATGAACCACTTAGTCAGTCAAGTACAAGTCAACACTACAGAGAACTCTGCTCTTCACCAAGTGGCACTATTGCTCAGTGGTACTGGTTTTTATTTGTCCATACGTTAAACCCTGACTCCACAAATGACTGTATGACATAATATGTTCTATTTACTTCATCTGTAAAATGACAAATAACCTGAGGTTTCCATTTAAATGTAGGCATATCACACATATTACAATACATGGAAGAGCCAAGTTCATGAATAGATAATACTGCTATCATTTACTTGCCATCAATTATTGAGGAGACCAGGGGGATTTCAACCTTGTTAAAATAAAGCAAATTGATTTAGGTTGTGAGAAGTGTATGCTGTGTAATAAATGGGCAGGCAATGAACTCTGATGCTATTATTTGGGACTGTATAAATCTACAGAGCCATCTAGAGACACACATGAATCAGTGCTAATGCCAAGGCCTCATAAATCACAAAACTTGAGGTACCTGAAGATGCTACATCATCAGTTTTTGCTTCAGCTTTTCTTGTTCTCATTTCACCCTGTTATATATATCTCCCATGTTTACGGCTATTTAGGATTTTGTGAATGCTCATGGGAAATGTTTTGGGTCAATAATAATGTTGTGGGTCAATAATTGAACCCAAGTCAGGAATGCTGTAGAAGGATTCTTGGACTCTGAAGGGCTTGTCTACTGTATCTTGGTGATGTGTTTCAGACGGACAATGAGCTACTTCAGGAACAGCTCCTTCTTTATCTTTCTTGAGAACTAGAAATCCAGAGTAAAGAAGAGCCAGCAAAAGAGTATTTAGGTGACAGAGAGTGGCCAGGAGCTACGTAATTATTTAAGAGAAAATTCCCATTGCCACTAAAATCTACTGCCTTTCTTATGAACAGATACCTAATTTTTAAGATAATGATGATGCACCCAGCTTGAAAATCAATCAATCAAACAAACAAACAAAAAGGACATTTTCCACACAAAGTAGCAGAGAAAGGGGTATGAAACAGAAAGTCTGACAAATGTCATGGATGTGAAAGTGTTTGGTTAGGATGTCCAGAAAGATTAAATAAATGGATCTGACTCAGATACAAAGCATCCCTCTTGTGATTCTTATGTATTGGACTATGAATGAAATGCCTGCAACACCAGAAACCTTTGTAAGAAAACCTTCAGGATGGAAATTATGACTAAGAACAATGAAATCCAAAGATAAAATATGAAAATAGAAGTTGAATTTTATATTAGTATAGAAATTTCTATATCAGTCTTAAAGGATATAATACTAGCCCTCCTTGTGTGACAGGACATAATTGGATTGGTGTTTATGCTGATAGTTTTTGTATCACATTTACAATGTGCGTATATGCATGTGCATGGTTTTCTCTGGCTTCAATGAGTATGTTCCTGTAAAACATAAGGGTGTGATGCCAATATACCTCTTTTGTCTGTTCTAAACAGCAAAAAGTACATTGCCAACTGCTAAGACATAATCCACATCAGTGTTACTTAGCTAAGCACCAAGAACTAAATACATAGCTTTGATTTTCCCAAGAGCTTTCGCTGTGATTTGCATCATAAATTACTTTTATTTTTGTAGTGGTACAAATCGAACTCAGAACCTTAT
Organism: Acomys percivali; assembly: GCA_907169655.1. Lineage (NCBI taxonomy): Eukaryota > Metazoa > Chordata > Mammalia > Rodentia > Muridae > Acomys > Acomys percivali. The sequence goes on from OU015742.1 coordinate 182,062,906, forward strand.
TTGTGCTCAGAAAGTGTGGCTAATGAATGTCTTTTTATAAATAATTTGAAGAGTTGTAGATATTCAACAGTTATTGACCAGAGATCTTCAAAAACAAAACACAGCAAAAACAATTTATGTGATTCCAAATTCATCAAATCCCTGAAAGAGATTAATCAATGGGATAACTCACCAACATTCATACTTGCTAAGTCAAGGAAAGCTCAGAGACAGGAAGAAAGAACCCCAATTTTCCTTCAATTATAGTGTAGCAAGAAATAGTATAAGCCAGGCTGAAATGTCCTGGGGACCATGTTGGTACCATACAATGTTCTCAATCATCCAGTTTAGACTTAACTGAAATCATGGTCTCCAAAATTTGAAAATATAACTTTTTAAAAGTTTCATTTTGTGTGTGTGTGTGTGTGTGTGTGTGTGTGTGTGTGTGTGTGTTTGAAATGTTCTTTTATACCTTAAAACTAACAAAGGTAATTGTAATAGCCAGAAAATAGATAGACAAAGCAATGTCAAATATTAGAACTGGTAGAGAGAAGAGTGAGCAGACATGAGAGACTTCATGGGAAATACATGCATACAGTGTATGCATGCAGCTTTGAAATACAAATTTTCTTCAAGGAAAAAACACAAAGGGAATACAAGGCTCAAGGTTTGTTGCTGGCCTTAGCATAAGCTCACTGTTCACTTATTTATAAATGTAAACAAAGCCCAATTAATCTTTAGCTCAAGGCAGGCAAACACAAGAGAGGCATTGGTCATGGGGAGCGTGTATTTGAGAATTTGTTTTGTTTTGTTGTTTTGCTGTGAAGCATGGAAACTCATTGCCTGTGTTTTGTTTTGTGTGAGTCGTGTATTACCCAGAGGGTTGCTCTACTGAAGTTGTCAGTCCTTTGGATATAACATCTGTCTTTAGATGTAGATCCTCCCCCTACACTTGCCCCTCCTTCATCACCACCTTGCTTATTTATTACACAGATTGCACACAAAATTAATTATCAGTCATGTCACATCTTGCAGTGCTAATGGTGGTCACTATTGAATTATGGAGAATGTGGATGCAATTTTCAACAGACTAATTGCTTCTCCTGAACCCAGTGAAACATTATATTAAATACTGATGACTAGAATATTGTACTCTATTTCCATACCAAACTGGTGGGATTTTTATTATTAGACGTTCTAGAATCCACTCACATGATTTTCTCCTTAACTGTTCATTTGGAGTGATTTTGGATGAAGCAGATTCTGTTTTAAAGCAGAAGCTGCCTAATGAGGTACAGATATGTCAGATTCTCTTGGGGGTCAAAGAGAGACTGAACTAAACTAAACCAGGAGACTAACCTAAAACAGCTTTTTTCTTTGGGAGCTGACTGACTGAAGCTCACAGTGTCTCACTCCATCTTATGCAAAAAGGAGTACTTTAACAAATGACTGATAAAGTGTCATGTGTAAAGATTACAAAAAAAAAAATGCCTCATAGTACTACATGGCTAATGTATGCTGTGCATATTGCTTGGAATTTTTCAGCTCTAGTCTCAAAGATCTCAGAAACTATATAGAAGGGAAAGTGAAAGATAAGCAAAAACCATTGATGCACAGTTCAATGCACACTGACAGATGTATTTTTTGTTGTTGTTTTTTTTTCTTTTTATTAATTTATTCTTGTTACATCTCAATGGTTATCCCATCTCTTGTATCCTCCCATTCTTCCCTCCCTCCCATTTCCCCTTATTCCCCTCCCCTATGACTGTTCCTGGGGGGGATTACCTCCCCCTGTATATGCTCATAGCGTATCAAGTCTCTTCTTGGTGACCTGCTGTCCTTCCTCTGAGTGCCACCAGGTCTCCCCCTCCAGGGGACATGGTCAAATGACAGATGTATTTTTATGAGTTACCATTTCCTGGGAAACTTAAAGATGCTACAGTCTTAGAAGAATAAGATGGACATTTTCATCCAACTCTTACCTGAAAGCTTAATTATGTTAGCCTGGGATCAAAATTATATACATACATATATATACATACATATATATATATATATAATTAAAGTCTCACAAATATCTTGTGGACTGTTTTCTTTATCTTTTTAAATGAAACAGAGACACTAGGAGGTTAAGGAACTACTTATACTCCACCATTACATGGTTAGTTTATAAATAGGAGAATAAAGGTCAGACCTAGATCATTGGAGACCAATATGAACTGGTTATACCATAAAATCATTGGTGATTATGGTCATACTGATCACTGCATAGTGGCTGTAATTAATCAGTTGGCCACGGGATGCACAGAAACAAATGACAAAGTCAATTTGACATTACAATGTTAGATATATTAATTTATATATGAGTATATAACATATATATATGTATGTGTTGTGTATGTATTAATAGATATACAACTGGAACATAGTGATAATTAAGAGCGTATACTGTTGAGTTAGCCTACACCACCCCTTTTATAAAGATGAAATGAATGAGGCAAAGAGGAAAGGAAATGATGAGTTTCAGATCATGTAGTTAGCTGTTAACCATAGTTGTTCACTTTTCCATACTCTCATGTCATTGCCAAGTCCCTCTTTCCTAGAAAGAATCCTTAAATACCAGCCTCTGTCCTGAAATGGCTGGAAGTCAGCCTTTGTATTTATCTCTTCCTGGTCTCCGACACTAAAACCCTCATACCCATCCCTCCAGCTGTTGATAACACTCTTAGCTGGTGGATTCCTAGATTTTTCCTTTAGGAAACTGTCTGTTTCCACTGTCTGTTAAAGAAATATATTGGATTTGGTGGTGCACTAAATTTAAAAGAGAAAACAACTATGTATAGAGTTTTTTGTTGTTGTTGTTATGAAGAGTATACATATACTATTAGAGTACACATATATAGGTAGAATAATTGGTTTTAAGTGGCTTTTTGAATAAATGTTTAAGCACACAGAGGGGAGTAAAAACATGATGTGTGTGTGTGTGTGTGTGTGTGTGTGTGTGTGTGTGAATGTTGCATAGCAGTAATAAAAGTGCCTAAAGAACAATTTCTTATTGAGATTATTCTCATTAGACTTGGGAAACGGAAAAGAAAAAGAATTCCCTATCACTTCCTACTACTGATCTAGGATTTTACTCTGCACTCTTTACATGAGCTATTCATACTAAAAACTTTCTTGTAATGTCTGATGAGTTTGAAGATTACATTTTCAAATAATATGGTGATATTTTGTTTACCCACAATATTTGTGAACACAAGATTTCTATATTAAAACTCACAATTACTCAAAAAGATAAGATACCAATAATTGATTGTTTCTGTATGGTAATTTATTTATATCAAGTCCATAATCTGGCATGTATGTGACCATAATAAACTCAAGTTTATATTCTTAAATGATATTTGCTTAATATTGTAATAATATAATATCTATAAAGGAAATGTTACACAACACAGTTTTATGTTCCTCTATATGGCAGGGTGTCTTGTTTTTGTCATATGCTTTCCTAACCCCCATCCTTAAAGAATTCCCAAATGACTATGGAAACTAACCCCATATATATGAAAGGATAAATGTTTTTATAAAGTAGTTCTTCACCCTGAGTACCTATTTATGTAGTTTCTGAGATGTTTGAAAGTTACATATAAATATTACAATAATTGGTTTCAACTTATAGCCTGTTAATATTTTCACTATGTTTTATGTGTAATTTAGAGGTTTGACATACAAATGAAATTACTTGGAATTAATAGCATAAAAGCCTATGTCCACCAAAAGTGATCACTGTATATTTTCTGAAGTTAATATGGTGTGAGCTGGGCTTGATAGAGTAGTGAGAATTGGTTGAATGTCATAAGAGGATGTGGATTGTTGAAGAATTTTGGTGTCAATAATTAGCTTTCTGTCATTGTGATCAAAGCAAAAAAAAAAACTTCATGAGAAAATATTTAGGTATATATAAAAAGATGAATGAGAATAGAGGGAGAATATACAGGATGCTTATTAGGATGTTGACAATTTAGAATCCAAAATACTTGTATTAAAATTGTAATATTGAGCTTTTGGCTCTGGATCTGTGGTGTGGTTTTGTCTTGAACTCACTGGTGATCATAAGCAACTCCTTGATTGAGGAAAGAAGAAAATCTGCCACAGCCACCTGTTAAAGGTTAACTTGATGTGTGATTTTGAATCCTGTTAACTGTATATAGGTTGATAAAGTTTGTCTCTCTTGGGAGATTATTTAAGCCAGAACCTCCTGAATGCTTTTTAAAAATCTAACTTTGAAGGACTTTGCCATAGTTGTGCCCCATTGTCCATGTGCTCTGAGTAGAGGTATTTGCCTGTAATGTGTGAGGTCCTCTGTGGCCTCCCAGGACCATATAAACTATTTGTAGAACTTGTCTGTATTCACTGTAAGATCACACCATAGGTTCAGGACCAGACTGGGTTATAGAATTTATTTGTATTCTAGGTATTTGTGATATACCTGAAAAATCTGATATTAACTGTTTTGTGAGTTAAAGTAGACTTTTGAATTTGAAAAGAAAAAGATAATATTGAAATAAAAAATATTTTGAGAAAAGAATTCATCCATGATTAATATTTAAGATTTTGAAGAAAGAAAATTCCTACCTGGATAAACAGAAAATTGATATACACATACGTACATGCATGCATACATACATACATACATACATTCATACATACATACAAGCATAGAGATACGTGTAATTGTGTTGAGTATGGACTGCATTTGGGGAAAGAAAATAAAGGTTTGTAGGTGCTCAGGATGATATAGAGTAGGTTGAGCAGATATGCCTACCAGAGATTATAACAAGTAGAATTAGAATGCAAATTCAGGGATAAGAAAGACAAGGAGTTAGAGTTTGGATAATTGTCTATAGATGCAGTCTCTACAGTGAAGGAAATTTAAAGGAATTATGCAGAGATAAGTCTCAGGATGAGACCTGAGACGTGTCTATGTGTAGAGAGTAGGATGAAAAAAGAGAAAGCAAAATTTTGAATAAAGAGAAGGAACCAAAGCCCAGAAAATGGTTCCAACAGAAGAAAGAATGTCCCAAAGCATCAAGGAACAATTGACACCAGTAGGAAAATCTAACACAGTAATGTCTTGCCTGTATAAAAAGGCATAATTATGAGATGGTTTCCTAGATTACATGAAATGATAGGGATTAAGATTGCAGTGCAAAATTAGGCACAGGAAAATTACATGTCCTGGTGCATCTACTCTTATAAATAGCCACTGCCACCCAACAATGCATGACCCCTTTTGTTCTGTTGAATGAGATGTAGCCCCTAGTTTCCAAGGGATGAGTGTCAAGACAGAGACAGTTCTATGAACAGATCTGTGCCATTTTGTGGTATGATCTCTACATGGAAGGAGTACACACTGTGGGAAAAGGCACCAAGAGTAAAGACTAAGTATTTTATGAGTCCTCTGACAGACAAGATTAAATTATTGGTATATATTAAATTTTATTCCTAGGCTGATAAAATTGGTGAGTCAGTTCACAGAGCATTGGATCTGTATAGTAGTTCTGTTCTTCCATCCAAACCTGCAGGGACAAGTTTTGGGAAGAACCAGGTGCATCTTGTGTCATTTCTCTGTGGTCAGACCTCTTACCTCTTCAGCCACCAGGATGGAAATCATGGTAGAAACCAGAATGTCTTTGAACAATGGGTATTTTCATAGCCTAACTGAGACTTGAACTTTACATCCATCTTATAAGTTTATGAAGACATAAGTTATTCATAATATGGCAAAACCAGAACTGGACCAAAGCCAATCTATTTTTAGGGTCACTGCTTGTCATTCAAGAATGGGTCATTTGACAACTGGCTGAATCTAAGGTTTTTGTTTGTTGGTTTATTAAGCCTTGCTGTTTACAAATACTTTCCTTTAGCCAGGAGCATGTGAATCACATAGCTCTTGTCACAAATGTCAACATATCATTTCAGACCTACTATATTGTAATGTGCACATTGGCAAGAGCTCCAGGGGAACTGTGGGCATAAAGAGAGGTACCAGGATGGACTAATCAAGAGACCTCTAACAAATAACCACATTTCCCTGATGCTTCTATGTGCTGCTTGGTGATGTGGGGCATAATGAAGGAGCCATGCATTGTACTTTCACTTGCCATCCAATGGGAGCAACAAAATTAGAATGAAACCATTGCTTTTCTCACTTGGAGTGTGCCACGTGGTTTGCCCAGGTAAACAGAAATTCTGATGCACTAATATCAGAGGCAGATGTGGTTGTTTTTGCACAAGGAATTGCTCCTAGACACAAAATCAAGACTCTGTACAGTATTTCAGAAATACTTTCCCAAAGAATTAGATATGGGTTCATGTGTATTTTGTTCTAACATTCTAATTGCATGACTTCAGGAATGAAGGCCCTTTAAGATTTTGTCTTCTCAGGTATAGGATATACCTTATTATTCTGCCTGTATCATAAAATTGCTGGAGGCTAAGTAAGCAAGGACATAAAAAATGTTTAACATGGTGTCTCTAGCCTAGGAATGGCTCAGTGCATACTATTTTCCTGGTAATATGTAGTTTATTATTTCATTAATACTGAGTACTTAGTATCTGATCTTTTCCCCAAGAATAATAAAATAACAGACTAATAAATATTTTGTGGAAAAATTTGTAATTTCAACCTAAATGGTATTAAATTCCATGATATTAGGAATCCAGGTAGTACCTAAGGATCCACTTTCTTAGTCTCTATGGAGTGACTGGTACAAATATTTTTTTGTCCTTGCTTTTGCCATTTCCGAAGGTGATGCCATCAGCTCACTGTTCCGCTACTCTGAAAAAGCCATTTACAGTCACCGATGCAGATTGAACAGATGAGCACAGTAACCTAAAAACACATGTTTACCCTCCATGGAAACAACCTGCTTTACTCTGTCTTTCTTAGGAACATACTCCTTTGCCTTCCATTTATAGTTAATCAACTGTTGGTTTATTTTCTGTTTTTACAGTCGAATTAAACTCAGCCTCAAGTCAGTATAAGGCAAGGCAGCTGTAGCTACTTCCATTGTCTCCAGTATTTTGAGAGACAAAGAACAAGTTGGCACAGCATCTTTCTATTTTGTGCCTACACAAAATTGAATAGAGGCATGGGATTGTATCCCAGTTTTCATTAAATTCTGCTATTAAACTTCCAGAGTTGAACTAATACCTGACTGTATTCGTATACATTTTCCTTCCCCAAATAAAAGACAAACAGTTGTATCTAGAAGGATAGCCAACTGGTTCTAGCATTTCACCTAGAAAATTTAATTTTAGCCTCTTTCACCACTGTGGCTATATCTTAGCAACCTGTCAGGAGACAATATTCCTCACCTCTAGGCATTTTGCCTAGATGCCTACCTTTCCATGGTCTTCTCATGTTTTAAACTTAACGATTGCCTTTTCCTAGTTTCATGACATACAAGCAAAGATCATACTTCATCTGTGTGTAAAGTAGACAATACAGATATTATATTCACCTCATGGCTGAACCACGTTTACTGATTAAACATACAGAGGATTCTAGGGGAGGGGGGAGGTGTCTTTTTATTCCAGTACAAGGAGAATTCTCGTCATGTGGCCTAAATTGTTTCTTCTAAGCCTAAGTCTCTGTTCCATTTTCACACTGCCAATGTGACATCATCTTATAAGTTTACAAGGAGGTCAAAGGATAAAAAAAGAAAAATTTTCTAGTTTTATTTTATCATGAACTTATTATAGAGAAAAGATAAAGTGGTTTACATGGGCACAACTGTGTTGAGGATCCTAGCATCAGGCCCATGGCACAATGACAAAGCACTCTCTTGTCCAGGGAAATGGCAAACACTTGATCTTGTCTGAATTCTAATGTTGGAAGTATGTGCAGAAAACGTCCACCATAGATTTCTCTCCAGATATTTCTTACCTGAGGACTAATCCACTATAGAGACTGTTCATACCAAGATTCCCTAAACCTGTCTCTTTGACTGTCCTGTATACAATGAACCCTGTCTCCTTGTTTAGCTATTGGCACTAACCCCACTTCCCTGTTCACCTCTTATATGATAATCATGCTGAGCTTCTGGATGCCATGGGTTCTCCATTAGAAAGTCCAGCCCAACCAATTCCAGCTTTTCTGTATGTCCATGTGTCTCTCTGTGTTTGTGTCTTCTTCATCCCCTTGTTAACCAGTCAAGTCCATCCCTAAAACCATGCTGGATGTGGGAACTTAACAGTTTACATCAGAGTTTCAAGGTATATGTATCAATGGTGCGCAGAATGTTTTGATAGCCATATACTGAAATGTTGTTACAATCAAGAAACTTAAAAATGATGTCTATCTGTGGGGCACAATGGTGCCTGTAATCCCATCAGTTGGGGAGGCAGAGGCAGGTGGATCTCTATGAGTTTGAGGTCAGCCTGGTCAACAAAAGTGAGTCCAGGATAGACAAGGCTACACAGAGAAGACTTATCTTGAAAAAAAAACCCAAAAACTCATGTGACATAATTACTTTTTGTGTATTTGCACCTATGTGACTAGTAAGAATATTTAGAAAACTTGTAGTATACAAAACAATATAATTAGTTATAGTTTAAAGAATGTCTATTTGATCTCTGGACTTGCTTCATCCTAAATGTATATTATGGCAACTTTGCATACTTTCACCTTCATCTCCCCATCTTCCTTGCTCCTCTCCAGAGAAGCCACCTCTTTACTCACTTTTCACTCTTTGTTTGTAAGTATTCAACATATTTAAAATTTTTACATATTCATATAAGCATGCAGATTTTTGAGTCAGCCTTATTTTGCCTACCATCATGTCCTCCACGTCCATCCACATTGCCTCAAAAAGCAAGATAATCTCTTTTAAAGACTGGACATTATGCCACTGTATCCACTTCCTTTGTTCAGTTTTTCAAAGACATTTGGGCAGCTTCAATATCTTGTGTATTTTGAGGAAAACCATAGTGAATGTGGAGTGCAGATGTTTCTTTTAGGTGTGGATATTATCTTGATTATTTATGCAAAAGATAAATTTGTGACTGCAATTGATTCATGCATTGATTGAGTCTCAACCATCACCCTGGTTTTCACAATAGTTGTACCAGTTTCGATTTTTACTTGAATCTTCTTCTATATTCCATTTCCAAAAGTAGGACAGAAATACAAAGGAGTAAATTGCTGTGCAAGGCAGATTAGTCTTCACACTTAAACATTTCTTCTCTGAAGACTTCCTATTTCTTTTCCTGCCCTCTCCTTGGGTGGCTTATAACTTGCTCCATTATTTCCATCTGTATTAGGCTTTACAGATACTACCATGTGGTCCTGAAGTTTAGTAACTTAGAGCTCAGGATGTGCCACTTCTTGGTACTGTCAGCTTGGGCTGGTACCTTAATTTTTTTGACCTATAGGTTCTTAAAAACAACAACAACAAAACAAACAAAACACTTTTAGACTTACTTATTTTATTTTATATGCACAAATGTTTTGTCTGCATGAATGCATGTGAACCACATGTATGCCTGGTGTTTGCAGCGGTCATAAGAGGGGATCAGGTCCCCTGTGAAACTGGAGTCACAGATGACTGTATTGATGCTGGGAACCAATCCTCGGTCTTCTGCAAAAGCAGCAAGTGCTCTTGACTGCTCAACCATCTCTCCAACCCCTAACCCATAGTTATTTTTATTGTGAATTTATTATAATAATATATATCTAAAAGGAGAATTAAATGAGTCATAATTTGTAAATCGTGCAGTACAACCATAATTATTAGCCTATATAGTTATGAAACAAACAGAACAAATAGTTATTTTCATTACTCACTAGTTTACAGGTCTATGTCAGTACATTGTAAGCCTTTGCAAGGAAAATAATAGGTTCTGATTTATTTTCATGCCTCTATAACACAGCACAGTACACTCTATTTAACAGTTTAATAAATAGTGACTGAAATGAGTGTACAAGGAAACAAACAGTCGTGTCAAATATATAATTTGTCAAAGAAAAATTTTCAGAAATATTTTCCTCTTATGGAACATTCTTTAAGATGGTCCTACTGCCAATACTCTAAGAGCTAGAATGAACCTCCAAGGTGGCTTGGGGCCTCCATCCCCCTTCTTAGAAGCCTGGCTCACAGAGCCATGATTCTTGGTCATACTCTTTTGTTCTTTAGCCAATGAATTAATAGCCATTTTTCCTATTCCTTTCTACAGTAAAATAACCCATATGCTTGATTTTCTAATGCCGAACATAGACTTCTGTTTTCTCCACATACCGAAAAAAGGCAACAGAAATGTGGCAAACCCTTATATGAATCCACAGTGTCTCATACTTTTAGCTGAGGAATGCTGACATTTTTCAGATAAACAAATTGCAAGAGTTGCAATATATACAAATTGAAGCTAGATGTTTGCCTTTGCTGGCTTGGTACTTATTTATAGCACATGTTATCTTTCACAGGTCTCCATGCATCTCTCTCTATCTTATTGTCTTTCTGTGAACTAGTCACTTTCCTTATCAGTTTTAAACCTTCAGGCTTTCTCAGCAACATTAGCCCTGGTAATAGCCTTCTCTTCCAAAATTTCCAGATAACCTGCATAGAACAACACTTCTGTACCCACTACATTTGAATATTATTTTCCTCTTTAAACAAGAAAGAAAGGGGAAATGCAGAGTAGTAGACAGATAAAAATAAATGATTGGACTTACTGTTTATCAAACCATCTATACTTAATAGGCGGGGAGACTGGCAGCCTTGGATGAATCCTGCTGATGGTAAAACAATGGTCACAAACTTATTGGTCTTCTTTTCTCTCTGCCCCTCTGTCTTTCATTTCCACTGTGTGGATCAGAAAGCCTTTTATCATTCAGTTTCTGAATTGGTGATTCTTGATAAGTATGAATTAAGAGCCATATTTTTCCTTATATAATTTCTGTGATATTCCTGAATTAAACTACTTTTTTAAGTTTTTATTTTTGTCTTAAATTTTGTGTATGTGTGTGGCGGGAGGTGGGTGAGTGCAGGTGCCTGCTGAGTAGAGTTGGAAGTGCCTGTGAGCCACACGACATTGTGACTAGAAATTGAACTTAGGTTCTCTGTAAGAGCAATGCATATTCTTAACTGTTGAACCAGCTCTCCAGTCTTGTCTCTGATCTTTTTAAAAGAATCCTCTTTCTCTCTAATATGTCAGCTCTGTTGGTCTTTGAAGTAACTATATCTTTAGATGATATGTCTTTGAAATACATTTGAAAAATCTTTCTGGGGTTCATAGAGCATGCGGCTTTGACATAGAATAGGTCTTTATAAGCCAGGGATAAGTTGTCATATGAAGGCAGATACTTGGTATGTAACAAGGAAAAGTACATTCTACAAGCACTCTAGAAGATTCTCTGGATATCTTGGCAGACAAAGCATCACTGCTGTGATTGACATACAGGCAAGAATTCAGTCAAAGTTCTGGAATAGTAACTCAAACACAAAACAAAACACAGAGCAACAAAATCTACAACTCTTAGCAGTACGAAGTTTCTCTCAATCTCAAGTTTAAAAAAAAAGTTGGTAGGTATGTGAGACATCACAGCCAAACAAATAAACAAACAGGCAAAAGCTGGTAGGAGTGTCATTTGCAAGAAATAGTCAAGTAGTCCGTGATATCTTCATATGATAGTGAGTTCTCCATATGACAGTGCATACCCTACCACCAAAGAACACAAAGCGAAAAGGAAAGGACAATTTTTTTTTCCAGAATTATTTTTAAAAACTCTTCCATAAGATACATTTTTACCTTATTATCTGCTAATTTCTTCTTTGCCCGTCGATGATTATTGGAGTCAGATCTACCTCTGGACTTATTTCCACTTTTTTGCGATCAGATGTACACATTTAGTTTCTCTTTCTAAAATTTCCAAGCTATTTTATAAATGCAGACTATCCAAAGGTGATGTCTAATTAGCATATTGCTCTGGGGGATAGCCCAGATAACCCTTGAAAGGGATCTGAGCTATTAAAGAGGTTACTTATTTTAGAGTCATTTTAATTTCTTCTGCTTCACTGGAAAGAGGCAAAAGAAGGGGGATAAAAGGAGGACCACTTTCAAGAGCATAGTAAATGAGACATTCCAAATTGAATGTAGCCCTGTATTGGTAGTTATAGTCTATTATAGTACCCACTTGTCTTTATATCTACCCCATATACATCAGCTTCTTGACACTTCCCTCCCAAGCATCATCATGGACGTGTTATAACTCATCATATGTTCTACTCTTACCAACTTCTAATATTCCATCTTGGAGAGTTTGTAGAGCCCTGGTTAATTAATGCTGAGCATTTCAGAATATCTATGAATCTTGTCAGCAGTGGTTGGGGACTAGGATTTAATTAAAGGTGGGAGCTAAAAGGGGATTTGAGAAGGCGCCGAATCTAGGGAGGTAAGAATCATTGAGTGAAAGGCTGTTGGTACAAGGTAAGCAGGGTTACAAAGTGAAGGGAGGTAATATCCAATAGTTTGAACTGGATGGAAGGAAACAGAGAGATTTGCATGAGAGCCTGAACATTTTCCAAGGCATAGTCCCAGAGAAAGTACATGCTGTATGTCTGTGAGCACACGCATGTATGCACATGCTGGCTTGAAGGGAGCAAGCCTTTTCCCTCATAGAAATCTGATCATGACTGCAGTAAAACCTAAACAGACCATAATTAAAGAGCAAGGGGGTAGCTAATGAAATGAAAATAACTTTAAAAGGATGAAAGGAAATTGTTGTTAACACACCATGTGGTTAACCTCTGAACCTTGCTGCTGTGGAAGCAGAATAACACAGAGTCAGCTCCTGGGATGCAAATGAACTGCATCCCTGGGTGGAAATGGAGCTCCTTGGAAAAAAGAGATTAACTTTTTCTATCCATAGGGGCATTATTTAGCTCACTGGAACAGCAATTTGACAAATGGTGCCATTGTCGCCCAAGTGAATGCTGCAAGTTTCTGTAAGGCAGCCAGTTGCTGAAACCATAAAGAAAAACATTCTTGTTTTTTTTTTTTTTTTTTTTCTCCTTCAGCATAAGGACAACTTTGGCCTGTTATTCTGGAGAGTTCCCACCATGCAAAAAAGAGCTAAGGTTTGGTAACCTGCTACTCACGATATTCAGAGAACATTTTCCTAATGGAATGCTACTACCAAGCTTTACTCATGCTGGATTTTGACTCTTATATTTTGTTCCTGGTCCAAAAGAAGATGACAGGATGCCTTCTGCTGGGACCTGTTTAGCTGAGCTCTAATGGGCATTTACTTACTCATAAATGCACTTTATTCCTTCTTACTGAGGAATTGGTTAGCATTTAGCCAGACAAGAGTAAGGAAATTCTTTTTTTTTTTTTTACCTTTTAAAACTTTTTAAATTCATTATAATTTATTCAGATTACATTCCAATTGTTACCCCTTACTTGTGTCTTCCCATTCCCCTTCCTCTGAGTGCCCATTGGGCCTCTCCACCAAGGGGCAGTGATCAAATGGGGCACCAGAGTTCATGTCAGAGGCAGTTCCCACTCCACACACAACCATAGAGTAAGGAAATTCTTAATAGTTCTGTGTTGGGTACCAGATTCCCTTTCGCTTTTCCATTTATGTCACCTACTGAGTATCTTCTTAGCTCTAGGCCATTTTACAGAAAAAAAATGTGTCCTTCATCAATTAGTCATTTATACCAGAGACGAAAAGATCTTTCCCTCTGTGTTTATAAGTATTGCTCAATATTTAAATCATGTCTTCATTTTCAATACTAATCTTTTTTGGTACAGTCCTTTGAATACTGAAAAATGTTTATGTCTGAGGAGTCTTGGACCTGTAGAGTCAGTTTACGGGTAGGTGCTCCATGTATTATGTCCACACTCTAGGCTGCAGTGGTCAGAAAGTTCCCTACACTGCCCTGACTTCTGCTAACTTAGGTTAGTTACTCTTTGTAGCTGTGACCAAAATATCTGAAAAAGCAACATATGCAAAGAATTTATGTTGGTGCAGAGTTTGAGGGTGCTATCCCTTATGACACAGAAGGCACATAAGAAGAGCAACATTAGCTACGGTGACAGGAGCATGACCAAGTTCATTACACTGAGTTCACAGGTAAAGAGGTAGAGAGATGCCACTCTCTTTTTCCTTTTTAAAAATTCAGTCAAGACTCCAGCCCAAGGAATTGGTACTTCCCATATTCTGCGCCTTCCCTCCTTACTTACAGGACTCTGGGAGCAGTCTCATAGATTTAACCAGGAGTTTGTTTCCTAGGCGATGCTAAAGCGGTAAAGTTGAAAAATCAAAATTAACCAAATAACACCAAGGCGAGAATAGCTTCTGTATACTCTACCCTCACAAAAAGCTCCTTTACTGCCTTCAAACCATCAGTTCAGTCACTCTTTACTGAATGTTGACCATGTTCAGAGGGGTCCAAGGAACAACTGCCAGTATCTGTACCATTTTCTAGTGATAGAAGGCTGGTAATACTTAACCTGGTGAATCCCAGCCAATTGCCATTGGCAGCAAGTGGGAGAGAGGTAGAAAGGCAACAGGCATGTTGATTAACATACTTAGAAAAAGTTCCTAATTACTCATGATGTAGAAAGGTTTCCTTCTCCTTCAGCTGTGATGGAGACCATTAGGGAAAGCCACAACCAATCAACACGCAATGTTCTGGAGTCCAGGCTATCTACAACACCACTTCCATACGTAAGGTTCAGGGATCACTACAGAAGACTGAGCAGTGAAATTGTAAGAGCCAGAGCGTCAGGGAGTTTGCTGTGAGATTGTGTCTCTTAGACTCACCACCATGGCTACCTAAACAGGAGTTGAACAAGGACAATAGGTAGTGGAGGAAAAATCCAGGAGACTTCAATACTACTCAGAGAACTACAGGCAACTAAGGAATGCTGAGAGCATGATGAACAGTTATCTCCAGAGAAGAGCACACACCAATTGGCAATCCAACATTAAATGGCCATCCCTGAAAACATACATACATGTAACATTATACAAATTGGTCAGGTTGTATTTAGGAATATATGTATGTTTGTAACAACATTTATTGAAGAAAGAGGAAAGAACAAGAAAGAGTATATGTAAAAACTGAGAGAGAAGAAACGGAGTGCAATGATATAATTATATCAAAATATCAAAAATGAGCTAAAATAATGTTTTAGGGAGGATTCTGCATCCTACCAGAAATCAGAGAGGAGAAGAGGAAGTAGTGATCAAAGACCTGGGCAAATGGAAGAAATGAGACAGAGTAGCTGATGTAGAAGGAGAAACATGACACCAGGAGGGCAATGGAGGCTGCTTCCTAGAGCACAGCTACTCACCCATAGTGGAGACTGAGAAACACATTCCTTTCTGAAAACACTGCTTCATACTATACAAGCAAGAACACGTCTGCTTATTATTTATAAGTATTAAAATAATAAGTCTGAGTTTATTATGCGCTGTCATCACAATGTTGATGTGTCTCCCCATACATCATTTAACTCCGTCTTTTGACCATGGTGGAACCAGGAGTTAAGGGATTTAATAATTTTCAGATTTGCTGTGGTTAGTGCTTGTTCCATATGTATAATGTAACTTGTACGGATGTTTCCAGGGATGGCCATTTAATGTTGGATTGACAGTTGGTGTGCTCTTCTCTGCATATGACCGTTTGTCATGGTCTCCGCATTCCTTAGTTGCCTGTAGGTCTCTATGTGGTATTAAAGTCTCCTGGATTTTTTCCACCATCCACATTGGCATAGCTATTGTTCTTGTTCAGCTCCTGTTTATGCAGTCATGCCGGTGAGACTTTATGCTTTGGTTTATTTCCAGACTTATCAGGTCCCTTGTCTGACTTTTGTAGCACTAATATTGTGTTCTGCTGAGGTATCTGGCACTAAACAGGCCATTTTACATATATTATCTTAACATATAAAGCCACTCTATGGAGTAGGTGCTATTTTATCATTTTATAAGCAAAACAACAGAGAAGTATACACATCTAAAATTTTTGTTCCAGGACAGATATAAATAATTGGCAGTGTGGGGAATTAGGAGTAAGATCTACCCGAAGAAAAGCCACTTGGATAAACACTGTGTATGAATGATTCTTAAGAGCAGAATTACCTTAGTTACTAAACCTGGGTCCAGACTGCAGAAAAGCCAGAGTGATAAGGATGGTTGA
>OU015742.1:182080983-182102548 GCA_907169655.1 Acomys percivali
GAGAGAGAGAGAGAGAGAGAGAGAGAGAGAGAGAGAGAGAGAGAGAGAGAGAGAGAAGGTTTGCCTTTGTTGATATGAATCCAGAGCACCTTTTCTTTAGGCATATGACCCACAGTTAAATGGCAAAGCTTCAAATGTCTTCTCTAGATTATGTTTCATTACTTTTTTTCCATAGAGGAATGGCATCATCGATCCCACCTTTGATCTGGAAATTAAAGCATTTCCATGGGGGAACCATTATCTCTGTCCAGATATTACTAAGGAGAAAATTCTGGAGAGCACTGTGCCCTTACTGTCCCTTGACTGTCACCATAGAGGGAGAAGAGGGGAGCCACTCAACCAGATGTAAAAATACACTAGGGTCCTAGACTTCTGCACCAAATAACCATTTGGAAAGGTACTATGAATACCTATGATCTCTTCATTCTGGTTATGAGAAGATTAAAGCTTAGACAGAATAAATGATGGAGCTAATTATTGTTAGGTGGATGACCGGGGCACCACACACCTACAAGACTGCCAGCTAACAATCTGTAGAACCACAGATGGTAGGAAATCTATCTGTACTCTTGAGTACTCATTCCTGAAAGGGATGTCTTTACTAGATCCCCTCCCTCAAGAACCAAGAAACCCTGTAGAAGATGAAGTGGAAAAGAGCCAAAAAGGATAGAGAACACAAACACACAAAATGGCTCTCTAACTCAACATGAGCATAGCTGATATGAACCACAGAAACTGAGGCAGCATACACAGGACCTATATAGGTCTGCAGGACGGCATCCATATATGTATTATGATTTCCAGCTTAATTTTTTTATGGGATTCTTGACTGTGAGTATGAATGGGTCTCGAGTTGTTTTCTCTGGTACTTTGTCACAATGACAAAAAAGTAACATCCACTAACAGTAGCCTCTTTCTCAAAGAGCTTAGATGAAGGTCAGATGGGTAATATTTGAAGGTAGAACATAGCTTCACAGAGAACGAGGTAGGGCTGTTATTATTACTGTTTTATTTGACTTATATCTGGGTGTCTTAAAAATACTGTGTTTGGTGATGGAAGACACAGCATACTGCACAGATTCCTTTTTTTCTTCCTACCCTGAGTTCTTTATTTCTTAGAAAAGAAGAGTTGACTGTGAGTCACAGTTTGAAAGGCCTGTCCATCAGGGCACAGGCATCACGACAGCAGGAAATTGAAGTGTCTGATCACATTGCACCCACAGTCAGGAGGCAGCGAGGGACAAATGCCATTGTCCTAGCATTTTTTTACAATATTGATAGCAATAAAGAGGCAGTATAACTGGAGAACCTTAGGGAGGGAACTTGCAGCCACAGTGGAGGTCCCCCGTAAGTGCAAGGCAAAGGACCAACAGCAAGTGCAGGACAGAGATGATGGCAGACTAACAGGTGTCAGTCATCCCTGGCCTGGTTGGACTCTCTGGCTTCAGAAATAAAAAACTTGAAATTTCTCTTGCTACTTAAGGAACTGACCAGGTATAGAAAATCTACTTCTGTTTCCTACAAACCTATGCCCTTGTACTCATTGTGTAGTTCCCGAGTCTGTGTTTACTGGAATCTCCCAGATCCATCGTATTTCGGAGCTGACATTTCGCCCACCCCTTCCCTTCTCTTGTCAGAGGCTTCTAACGATGTCTGGAAACCAGATGATCATGTTTCTTGTGTCCCTTTGTAAAGCAAACCTCACATTCACCTTGATGAGACCCTCTTTGGGAGGATTAAGAATTTAAATTTAAAGAACTTCAGGATCAAGTGCAGGTTCTCTTCCTAGTCAGTATGTGGTCTCACTTTGGTTTCTTGAATTCATTGTGTAAAGACAAACAAACCAAAAACCGATAGTAAACAAACTGTACAAACCATATTTATAAAACAAGAAAACTGTCAGTGAAATAGCCAGCTAGAAAAATGGAACAGAAAATCAAAATAGGATCTAACTTTGAATACTTATGTTCTTCTTGCCTTGTGATAATTGTTTCAAGTGTCGGAAAGTGTTGCATGGGGGGAAAAGGGTATTTTAAATACACTGGTACCCCATTCATGGTTGTTGATACTTAAACATAGCAGTATAGTGACTGTGTTTTTTGTTTGTTTGTTTTTGTTTGTTTTTTTATGTAGCCATTGCAGACACCACCTCCCTATAGGTTTCCCCTAGGGACTACATATCAATGATTCTGAAATTCACTGCTCTGCTAGGTGAGTAAGATGGTAGAGTTTGGTTGGAAAACAGATTCTCAGCCCAGAACAGCAGGCAGTAATGCTGTTGGCAGAGTAACAGAGAAGATGCTGTGGCTTACCCATGGCATCATGGCAAAAAATAGCATGGAAACAGCTGGTGAGCTGTCAAAATGATCTCAAGGAAGAACTGTGAAATCTCTCTGCTTATGCATTAATCGAGAGTTATGAGGCTAGAAGTGCACTGCCAGGGGAGGAGCAGGCGAGGTGGTAGCTCACCCTTCCATGGCCTTTCTTTCATCTCTCTGTAATATGGTCCTATGTCACAGTGCTTCTCCTATGAGAATGCTACCGCCACTCACAACCACTTCACCCGCACTCAGAATATGCACACCTCCCCAAAGAGACAGCAGTGGAGAGTATGTATTTGCCTTATTTACAGAAATTTTCCAAACACAAATTTTAGTGAAATTGGCTGGAATAGGAAATGACATTTCTTTTTTGAAACAGAAATAGTTGTTGTTGTTGTTGTTGTTGTGGTTAAATACTAATATGGTTTGGTTTTTCAGACTTTAAAAAATATGAATCACGATTCATATTTTTTAACTGTCTCTAAGACTATTACAATCAATGCCATGAAAAGATGAAGAGGAGGCACACAGACAAAGAAAACATAGGAATATCAAGGAAAACACTTTAAAAACCAGGTGTATGAACCAATTTCTGCTACAGAAAACACGTGCTAAGCTAACCACTCGCATGTAATTGAAATTGGCTTTGTGCACAAGAGTTTGGATAACCTGGAGTATCTGAGGTCATGAATTTATTTCACAGGTGGCTAAGGCACACACATGTGCAGATAGGGAATCCTATGCCGTTCTTTGGTGTCTGACTTTGAATAGAGGCTGTCACGTTTTGGCTTCCATTTCAGATAAGAAATCCCTTCCCAAGGAAAAGTGAATGAAGGAATGCTTCCAAGCCTTCCCAAGGAATGTCAGTCTGTGTAGTAATCAGGCAGTCAGAGCAGCACAGCTGTCATACAGGGAGATGGTTGAGGTTCTTCACCAGGAAACTGTTAGTAGTGTAGGAAGTAGAAAAAGGAGAGAGCAAAGAGCAATGGCTTATCCAATATAGGGAAAATTTTACATAACCCAGGAAGGCTAAAATAGTGGTCTGAAGTACCATATTGTGATTCCTTTAGATTTTGAAATATATGGCAATATTTTCCCTTGGAGGGCAAGGGGGCTTAGCTTTTGATGTGACTTGGTTTGAGCACTACTCGCCGTGGCATTGGGTGGGTAATGGTGCTTCTGCCTGGTTATTTGGGGCAGTTGGATGATACCTAATTTTGTTTTCTTCTTTTGGATTCAAACAAAGAAATCCAGATGTATAATAAGAGTGAACGCTTTCCCCAACTAGCAATGAGGACTCTCCCATTCCTCATTTCCACATTAATTCCACACCCACCTGGCAATCTTCCCCAGGCTGCCAAAGAGTGAGACATATGTTTCTTATCACCTCTTTGCTACTGTTCCTTTTGCACAGGTCTTAAAATTTAGACTTTCTTTCTTTTTTCTTTCTTTCTTTTTTTTTTTTTTTTTTTGCATCAATTGCTAGAAGATTCCTTGTAAAGTCCTGAATGTAGTACCTAAAATACTTAAATATTTTTATTTTTGTGTATTAAAAATGTAAAAACTTTGCCTTGTTGGAAAAATATATATATGTGTGTATATTACATACATTTTTAATAAAAACTGTATATAGGGCTCATTTGAAATACAAGAAAGCTTATTAATTTTTTTTTTTTTGTTCTACATTATACAGCCCATTCTTAGATAGGCTGAGTACAAACTGCATTACCCTGAAAGAGAGAAAGAAGGCATAATTCTTGTCACTAATTTCGTAGGCGCAGAGGCAAAGGGCCTCAAGTGCTAAGAATGCATCCAGGGGTAGGCTGCTTTTGGAAGACACTGTTGACTGTAGCGTAAGCAAATCAGTTCTGTTGGTGGCTGACAGAAACTGAGTAATCAGAAGGGATTCCTTCTGTATCATCAGTGGCAGTTCAGAAGGGACTGTGGTACCTGAACTTTCCAAGTTCAAAGTATTAAGTTAGAAGACAAAGAAGGGGTGTAACATGATGCCTTTTTTCTTTACCACTTATGGAGACCTGAGGTGCATGGCCAATTCTTTGCATTCAGGTCACAGCATTCAAATTTCAGTATCTAACAGAATGCATTTTGGAGATTTTTTTTTATGATACTAGTCACTCACTGTCTGATGAAGCTAGATAGTAAACTAGCCTGGATTGAGGTACTTACCATATCAAATCCTCATCCCCACAGTCACAAGCCTGCAGGCTGACTGATGTTTGCCTTATCCCCACTGGGTTCCATGTGGTTGTTCTGCTTTGGGCTGCAAGGCACTGGCTAGGATTAGGCCCAGCCGTTCTCTATGGATGTTTATTCTCAGGCTCCAGCTGAAGACACTGCGACTATCTCGGGCTTAGTCTCTCTGGGGTGCATCACTACTGCCAAACACTACAGGAAGTACAGGAAACATTCTTAACAATCGTTCATTTCACATCTGCTACAGACCCATGATCTAAAAAGGTACTGTCATGATGAAGCATGACCTGAGAAAAACACTGAAAGTTTACTGTCAACATCATTCATTCATTCATCCTCTCATTCATTCATTAACACCTGTTTGGTAATACTACTTTTATTTTAAGTTGCATACTCTCCCCACTCTACTCCTTTCTGTGTGGAAAGCATAGTCTCAAAAAGATGAGATTAGCTAGATGTGACCATTCTTCAGGCAGTCGCACCAGCATCTTGCGTATCCTTAGCTTTTGAAGTCCGCAGATAACAATGGCGAATGTTCAGATAGGTGTCCTCTGAGAGAGGCTATGCTAGCAGAAACAGAACCTGTGAGTTAACCTGGCCTGCCACATTGTGATCTATTTTCTTTTCTTTTTTTTTTATAATCTATGTTATTAATTTATTCATATTACATCTCAATGATTATCCCATCCCTTGTATCCTCCTATTCCTCCCTCCCTCCCATTTTCCCCTTACTCCCTTCCCCTATGACTATGACTGAGGGGGACCTCTTCCCCCTGTATATGCTCATAGGGTGTGATCTATTTTCTGAACCATTTTACATGCATGCCATCCACTAGAATGCATATTATTTCCCATTTTGACTGAGAGACTTGGTATTTCCCTTAACACAGATTTGGAAGAGACTTAGAAAGCTTTGGTAAATTTAAACTCAGCTTATAAATCTCTTCTACAAAATCACCTTTTAAGTCTCTTGAACTAGGGTAGCAAACTTGAAGCAGCTCAGCAAACTGCCCAAATCACTGTTCTCTCTGAGGAAAAATGGGATTGTGCTCTTTCTAGAGGTGAGCCTCCCTCGACCCCTGACCCCCTCCTCTCTTTCCATCTGTTCTGCAATCCCTGACAACATCTCCTTCATCTCTCTCCTAGCTGCCTTACTTCCTCTCTCCTCTCTGTTCCCCCTCTGTTCAGAACATGCGCAAATATAACTAAGCATATTTATGCTTCAGTCACTTCACTCAGGGGTTTTGCAAGGCTCACCAAAGAGAGTTTGTGTTTCTTCCTGTAGCACTCAAAATGTAACATCATTGGCATAAACCTGCCTTTTCATTTCTCTCCAGGTTTTTCATTCTGACTTAACCAAACTGCCAGCTGATCATTCTTCATGATTTTTGTAGCAATTGTGCTTGGTATCTGAGTATGACTGCTTATAATTCTATTTTTCTAATTTTGACTCAGTTCCTTTGTTGAAATCTGGCATGTTCTTTGTGAACCAGCCCATGTCTATCATGAACGCTTCTGAACTTCCCCCAAAGAATAGCCAATCCACTGAAGTCCTGTCAAATGGTATTCATGCCTAGGTATCATTCACTGTTTGTCCTAATGATTATTTTGTCCCCATTTTATCTCATCTACTTAATTGCAAATTTACTGAGGACCTATACTACATCCTATATTTATATCTTAAGACTCTCACACTATTCTTTTTATCTAGTGTATCCAATTAATGTTTATTGATTCATGTAATAATTGATTAAGAGCAAATAATTCTGGCTGAAGAGATGGCTCAGAGGTTAAAAGTACCATTGACTCTTCCAAAAGTCCCACGTTCAATTCCCAGCCACCACCTGATGGCTCATGACCATCTGTAATAAGACCCAGTGCCTTCCTGTGGAAGGCAGGCACACATGCAGGCAGAATATTATAGAAATAATAAACACATCTTTAAAAATATTTTTAAAGAATAAATAATTCTACTTATAAGAACTAGTCTAAATATTTTCAAAATAACATCCATCTCTGTATATTTGGAGGGACAATATATTTGAAATTTACAAAAAACAAATTATTTTCATGTAAATAAAAAAACTTCACTACTTTTCAGCTAGTATATTAAGAATGAATATATATATATATGTATATATATATTTGTTTATCGACAAAGATCTTATTGGGCAAACATCTATTTATATGTAAAAATACAGGCTTTAAAAGTATAAACAGTTGTACATCCAGGAACTGGAAAGCTCTGACTTGGAATCCTTGGAGAGATTTTTTGGATGTATATGGTAAGAATGATATAGTTAGATAAATAGACAGGACTGTTTTTGTCCCTGCCTTTGATTCACTAGGTAATTTAGGGAAGTTCATCAGAGTTTTTGCTGTTTGTCAAAAAGACTCACGTTCAATTGTGCAAAATATGTGTCCCCTTAGTTACCTCCCTCTAAGAGATTAATGAGATAATTTCCAAAGGATGCTTTGATTTTTTTTTTCTGATAAAAGAAACGAACAAGTATGAAATGAAGCATTTCCCGGTTCTATTGAAGACTTGTAAGACAGTGAGAACAGCCTTTTAAAAATTATCAAAGTGATAGCTAGAGAGGAAAGAACCATGTATGTTTAAAATAACTTCAACAATTAGTGCAGAGTACCTAATGAGCTTCTAGCACGTGCACTGGGCATTGCAATTTACCTTCACTTCTATACGGATTATCTCAGCTGCTCCTCAGAATTACTCTCTGAAGTCCATTAGCAGAGTAGGCAGGTCCACTACCATGTCTACATTAAGGAGAGTAATAGTCAGAGAGGTCTTAGGATGTGTCCAGGGCTCCTCCACTCTGATATGAAACAGTAGAAAGCTGTGCTTGCCTTCCCGGATGGCATTACAGCAGGCACGAAGGAACAT
This sequence comes from Acomys percivali, assembly GCA_907169655.1. NCBI lineage: Eukaryota > Metazoa > Chordata > Mammalia > Rodentia > Muridae > Acomys > Acomys percivali. The sequence continues at coordinate 182,088,421 of OU015742.1, forward strand.
TTCTTTTATATTCATCCACATTCTGTCCATGTTCAGGAGTGATTTTAAATCCCATTTCCATTACAAAGCCTTCTATGTAACAATGACTTCAGGCCAGTTCTTATATGACAATTTTTGGCAACCTTAAATATATTGCTCTTGGCACATTTTATAGTCAGCCAAGTTTCCTGTTTTTCCCTAAATAGGTCCTTAGAATTCAGCCTGATTTTCACTTTTTTTTTCTTTTTCTTTTTCTTTTTATGGTAGTGGTGGCTTGTCTTGTGGATTTTTGTTATTGTTGTTTTAGTCAGAGTCTCACTCTGTAGCCCTGGCTGGCCTGAAACCCACTATGTAGAACAAGCTGGCTTTGACTTTGCAGTGATCTTCTTATCTTTGAGTCCTAAATTTTGGGACTGCAGACATGTGTCTTGATGCTCAATTGTACTTATTTTAAAATATCTCCCCTCTCTCTTTGTGCATTTGCACACATGAGTGTAATACCTATGGAGGATGCTGCTGGCAGAAGGAATTGGAACCGCTGGAGCTGGATTTACAGATGGTAGTGAGTCATCATATGTAGGTGTAGTAATGGAATTCTAGTCCTCTGCGGGAGCAGCAAGAGTTCTTAACCACTAAACTGTCTCCCCACCCCCACCCCTTGCCACTTGTTTAAAAGCTGTCATTAGCACAAGAGGTATTTGAATATTAGAAATGATTCTGTTCATTAAGGTATAAATGCTTAGCATCATACACATAAATGAGTGCTAAGTTAATATTTGCTGAGAAGATTTCTAGACTAATCATGGATTCTATATGGGGCAGAAGGTTCAGAAAATTCACAGGGAATACAGGTTAGTGTGAGGGTGCAGGACACCAGGTTGAAGAGTGAAATCTTCCCTCTTGACATGTATTATTGGCATTGAGAAACAGCGTTTGCTTTTTTTTCTTTCTATTCAACTCTGCCTGCTCAACTACTAATGCCACTTTACTAGAAATTCAAGATGTATGTAAGACAGGCAGTGAATCAAAGAAGCTGGCTAAGAGCACTGTTTTCTGTGATATCTCAGTTTGTTAACTCAATGACAGGTTGCACAGATCGGCCAGTGACAGCTGACTTCTAAGTCTGTCTGAACAAATGACATCTTCAAAATGACACATGCACTTTAGTTTCATTAGAGGCAGGGGTATGATTATTGTCTGGGCCATCAGAGTAAATATGGTGATTCTATGCATCCCTCAGGACATGGAGTTGACAGCATAGTTGGGCTGCGTGAAGAAGTTTTGGGCTTGTTCACATACATAAATGACACCAGAAAAGACTTTCAGGCCCCTAAGAAAGGAGAGAGAAGTCTGTAGTGCCAAGTTCTTCTGCCCTGATGAATTTTAGAAATCAAAAGTGCCATGTCCTTTGCTTGCGTATAAGCCATATTTAACATTCTCTCTTTAACACTTTTTTTTTTTTTGCATCCCAGTGTTCAAAGGGATAAGATATCAACTACATAATACTAAGGTGTTTTTTTTTTTTTTTCAGCAATTACAACAAAGTCTGGTAACTGATACCTGTTTACACATATCTCAGATTACCACAAAGTGAGCACTTCCAGGTTGTCATACATACACATACACCCAGCTTCAAGCAATAGATTCTTTTCTTTTTAGATGCCTGAGGTGTGGCACTGTGCTAGAAGGATTGCCTATCGAGGATTCATTACCATTTCTGCTATGTTAGTGAAGGCATGATCTCCTCTCTATGAGACAGCCTCCATCCCCTCAAAAGAAATGAGCAAGGCAACATGTGTACCTCTCTGCCATCCTTTCTTTGCTCCATGAGATTGCATGAGGCTGATGTGAATGTTTGTTGAGAATACTCTTTTCCTTTCTTCCTATTCCCAGGTTCCCCCTGAGTGGAGGTACCCATGTCTGCTTCATCTTTGCAGAGGAAGTGAGCATTGGGAGAAAGACTAATATGTGGGCCAGGCCCAAGTCTCACCTCAGAACAGTTCTCTGTCAGACTCGATGAGCAATAAAGTTTGCTGGCCCTTTAGTTTGTGTCTATCTCTTAGCTGGCTTGAAATTCACAATGGAGAAGACTGTGATTTATTGGCCCACTTAAACCTCTCTGTGGCAAAGTAGCAATTTTGTTTTTCAGCCTTTTATATTGCAATGAACATTTTTTATTTATTTGACAATCTGTTATATAACTAAAATATTCTTTTCAATATCATTTGTACTCAATATTAAATGGTAGTGCTAGAGCAATGACCTACATTAAATTTTACTTGATGGTTATGGCCATACAGATATATGAGCAGAGAGAACTAAAGTGTGTTTGCATATAATTTATAAGCACTCTTCTATAGCAAATGGCTGGCTGTCAGGCATCTTTCAATTAATAGGTTTTTATTAACCTTATCTCTACTAGTATTTATTACTCTCACTGTTATCGACTTAAAGGACATTTTCTGTTGCTGTGTCTCCGAGTCTAGATGAAGGCTGCTATCACCCATAAGACTATAGTAGGAAGTTTATTTAAAGGTAATTCTTTTTCTAAGACTAACTAACCAGATGCCCTCTACTGTTGAGCTTAAAAGACACTCTGAAATCTTGACTGGAGCTACCGCTCAGAAGGAGCAGTCCCGCCATTATATTATTATTATTATTATTATTATTATTATTATTATTATTATTATTATTATTTTGCCAGATTCATTAGATTGAGAATAATCGTTAAGATACAGGCTGCTTAATCCATCCCCACACTTCAAAGGCAATACTGGGCTCATCAAACACATGTGAGGTCCTGTATGTACTGTTCTGTCAGTGTAACAGATTTTCATGATAGATAATATTTCCCCAACGTCAAAGATAAAATCATTGATTTCCTAGACACTGTCCATAAAGTATCATCAAGAACACAGGACAGAAAAGTTTCATAGTCAGATCAACCTTATTCAAAAGCCTAGGGTCACCATGGTGCATTAACCCAAGAAAATCTATAGGGGGAAATCAAGTGATGGAAGTTATTAAAATGAAATAGCTCATTCAAAAATGGGGCTTTTCATTATTTCTTTTGAGTCTTGTGCCACTCCCAATCTTTGTTGTTGTTGTTGTTGTTGTTGTTGTTGTTGTTACTGTAAGGCTTCTCTTATTTACTCTACCAAACAGGAGTTGAGCAAGTCTGATGAAAGAGAAACACAATTCACCCTTTGCCTCTGCTAATGAGAAAGGCATGAGGAGGTCTGGGGCCAACAGAACTTACTCCTTTCCCTCCTTGTCAGTTCTGGCTCATCAAACTACAGAATTATAGCTGGATGTTTGAAAATTTATCTCTCTCTCTCTCTCTTTTTTTTTAACCAAACAACTCTCAGTATGTATGGCTGTGTTGCCAAAAACTAAGAAAGTCTAAGCAATGGAATCACCAAATCTAGGCCAGTCTAGAGTCTGTGCTACAAAAAATGAGCTCCTCCCGATACACATACACTCACACAACTTGAGGAAATAACACTTCCAAAGACACCTTGTGATTTTTGTTTGAAATAAATAATTCACTTGAAAATTATGCTCTATCTCTCTTAAAAATACAATACTTTTATGGGCTCCACATTTGTAAATTACATTATACAATGTGACTAATATGTATCTGGTGAGGAAAAATGATTAATATAGCTACTCTTGCCATAATTCTTTCTAGATTCAGAACTACTGTGTGTTGTGCCTGTTGGTGACATATATTCCCTTCTATCTTTCATGGCGTGGGGGTACATGCACTCAGCTTTAGATGCCCTGGTCATTTGTTCTATAATCTGCTGAGCAGAGAGACAGCATGGCCCATCCACTGGCAATCGAACCGGAAGTTTGTCTTGTAGTCTTTTAAGGAATATGTCTGTTCTGTGGCTAGCTCTCTAAGATGTTTGTCTCTAGACATATTTCTGAAGAGACATCTTTAAAGTCAACACACAGCAAGACTACTGAAGATTCAGTCCAGCGTATTTGAGGATGAGAAGCTGTGTGTCACCTGCATGAGCTTAACTCTTGCTCCTTCAATATCCTCATCTGTTTACTTTTACTGTTTCCTATTACATTTTCACTGTCATCTTGCCACAACTCCTGCTCCTGTCTTTCTCATTGGAACCACCAAGCCTGGATATAACAAATTAGCAACACTACAACCGCACATACTGACTGAAACCATGGTGCTACAATATCTGCGTGTGACTGCTGACCTCTTGGCCAGGGATAGTGGTTGATACATCACAAACTGTAGGCCATCTAAGTAGCAACAGAGATCTTCTGTCTTGAGTAATACCTCCATCAGACACAAAGGCATCCATGAGCACACTTGAGAAATAAAGGATTTTATTTATATTTATTTTGAATCTATAATTTCTGAGTCTCATAAGTGAAATTGTGCTACCATGAAGGAAACATTTGCTGAGGCCTGCAGGGAAGGCTTTTTGAGTAGGAGAGAAAACAATCTTTAAGATTTAGTCATATCTCAAACCTTAAAAATTCTATCTCTACAATTGGCTGCACTGAGCCTGAAACTCTGTCTGCTTTACCATCTGGGTGTTTCAGTTTTGGCCAATTTTATCCACCTTTTAGACTACAGACTACCTCATTAGTTTGTAAGAATCTTTTGTGATAAACATTTCTTATTTTTTTTTGAGTTTTACTTCCAAGCTAAGAGTTTTTACAGCTATGCTTCTCCTATATCCCCTCGACTACATCTGTCTAAATACATTTGGTAATGTTGGTCAGTTTGGTTTGCTATGACTTAGTACTATAGACTGTGTACCTTGGACAGTAGATGCTTATTTCTCATAAGCATTATGTTCTGGAGAGTACATCAATTTCAATTTCTGTAAGAGACTCATTTCCTGATTAGCAGATGTTTGTCTCCTTGCCGTGTCCTTACTACACAGCAAGGAGAGAAGGTCACTGTTGCACTGTTCCTTATACAAAGTAGTACTCATATGACATAATTGCTTTGTATCACCCCCCAACTCCAACTTCCACCACAGAACTTGAGGAAGAAAACGACAAATTTAGCTCTATAGAACTTATATACCCACACTCTTTTTTTACCTTTGGCCAACCTTCTGCAAAGAGGAATTTTCTATCTTAAAAGACATATAATAAATATTTAGCTCCAGTCCCTGAAATATTTATTACCAATATTACATGGACATAATACACAGAAACACACATACACACACACACACACACACACACACACACACACACACACACACACAGCAATTTTGGGAGTCTGTGCTTGTTTTATGCTCATTATTTTGTAATGATATATTTTGGTAAGTTGATATAAAAAACATTGTTTTCTTTTTTTACTTTCTTTTTCTTCTTCCTCTTCACCATTCAGATTATCCCTGAGTGTACAGCTAGTGAGCCATTAGAATCTATCAAAGTCTTCTTGCCACTAAGACAAAGTTTAGTTTACACCCTGGAAAGATGACCAATGCCTGCTGTATTTATCTAGTGTCTGTCAAAGTGTTCCGGGCAATGTCTCATCACTAAGCCCTTTCTTGCAAAATTTTTAAGACTTCAGTTTGAGCCTAGTAAAAAGAAAGAATCAGAGTGGTTTAAAGGTCTTGGTAATGGGTTTTGAACCCGTCCTTTCTAAGTCCATACAGCAAGTTCTTAAGGAGCATAAGCCTGCTGACGAATATGCCAAGAACTTGTTGGCAGGCTACAAGAAGTAAATTAGCACCCATGGTCCCCTGAGAGGCACAGTACACAGCTCATTTCCAGAAGCTCTCTCCTAAAATAGACCCAGTTCAGAAACTGAACCATAGTTGAAGATTGCCAACCTACATAATTTCTGTACTAGAATGTGGCTGCAGGAAAACACTGAGGTGCCTTCATTGTTGGGTTGAGTTTCAGCCAAACTACTGAGCAGTGTGTGTGTGTTTGTGTGTGTGTGTGTGTGTGTGTGTGCATGCGTATATGTGTGTATGTATATATATGTAACATGTATGTATACATATATGTGTGTGTGTGTATACATGCATCCATATATATAGGAGAGGAAATAGAAAATAAAAGTGTTTTCATCCCTCAAAATTCTCATGGTAAGACTAGAGAGAAAACAGTTCTCTTACAAGGCATCACTGAGGAGCTAGAGAGAGGTCTCAGTAATAAAAAGTACTCACTGTTAAAATATAAGGAGCAGGATTTGAATCACAGCACCCGCATCAAAGTGGGGTGTAGTCTCACATATGCTAACATATATGAGCTTCGGTTTTAGCAAGAGATCCTGCAGCAAAAGAGCAAGGCAGAGAGTGATCGAGGAGGACACTGAGTGGCCTCTTTCTGCCTCTGCAAATATGCACCTTTCCCTTCCCTTCCCCACATCTGCACCTGCTGTGCGCGTCATATAAAAATATGTACAACACGTAAGTGAATCTAAACAAATACTTAATTTCAGTGCTCAATGCAAACTGGGCAGTAAACCTGGGTAGTCAGAGAAGGCTTTTGAGGGCATCCCTCTGGAGTTACTCTCATCTTTATGAATCCTGATATCTGGGCTGAAAGGAATTAATTATTTGCGAAGAAACATCTCCTTTAAAGTTTCAAGAGGGTGCCCCGATCCTCTTTGAGCTGGGCAAAGCTAAGAAAACCTATTCTGTTTTTGGATTGTTGATGTACTCCCTGAACACTGACTACCTTCAACAGAGCCTACATAACCTCTAGATCACCCCGCTTTTTGGTTTACTCTAAAGCCTAATAGCTTGTTCTGAGTTCAGGACTATGACACACTCACATTTCACAGATAACTTAGACAGCAGTGAAAATTCAGGACTTTTGGACTTTGTAAGGGCTAGATTATAACTGGGCTAAGCCTGTCATTTGTCAGGAAAAGTAGGACCCATTTCCTCTGGAGTCATCTTGGGGATACTTAAAGGAAGTCTGAGAATGCAGCATTTGGATATAGGAAATGTTCTTCAATGTTCAAACATGCATACACACACAAATACACCAGAATACACCAGCAGAGGCACAAACATGTTCATCTCTTCTGGCAATGTTTCTTGCCCTTTTGAAGTAAATTGCTTCTCATTTTTATATTAATAAGTAGAATTGTAAGGTACTCCTAAAGAAGAGGGAGAAGAAAGAGTGTGCTGTTTAAATGCCTTTGAAGGATGTGTGCTGTATTGTGTGTGGTTTTACTGCAGACTTCATGGATAATTGCATCTGATGCTGGGCTTCACTTTATGAAGCATCAAGGGGCATCACATGTTAGAGGAAGGATGGTGTTCTAGTTGTCTGGGGACATTTCTGCACTTGACTGAAACTGAGACTATGGTAGGGAGAAGAAACTCAAGTAAATTGAAATTAGAAGCCATTGTCCTTGATGATTTATTTTTAAAGAACACACAGCATGGGGGTGGAGGAAGGGTTCTTAAGTTAAGAACATTTATTCTTGCAAAGTACCCTGGTTTAATTCCAAGTACCAAGATGACAGCTATAGTTCCAAGGGATCTGACACCCTCTTCTGTACCAGGCATGCGCATGGTACATAGACATGCATACAGGCAAAACACTCACACACATAAGAGAAAAATACTGAAAGAAAGAACACATAGCCACGAACTGATTTCTATGGATGTTGTATTAGACTCCTAAACACATAAATGTCAGCTCCCGAGACATGATTTTAAGTCCTCAGTGTGGGTCACCTTCACTCACCTCCCTGCGACATAGGAAAAGCACTTTCCCTTTCATGCTTTGGTCTGGGGTTCACACCATTCTGGCCTGCAGAGACTTTGATTCTGTCATGGAAGTCAGTGCCCTGCCTCCTCCTGATGTTCTTCAGTGGTTTATATTTCATCTTTTCCCTCTCTCTGTTGCTTTTTGAAAGTGTGGTTGGCTGTAATTCACAATCAACCTTCTGAATTAGAAATGCTGATCTGACACAACGGAATGTGAGAGTGGTGATAGTTGTCAAACAAAACGATCACAAAGTGTCACCTGGATGAAATACTTAGCCGTAATATTATCTCCAGGACACATACCCCACAGACCTTGTGTGTGCAGACAAGAAGTACTGATGTACAAGTGTCTCCTGCCCATTTTGTTTATGATAACTAGGAAAGGAAAAATGAGCCCTTATTTTAGTATGTTCATTCCAAGATGATAGCACAGTAGATTCTCCTTGCAGTTGGACTGAGAGAGCTCCATTTTTCACCATGTGTCAAGTGTCCTGAAGATGCATGGGGGGGGGGCGTGGGGCTGGAGAATGAGATAGTCACTGTGTTGCAATGCTATTCTTCTCTCCCATTTCATCTAATATAGTTAATTGAAATCCTAACACTTGAGCGATGTGTGTTGTCTTTTAGAAACTCCAGTTTTAACATGTACATGAGTCATTCTCACAGAACTACATATATTTTTCTGGAAGTAATGTCTTATCATTACAATTTTAATAACTTACAACTTTGCCCTATCTCTTCTATTACCAGACTATTACTAGCTACTCTCTCTCTCTTTTTTTTTTTTTTCTTTTGCCAGAAGCCTCTAATTTATTTCTCTGCATCCACAGTTGATCGCCTTCAAACTGTGTTAGGTTGAATTGCTTTTGGTGTCTAGACCACCCTCCACGGGATCCGAGTCAGATTAGTTTCATGCTTAATTGGAGGATTCTTTATATATCGTGTCTCCTCTTATTAGAATTGTACTCTATCTGCCAGATGATAGTTACGAAGGGGATTTGTGATGCACCAGTTATCAACATGCCTGATTCCGGTGAGACAGAGATTCCTCCACACATGCCAAGTTCCATGAAGTGAATTTATGACTTACAGACAGTGTTTGGGTGATAAGAAAAGCCTAGGATTCATTGGGATCCATTCCCTTAAGACTCAGGTTAAGCTGTCTGTGTTGAATGCAATCCCATCTCTGGGTGCTCTGCTAAATGTAGTGTTGTTTGGGGATTTTAAGAAAGACCTGAGTTTATTTTCCTCGGGAAATGGAACGCAGGGCCTGAAGTTGGGGAGGACTGGAGCAGGGGCTTTGAAGATCTAGCCAGTAATGTTTTATTTCCATATATCACATTCCCCAGGGTTTTCTATAGCTGTCTCTGTGAAAAGTAAGAAAAAGGAATAAACTGGGTCAGTCCAGAATAAAGTGGCTCTAGAAATACATGCAATACTTTAATGCATAGGTATGGTATATCTTCTCCGTTTGACCCTCCCACACTCATTTGAGTTATTTGGAATACTTAGCCATAATCTAGGAGTCAAAATGAGGATTAAAAACAAAGACCAGAAAGCTATCTCAGTAGGGGATCAGAGAATGAACAAACTAAAATGAGCTGCAGGCCACATGACTTCTTAGCAGCTACTCAACTCTGCAGCTGTGGTGCAGAGACAGTCAGGTACCATCCACTAAAAAGGGGACAATAATGAGTATAGCCATGTCCCAATAAAACTTTATTTACAAAACCAAGAGGTGATTAGATTCACAGCCTAGTCAACTGCTCCTTGGCCCAGGTTTTTTGTCTCCTCTAAATTTGTATATTTCTTCCTCATACAAATCATTTATAAAACTGCCACAACCTGTGATATTTCTTGCTGGCTCCACATACTGACTCTCAATTCTGAGACATCACCAATCCTCAGCCCAAAATGTCTAGTTGAGAAGGTCTGCAATTAGACCCAGCATTTAAAATTCTAATGTTGATATTCGGTTGCACACAAGAAGAAAATTTGCTCAACCATGTTCATAGCAGCTTTATTCATAATAGCCAGATCATGGAAACAGCCTAAATGTCCCTCGGTAGAAGAATGGATAAAGAAACTGTGGTACATATACACTATGGAATACTACTCAGCTATTAAAAACAAGGAATTCCCGATATTTGTGGACAAATGGATTGAGCTAGAGATGATCATAATGAGTGAGTTAACCCAGAAGCAGAAAGACTCAAATGGTATATACTCACTTATATCTTTATACTAGCCCAATGGGCATGTCCCACGAAAGCCTTCCCTTACCAGGAAACTGGGACAGAGGGGAGGACATCCTATTGGGACTCTAGATGAGAGAACAATGGGAGAATAGCAATATAGAAGGATCCAGTGGGTCCTAGAAACCTACAAGTAGAACATGATAGGCAGATTTGGGCCAAGGGGTCCAGCTCAAACTAAGGCAACAGCCAAGGACAATACAGGTGGTAAAATTTAAACCCCTACCCTGATCTAGCATGGACAGGACAGTTTCCACATTTGAGTGGAGAGAGGGATTTGACTTTCTCATGTACTCTGGTGCCTCACATTTGACTATGTCCCCTGGCGGGGGAGACCTAGTGGCACTCAGAGGAAGGACAGCAGGTCACCGAGAAGAGACTTGATACCCTATGAGCATATACAGGGGGAGGTAATCCCTCTGAGGAACAGTCATAGGGGAGGGGAATAAGGGGAAAATGGGAGGGAAGGGAGAATGGGAGGATACAAGGGATGGGATAACCATAGAGATGTAACAAGAATAAATTAATAAAAGAAAAGAAAAGAAAAAGAAAAACCAAACCAAATTAAAAAAACAAACAAAAACAAAAACAAAAACAAAAACAAACCCAAATCCATCCTCCACCACACCACAAAAAAGGAAAGAAAAAGGAGATCATATTATTTAAAATGTAAGCTAATGATTTTTCTAGAAAGACACCTTACACGCACCAAAATACTCAAACTGTGTTCTACTGACTGTAGGATATCTTATTCCAAAGAAAGCTAATAAAATTTCCCCTTAACTGAAATTATCTAGCAAGTCAGGTAAGTTATACCACAACATTATGTGTTTGTATATTGCCTTTATAATCAAAAGGAAAACATATGCTTTTATTATATAAAATATGAACATATTTATGATGATCTATTTTAGCTTATACTATTCAAATTCTGTTTAGACTCTAGTGGCAAGGACACTCATTTTAAAATTCACAGTCACACACTTCACTTAATCATACATTTAATAATCATTTACTAAGCTCTAGTAAAATTTTTATATTAAAAAATCCCTAATTACTAGAATTTTTGAATATGAAAATTAGATAACATGGGTGGCATTGAAGTGGACATGTAGTATATATTATGCAGTGAGAATAACTTATATAAGTATAGTAATATATAGTGGCATTTTAGTCAACAAGGGACAACATGAAGAAATGTAATTCTATGACATTGTATCATTGGATGACATCATTTTTTGTACGAGACAGTGTAAGCCCGATCTGTGATATTTGTGCATCACCCAGGTACATTGCCCTTAGAACACATTGCTCTCATGAAGAGACATGGCTCAATATGGGTCACAACACATAATATATGGGACATAAATCTGCCTCAGTTAAAAAGCCATGAGTTCAAGTCAGACAGACTCAGATTTTGTCCGTAATCATTATTCTTGTCACCTATATTCAATAGTGCATAACTCTGAGAAACTGGAAGATAATCCCACTCAAAAATATGGACTGGGAATGCAGGTTGTGACAGTCACACAGCAGTGATAGCCTTGTATACTGTGTACTTGAAGTACATAAGCATTGTTCCTCAGCCATGTCCACTGCCAGTTAATTCCGTGCCGCTCTCACTCAGTGACCCAAAATGACAAAGCAACCACTACCAAGAAATTGGTGGGGACAATGATTCACAGCAGTAGGAGGACAGTGGTGAGTCTCAAACCAAAAATTATGTGTGACTCAACAATGACAATTACTTGACCCTGGACCCCAGTGCCCTCCATCAGAGAAGGATGCAAAAGGCGGCCCTTACTGTGAGCCTATAATTAGGAGAACTAGAAAAGTGTGGTGAGCAGACCCCTTAACTACTTTGTGTAGTAAAAACTGGACTGGAATACTGCCAAGGCCTTGTGCACAGGCACAAAAGCATCCTTTCCCAGTGCACATCTCCTGGGCATACATTTGAAAAATCTCTGTTTTGTTTCTGTCAGCCACTATTTTCTGAAGTAGGGGATGGTGCATTCTGCCTTCTCCAGGGACACTATGGAACAAATGGAGAGATGGCCATGGGGGAACTTTCTTCATTCTTGAACGTTTTCTTTTGCCCCTGTATATTTCTGCTCCTAGAGCCAGACCGTAGAGCTTGCAGGATCCCTGGGGTTATATCAGCCATATTCATCATAATGTGGCTGATTGAGGATCAAGTAGCTGGATCTGGGCTCATGTGAGGAACCAGGTGGGCTCCCAAATAGTCTTTATTGATAAAGAATGAATTACTGACTGTGGAAAGTCAGATGTTCCTGGCCATTCAGGTTTGTTCCTGAACACACTTGGACATGATTGGTAATGTCTTCTGATTGTACCATTCATTTTTGTTTTTAATATCAAAGAAGAACATGGATTGAAGCAACTGTCATGGTAGCAGCTTCAGTGGTGATAGGTTTGGAGCTGTTAAAACTTATAGCTGTGTTGTTTCTGCAGCTACATGTTGCTTCTGTTCAAGAAGCTTATAAAGTGCACTAAGGAATGCTGATGGAAAGCAACTACCAAATTGTGACAGGAAGTCAGCCCTGGGAAAAAAGTCCACCTCCTAAAATTCACATTTGCTTTCTAAATAGATTTTGATGGCAGTGCCTGCCAAACCAACCAGTCCTTAGCTCACACTACTACTTTCAATTATGGTAACAAGAAGAGAAAAGACTGACATATTGCAGCCCAGAAGTATGCCTAGTCCTTCACGCATAATCCAAATAACAAGCTTCAGAGGTTCAAATTTGCCTCTCCCTCCCATTACACACCCTTTAAAAAATAAACTGCAAAGGTCATACATTGTTAGAAGGCAGAGGTGTTATTTTGCTGTACTGTGCTGAAACCCATGCATGATCATGCTACTGAATTCACTAATAATGACTATGCCATTCACCCTGATTCTGTCCATCTCTCTCATATCATATATGTGATAAGTATTAATAATATATTAATACAATATTATATATACATATATAGTTTATAAGGTGCTATTATACATGGCTGATAAGATGGCTCATATAGTAGAGTACTTGTACATGCCTTGTAAGTAGAAGGACCAGGATTTACACCCTAGAACTCATGTAAAAAGCCAGACATGTGGGCATGTGTCTATAACCCCAGTGCTTGCCTGGAAAAGGGAGAAAGGTCTCTAAGGCACACTAGCCAGCCACTATAGCCTAATTGGTAAGCCCATGCCAATGAGATGCTCTGTGTCAAAGAAATTAGCTGAGTCTGTCTTCTAGTTTCTATACTGTGTATACATACCTGAAAGCACACATGTGCACATGTACATATTACTAAAAGAGAGAAAAATATTATAGCATTTTATTATTTTGTTACAATAGTCCTTTGAAGAATGTGAAAGTGGCTTCTTGCACCACAATGTATATTATTAAAAAATGGGTTCAAAATAGTTAAGTAAGTTGCCGGAAAGTCAGGGAAGGATGACACAAAGCTAATGTATTTATCCTCCACTTCTTTCCTTCTTTAGACACATGGACCATGGGAATTTATTTTCATGGCAGCTGCATATGATTGATTCAAGCCTGGGCAACTATATGGGTATTTGCCACAAGGCTTTCATGACTGCTAATGAACTGAAGCAAAACAGTTAGCCATGGTTTATAATGCCACTATGCCCCCATGACAAATTACAAGGAGGTGATGATAATGAAATCTTATGACTGTGAATAAAGCAACCATATCCGAGGTCTATCACAGCCACATTTACCACTGTGGGAAGCAAAGAGGAACATCTGGGTGAGGGTCTATATTGGATTTGGCAATGTGATTACAGAATTAAGATCTTTTGGAAATCCCGATTCTACCTGGCAAATGTGTGGCACCTAAGATAAGAACCAGATATTTATTCTGGCAGAGATTAAATCTTTTCTTTTCCTGAATCTATTATGGATCTTGCAGAAAATCTCCCCAAGAATATGTCTTGTTGATCAAGTAACTTGCTGAGACACCACTGTCCTGTCACTGAAAGTTGCAGAACACTAAGGTCTGTGTTCCTTTTAGAACATTAACACTGTTCTCTTTCCATAATTAATTAGTGACTCAGAGGTGAACTGAATCACCTGCAGGGTTTTACACACACACACACACACACACACACACACACACACACACACACACACA
>OU015742.1:182102558-182114428 GCA_907169655.1 Acomys percivali
ACACACACACACACACACACACACACACACACACACACACACACACAGGATTTATGTAGTAGTTTCTCATGGAAGAACCACAATGCAATAAACAGCCCACATTTGTTGAGTGGGCAGAGAAGTAATGGCATCAGAGTTCGTGGTTTCCTAACTCCTCCAGGTCTGTCATTCCGTAAGCATGTGATGAGTCAGGCTTTTATACCCTGGCTTATTTCCCTATGAGGGCATGAACACCCACCTACCCTTTCTTTCCCACATCCTTAAAGAAATGAGTAATGAATGCCACCTCTCGGATACAGAGCAGATAAGTCATGTCATTTCCAAATTCCCTGAGGATCAAATAAAAATGATGAAATGCATCATAATATTATTAATTATGGTCATGAACAGTGCAACAATGACTCTACCATTGTATTCTCTCCTCCACACATAATACCCAGTGTTAAGTTCATTGTTTAATAGAGAGAGACCAAACCAACTAAAACAAATCTGAGATCACATTGATCCTAATAAACAGAGGTTTAGATAGTGAGTCTGCTTACTTACCATGTGGCCATGCACTGGGCCATTTTTTATAGGGTTTAGAAAGTGAGAAATGCAGGCAACACTTTATGTCCCAGACTATGCTCTCTGGGCACAAAGGAAGCAACAATATCTGCCCTGGGTTTGCTTTTCTGAGTGCTGACAACATGATTCAAAAGTCAGTCTAAATGATTCCCTTCAGAGATCAAGACTCTTTGTCTTTTTCTTAATCAGCTTTGATAGGCATCTACGTAGTAAGGGAGAAAACAAATATAAATAGCAAATTAAGGAAAGCATTCCTCCTGGAAAGACAAATGAATTGTACCAAAATATATGGAAACCATTATCTGTCCTGCAAGAAATACTAATTTATAACCATACTAAGTATTAATTTTATATTTATGTATTGAATGAATATAAATGGATAGATGAATAAAAGAATACTAAATCTGGGGATCTATAAAATATTTCCTAGAACTTAATTGATATGGATTCTGGTCTTTAACTACACCACTCTTACTTTCTCTCTTTTCCTTTCTTTGTACACCCGCCCCCCCCCCTTCTACTCCTCAAACAAATAATGGATGAGAAAGGCTGGTGAAAATTACTATGACTCAGCCTTGTAAATGTCAGAATGGCAACCAAATCTTATTACATCAAGTGCCCAGCCTATTGTCAACAAACCAGACAACTACAAAGATGGGGAAAACATTCTCCCTTATCTCTTGCTCCGTCCCCTCTCGACCTTAAAGAAGCTGATTGTATCTGACCAGGAAAGCCACTTTCATTTTGCACCTTCATGAATACCAATTCCAACTCTTAGTCATAACCACTTATTAGTGGGAAAGAGTAAGAATTTTAATAGCATTATTATGTATGGTTCAGCACTTCCGGGCATTTCCCCGGAGGCGGATGATCTCATCTCCACCCCCACCACCATCTCCATCGTCTTCACTCTCCTTGCCATAAAGTTCCTCTTCTAGAATCCATGGCAATTTCTCTGCCCACAAAGTCATTTGAGCTATTATTTTAATTTTGTATTTATGTGTACTAATTTTTCTTTTTTACATATACATTTATATTATTACACATAAACACACACACACACACACACACACACAACTACCTACAGCAAGATGAACCATAATACAATCAGGAATTTAAAAAATGTTGCATTCATAGTGTTTTGGCTATTTGTATTTGTCAACCTTGAAGAAAACATCTTTCCTAGCTTGGTGTGTCTAAAATTCTGAATTTAAGTCAATATCTATCATATCTCATCTTTATAATCTTAAAACATGTATCTAGACCTAAAAACATGTCTATGCATAGACAATTTTTCTTTTGGTTACAGGATCCCTGTGATTTATTATTGGATACCATTCTTAGTACGGCATGAATGAAGATTTAGAGATGTCTTTTTTCTGCTCATACAAAGAGCAGAGAATCCGCCCTAATTTTTCTGTACATCATGCACACCTCATATGTTTAGCATTTGGAGTTATTGATGTTGCCTTCTACTGTATAGCAAAAGCTATACAGAATGATTACGTAGTCTCTAGATTACCGGAGCAATAGGGCTACAAACTGGGAAATTCAACAGTTCTGAAAGCTCTTTCTCAGCTTCATGCCCTTTATTCAAAGTATGATTTGAGTGTGTCTTGGAACTCCAGAAAATATCATCAAGTATTTGGTCTACAGTGTCTGTTCTCTGCCATTGGCTCCTAACATTTCAGTACCCCTACCCTTGGCCTTGACTTACCCCCAAAATGTGCATGCTGGCTAATAGTATTTCTTTAATCCTAGATCTGAATTGTGAACTAATTCTGGACTGAGTATCTTATTAGCTCCTCTTAGGAGACAGGCCCTATCCATGTCATAGAGATGATCTTTTCATTCTCGTGCCTAAGTGTTGGGAAGTAGCCAAGTAGCACCAATATTCGCCAAAGCCACTGAATGTTCTAACTTGTACTGTGCAGCCAGTGAGAACAATTTAGGTGGCTTTAGACAATTTTTCTTTTTATGTTCAGGATGAAAGCCCATGGAGAAATATAGGATACTATTATTAACTTCCTACTGACAGCTCCCTCTGGGCAGCTACAAGTTTATTGCTAGTTGGAGGATCAACTTTAAAGAAGTCAACCCTGTAGTCAGTGATCATCATGCCCTTTGTGTTTCTTTATTACAGGAACAAGGGAAAATTGGAGTTGTCTTCAATATTGGTACAGTTGACATCTCCATCAAAGAAGAGAGAACCCCTGTCAATGACGGCAAGTACCATGTGGTGCGCTTCACCAGGAATGGTGGCAATGCGACGCTTCAGGTGGACAACTGGCCAGTGAATGAACATTATCCTACAGGTAACATCTTCCCTTTAGGCCTCCCATGATCACCACTCTATGACATATTTTCTCATGACTGTCATCAGTTTATAGGCAATGAATATGTCTATGCCTTTTGTGTGAGAGAAGAAGTTGTTTCTTTAGGATTAATGTAGTGTAGAAAGCTTCTGGAGACATTGCTAAGTATGCACTGAACATTTTCTTTGACAAACGTTAGACCACTGCTGCCTAACTGGTTCATACTGAAGATATTTATCAGAGGGTGTCCAATGGAAGGAAGGGTTATACCCCTTGTTGTGGGGAATTTCCCATAATCATAAGATAATGAACGTGATATCTAGCCTATGGGGTGCTAGGTTGTTAGGTGTGATTGAAGGGACAGATGGCAAGAGGTGGCAGAAAGAATGTTCCAGAAAGTTTATTAAACTTGAATTCATGAGTCTTAAGTCAGGGGAGCAATGAGAAAAACCAAGGATAGAGCTTTCTTATTTATCTGAATTAGTCAAGTACTTCTCTGTTGCTCAAACTGAGCCCGTGTTGCTCTTTAGAAGTTGATCCTAGTAGTGAATATCCTAGGAAGCACACTGGCATGGGATACGAAGGGGCTAATCATGCATTTAAATTTCACAGTCCTGGAGTGTACAGCAGTAAACTCCCAGAGCCAGATGGCAAATCAAGGGCAGGGAGAGAGAAGGTTGGCTTCTTTAAAGGGACTCACTCAAATAGTCCCTTAGCTTTCTCTCTCATCTCTCAAGTCTCCTACCAAGACTCCTGAGTCCTGGCGATAAAAGCACAAAATAAAGAAGTGAAAATACCCAGCAAGGGACTGTTACTCCATAATTGCATTGCAGCTTAATGGACAGATGACAGAAAATAGCTCAGAAGATTGCACTTGTCACTAACGTGAACAAGACGCATGTATAACTCACTGTTCGATGCTCCAAATTCCCTCATTTTTGTCTCTATTTTCTCTCATTTCCTCCACAGTGAGATGAGTACACTGAAGCCTAAATAAAGTTTTCATGACACTGAGCATTTCAGTTAATAATTAATTATCACGCCTGAAAGAAATATTCACACTAAATTTGTATACTTGTGGCCCAAGATACTTTTCTCAGTTGCTTAAGGCAATGGTTGAGTTTTCATGTTTTAGATCAGTATTACATTTTACAAAGCCAATCAATACTGTGTGTGCTGCTTGGCTCTTCACTGATATTATGGTTCTCCCTATTCCTGTTTTCTTTTTTTAAAAAATACATTATTTAATTTTATTTTATGTCCATTGGTGTGAGGATTAAGATCCCCTGAAACTGGAGTTATAGACAGCTATGAGCTGCATGTG
Organism: Acomys percivali; assembly: GCA_907169655.1. Taxonomy (NCBI): domain Eukaryota; kingdom Metazoa; phylum Chordata; class Mammalia; order Rodentia; family Muridae; genus Acomys; species Acomys percivali. Next base: position 182,106,765 of record OU015742.1, read on the forward strand.
GGTACTAGGAATTGAACCCAGCAGCCAGTGCTCTTAACCACTGAGCCATATCTCCAGCTACCCTCCCCCCATTCCTGGTTTAAGAATTGTGGAAGCAAGTGTCCCAAGGCACTGGAGCAATAAATATATTAATTAATTGATTATTCTATTTTCTCACGTACCTGTTGTTCCAGATTTCTCCCAAACAGCCACTTCAGCCATTGATTGAGTTCTGTTAGTATTTCTTAGGTTTGTCACCAAAAATGACCTCATGAGGGTGTCTTTTGAGCATCTGAAGGAGGACAGAAGTGATAGCAGTTACTATGAATTTTTATCAGCATCCAATTCTCTGGACACTAATAGACTCAATTTTCAAGTGTTCTTTGCTTAAACCCCGGGGATGTGATAGTGGGGTAGAAGAGGGTAGGGAAAGTGAAATAGCAGAGATCTTAAAAGCTGTTCATTTATTTGCTCATAGGAAAAAACATCTATCTTCCTTTTTCCATGCATATTATCATTTGCACTAAAATTGCTGCTATAGGGTTTGTTGTATTTCTGCTAAGAATTTCAAAGAGTTCTAAATTGATGTTAACCACTTGCCCGGAGCCAGTGGAGAATGAACAAACATGTTACGAGCAATAAGAAGGCACTGAGGTGGTCATTTTAAAGCCACAGATACCTAAGAACACCAGTGGCCCTTGCTGTGCACCTCTCCTTTTGTGTCTTTAGTTCTAAATTATGGGTTGCCTCCTATAGGCTTTCAGAGCAGAATAAACCTCTCTTTAATGGCAGTGCTTTTCCAGTCAACGATTATCATCACTGGTAACTCTCACTTAGTTGTAATAAATGTTATTATTGTTGGACAGGGCAGAGCCTTGCAGTTACAAGTACGTGCCTTTGAGCCACCTGATGAGTTGAGAACTTGGTTTTTATCAGTTGTATGTCACAAGCATCTGGGTTAAGACCTTGAAAAGCCCTAAGTAGTGAAGTTTTTGGTGCCTTTCCCCACATATAATTCAAGATACAATAACCCTGAAGCATGAAATAAGGACAAGAATTTCTAACAGTTCTGAATTTTCTTCTTTGATGATTACTGTAACATTGGGAATGTATCAGATTCCTTTTTCAAAAGTTCTCATTTATTTTCCCTTGCATTTATTTTGTTGGTTCTCTATGTAAGTGCCCATTTTCCCTAGATGGCAATCTAGTTCCAGACCTTCCGTAGGACAGTAGGCTCACCACTTCTATAGTTTCCAGTCCTGGTGATGCCAATGTAATCATACTTTTAGAGTTATGTGCAGGTTCAGTGAAAGGAGCATAAATGAAATACCAAACAAAGGCTAGATTAATCATCTAGGCACACAACAAGTGGTGGTCACATCACCAGATGTGTTCATTTTATGTGTGATTCATTTTGACTATTTGCTAGCCTGTGAACTGGATAAACTGGATCTTTCTAGTCTCCAGTTCACATCAAAACCAACACTCAGGCAGGTTCTATTTCTATTGTAAGGTAACATAGTAACTGAAGGACAAAATCTGGACCAGGTTATCGCTTCCCAATTTGATTCAGTTTCTACTATTTCCCCTACAATACATGAGGAGATGTTTTGAAAAAATGCATAGCCACAAATGTGCATCGCATTAGATTCATTTTTTTTCTTTATAAGAGTATTATATTTCAAAAATCTGCTAAGAGTTCCTAAGAAACCTTTGGACCTTAAATATCTTAGTTACTCTCTTATAAGTTTGAAAGAATCTATTTAACTAAACTTAAGGCATCATTACTACAATATTAAAAATTTCAAATAATTTAATTTAGCACCACAATGTTCTCTCTGTCTGAGCACCAAATAGAAAAGCCACCAATCTAGTTAATCTTGACACAATTTCTACTGAAAATGATATGTCCTCTTCTTTTTCCAACCCATTCAGTTGTATTGGCAACAGCAAACAATTTGCAGCCATCAAGAAAAGTTCAGGAGTATCTTAGCATAAAAATCAGTCTTGGCCGGGCATGGTGGTGCATGCCTTTAATTCCAACACGTGGGAGGCAGAGGCAGGTGGATCTCTGTGGGTTCGAAGCCAACTCTACAAAAGGGTCTACAAAAGGGAGTCCAGGACAGCCAAGGCTACACAGAGAAACCCTGTCTTGAAAAACAAAATACAAAAAAGAAAAGAAAAAAAAATCAGTCTTAGTGACCACACAAAGATAGCTGTCATGAGATGTGGGGCAGAAAATTTACATTTAAGGAAGAAAACAAATATTAACACAAATGGCTCCATGTTGTCTTCCTCATGACAGCGAGGTGCTCAACTGGGGCAGCTGAGAATAATGTGTGTTTTAAGGAGGCAGTGCTTTCATATAGAACAGTATCTACCCAGCAGTCCCTTGGGTTGTTTCACTCTGAGGGCACACTCTTGGGGGTCATTCCTGCCTATCACATCTGAAGGGGTCAGCAGCACACCAGCATGAATGGGAACAGGTCAGCTCTTGAGAATCTTTTCACAGTCATTTATAAGAGTTTACTTGGCTTTACTGAAACATCCACTGAGTGGATACTGAGAGCCCAGCTGGACATGGAGCATAGAGCCCTGGCTCCCTGTGAATCAGTGAGTATCCAAACTGGAAATAGTTCTGTAGCAATTGGGACCTTCTATTGCTTGATGCAGGGAGACAGAACTCAAAGTGCCTTTTTTTTTTCCTTTGAACCTGAAAATAGAAAGGCTAAGGAAGAGGAGAAGGGAATAAAAGGAGAGGCATCTCAGAGCTATCATCCAGACACTGACAAATGTGCCTTATAGAGCTTCTGATCGCTCTCTCTACACAATGCAAAGGGAAGGGAAGGGAGGGGAAAGGTGAGTTGAACATCGGGAATTAATTTTAACCGTAGCTCTGGTCCTCCTGTGAGGCTGAGCTGAATAGAACTGTTCAAGAATTGCTCCCAACTGTGAGTGGGTAACCATTATGCCACCATGGCTATCAAGAGCCTGGCCATGACACCCTAATTTGCTTTTCAGGTGAAAGCCAGCTCTTTGACTAATGATGAATGATAAGCAGCTCCAAATACATAGGACTCCCATCTTCACATGCAAGAGTTTGTTAAGAGAGCAAGGTCACATTGATTTTTTTCCATAATATTGCATATCATCTCAACTGAAGTACTCTTAGTTGAATTCTTTATCATCAATCTATTAGTCAGTTCTTTATTGCTTCCCTAAAAACCTGTGGCAACTAACTAGCACAGAAACAATGTCTTTATCCTCATGTTTTAGGGGATTTTATTCAATATCTGAAGCCCTTAATCTAAAATGAATAACTTATAAGTGAAGAAGGTTTATTTAGTTCACAATTCTGGAATTTTCAGTCCAAACTGTGTAAGATGCATTTGGTTAGAGTTTCTAGTAAATGTCACATAAATGGAAGGAAATAGAAAAGACACACTGGTCCAAAGCCCTTTAAAAAGGATACACTTCCAATAAGCACACAATATTTTCTAATAACACCATCCAGGGGACCAAGCAGTTAGTGCATAGACTTTAGGGGAGGTACCCATCCAAACCATGGCAAACTCTCAGAGGCTAAGTTAACTGGACTATTGGCTCAACAGAACAAGGTAGAATCAAAATTCTGTCCTGATTCCCATACTGCACCACCTCATACATCCCATCGTGCTATTTCTGACTTGTTATTTTATTGATAATTACACTACCTTGGTAATACATAAATAAAACATTTTCTGAAACAAAAATCCTTGTCTAGAATAGTTTTAGTAGTAGTGTGTCTGACCCTTGGTACTGCTGACATTTTGGGTTAAGTAGCTCTGCTGTACATCATAGTTGGTTCAGTGGTATACAGTTGGGAGCATCAGAAGGTACTGATTTTTCTGTTGTATACCAGTAGCAGGTTTACACAGTGTCAAATGTGTACACTTCCAAGTGAAATTATCCATGACAAATAATCATTAAATTAATAACAGTGCCTTTAAAATGTATTTAAATTACTTGCCATCCTGCTGCAGTTTAAATTATATGCTGGGAGATAGAAGACTTGGTGTATATGCACTTTATACTAGGATATGGAGACTCTGAAGAGTTAAAACTGATGACTGTAAGTAAACTCTTGATAAGATACAGAGATTTCATAGTTTGAGGAGGACTAGAGGGCCCAGACCCGCCTGTATTTTTCTAGGACCCACTGGATCCCTCTATTTTCTCATTCTTCCAGGCTTCTCACCCCTAGAGTCTCAATAGGATTTTCTCCCCTCTGACCCACTTTCTTGGTAGGTAAAGTTTATCATGGGGGCGTACCCCTTGGCCTAGTGTCTCGATATAAGTGAGTATATACCATTTGACTCTTTTTGCTTCTGGGTGAACTCACTTATTATGATAATTTCTAGTTCGATCCATTTGTCCACAAATTTCGGAAATTCCTTGTTTTTAATAGCTGAGTAGTATTCCATAGTGTAAATATACCACAGTTTCTTTATCCATTCTTCTACTGATGGACACGTAGGTTGTTTCCATGTTCTGGCTATTATGAATAAGGCAGCTATGAACATGGTTGAGCATATGTCCCTGTTGTGTGGTAGTGCATCTTCTGGGTATATTCCAAGGAGTGGAATAGCTGGGTCTTGAGGAAGCCCTATTCCCATTTTTCTGAGAAAGAGCCAGATAGATTTCCAAAGTGGTTGTACTAGTTTGCATTCCCACCAGCAATGAAGGACTGTTCCTCTCTCTCCACATCCTCGCCAGCATGTGGTGTCAGTTGAATTATTGATCTTAGCCATTCTGATGGGTGTAAGATGGAATCTCAAGTCCTCCTCAAACTATGGCACCAGCCAAGGAAAATATAGCAGTAAACTTCGAACCCCTACCCAGTCTAGCCGATGGACAGGACATTCTCCACCGTTAAGTGGAGAAGGGGATCTGACTTTCACACAAACTCTGGTGCCCCATATCGGACCATGTCCCTTGGATGGGGAGGCCTGGTGGCACTCAGAGGAAAGATAATAAGTCACCAAGAAGAGACTTGATACCCTAGGAGCATATACAGGGGGAGGAGGTCCCCCTCAGTCACAGACATAGGGGAAGGGAGTAGAGGGGGAAATGGGAGGGAGGAAAGAAAGAGAGGATACAAGGGATGGGCTAACAATTGAGATGTAATATGAATAAATCAATAAATAAATTAATTAATTAAAAAAAAAAGATACAGAGATTTCTTAGGCCTTAGGTTTTCCTTAATTCCTAGCCAGAAGTATGCTGGAGGTGGGGTGTTTGCTTTCCTTGCAAACATTTGAGACCCTGCCAGATTGGAAGCTTGCATTAAAATAACCCCTTGTCTCTGCACACTCATCCGTTTCAGTTCATCAGGAGGAAAACATAGATAGTAAAGATCTACAGAAGGAGTAAAAAGTACAAATCCAATTAAGAGGGAAAAAAATATTTGGACTGGGATTCAAGACTATAGAGATCAAAGAGAAGCCAAAGGAAAGTTCGCTTAATGGATGTGTTTGAACATTCTTTGTTACATTTCAAAATGTTCTTATAAGTAAGTTCCTCAGACTGTCACAGAATACATCAACGAATCAATCAAACCATTACCTTCTAAATATTTGCATTGCAGAATTTTCTTCCCAAGATTTCAGGAATAAATTTAAGATTCACAAGATTTGTGTTTCCTTTGTTAAATAACTTTCAACGTGGTCTAGTTGGGCTTTGGTGGAAAATGGATCATAAACACCTATGTACAGATTTTAGTGTTAAATTACTTTCTTCTTCTTCTTTGCAAATTAAATTCCTGTGGAAATGACAGTGAACTGTCATTACTCAGGCACCAGTCTCATGTCTAATGTGGTCCATGGAATAGCAACAGCAGCAGCAGATCCTTGGATCCATTAAAATGCTAACTTTCAGGGTCTACCCTGACTATTTGAAATTTACATTTTAACACAATTCACAGGTGCTATATGTACATCTAAAAATTATGGCACACTGAGCTAGGCAATGGGAATTTTATATGCATATGTGTTTGATAATCACTGATATTTAGAAAGATAAAAATAGGTTTTCATCTTCTTTCTGACATACTTTTAGCATTGTTCAATATGGCAGCCACAGAACACATGTAACCACTCAGTATTTACAATGGGGCTAGTATTACTAAGGTGCTAAAATTTTTATTTTGTTGGGAAATTATTATTCCCTGTGTATTAAATGCTTTGAATTTTTTTCCATTCAATTCTTACACCTTGTTATCATCTACCAAATTGTACAAGGCCAGAATATAGCATGTATTATTTCCTTTTCCTATTTGCTACCATCTAAGTCTCCATTGTGTCCACTAATAGAATAATAAACATTTGCCTCCACATCCCTCCTGAGAATATGTAATATCATTCAACCCTGAGACAATAACTCAATCTGACTCAGGGAGTTGTTGGGGAGGCAAGAGAGGGTGGAGATTATGGTATGAGTCTAGATTCTGAGTATTTGCTTGTAACCAAGAGCCCTTTACCAGTTCACTCTTCTCTTACTACGTTGGGTACGGTTCGATTGTAGAAAAGTTTCTCTTGCTTCAGATCCATGCGTGTGCATTTCCTCTCATTAAAAGCAAATGATGGTCCAGGCTGACATTTAATATCGGATATTTCGAAAGGAGTGCTGTTGGAGATGTGCTTCTTAAATAGAAGTGACAGTATACCCTTTATTAAGCTATATTTGTATACTCTGACAACATGATTATGGAGCAAATCCATCAACAGACCTGACCAAGAAATGTTATTTTATCAGTAAAATCAAGATTATGGATTGAGATGACTGGTCTCCCCCAATGCTCTTTAACTCCAGTTAAGCACTCATGAAAGGTAATTTGACTTGCAGCTGTCACATCAATATTATTTCTCACTTGGTGAACACAGTTCAGTAGAATTTGGTTTGTTTGTCTGAGAAGATCTTAGGCACTGAAGTTTACTCAGAAAGGCAGAGATTTGGGGAAAAAAGCAAGTTCCCATCTTACTTGTTCAGCTTTCTTTCAGAAATCTACAATTGTAAAAAGGAGTTTGGAAGTGAGGGCCTTGTTTCAAGGGATAAATGATGCCCACACCAAATTGCAGAGAAGAAGACTCCTGCCATTATTTCCATATCTCCCACTTCACAGACAAAAAAAACCACTTTGCCTTGAAATGCCCTGAATGCTGGGTGTGGGATTGGCTACTATTTCTGGAGTAGGAAATGCTGAGTTTGGTTTTGGTTTGAAAATGCTTGTACACAACCCAGGACCTTGCGTTAGAATGCCTGAAATTTTATTGCATATTCAGAAATTCTGGCCTTAACCTAAATCTTCAAACTGTAGTTTTTTTCTATAAAAGTAATCCCTGGATTATTTTATGAAGCTAAATTTCCAATTACTGCTTAGTCTAGAAATAGGCACTGTTCTGGATACCAGGACATTTAATTGTATCAGATTGATTTTTTGTTTTGTTTTGTTTTTGTATTATGTTTTTTTTTTGGTGGGGGGATTGTTGTTTTTTGTTTGTTTGTTTTGGAAGATTCTTACCTTTTATAGTCCCATTCTGCTTCCTATTTCCATATCTAAGCAGGCAAGAGGAGCATTATTAAATGGAAGTCTATTTTATTGCTTAATGATCTTGCTTGAGGGACAGGAAGTGGAAAAAGAATACTTC
>OU015742.1:182114438-182164348 GCA_907169655.1 Acomys percivali
TATATATATATATATATATATATATATATATATATATGCACATTTTGAGAATAATGCTTGAAAGGTTAGAAATATAGGAGGATCATATTTTATTGGAGTCTAATGCTTGTTTGAAACCATATGACATAAAAGTATTAATAGCATCTTGATGCATGTGAAGCAACCCTATGAATGTAAATATCATAATCCATAGGATATTCCTTTAAATTAGAGCAATCATCAAGTAGTGTGTAGCTGTAAATCTAGGCTTAATGGCTGTTGTAGGTTGGAGGAGATCCTACTATTTCATAGAAGCTACAGGTTAGCAGTATATAAAAGTTTCTGCATGTATGCCTTAGGATTAATCTTTAACCATGGTTATCTGGGGCCACTACCCAAACTGTCTGATACGATTTGCCTGTCCTTGTTTTTTCTCTATTTTGGAGGTGGCTGAATTCCACACTGTCTAACACTAACATAAGAGCTTAGATTTACTTATAGGAATGTTTTCAAATGTAGTCACTTCTGTTTAAATTTTGCATAAGGTTTCAGAATCTCTCTAGTTATTTAAAGTCTAAAAAGAACATTAAATTTCTTCTATAAAGGAGGTACAAATGTGTATGTGTGTGTGTGTGTGTGTGTATGTGTGTATGTGTGTGTGTGTGTGTGTGTGTGTGTGTGTGTGTGTGCATGTGCTTTATATCCCTTTAGTGGAGAGATTAATTAATGGCAGCCTATGCTTTGAGTCACTCAATCGATTATAATCATATTGTAGATCATTGCAAAGAGATAAAGTCTTCTAAAAATCTCGATCAATACCCCAGCAGGCTAAAGAATTTGTATGTGGGGGATGGGGGAGGGTCAGAAGGGAAGGGTAGAGGCAAGGACAAGAAAGCATTTAAAATCTTCAATTTGTGGAGTTAACGTAGATTTGATTGGATTTCTAGTAATATTTACAGTGTGCTGTGTGAGATGCCTTTCTTTCTTACCTAGCCTTCCATATGTCCATAATGCTTTGTGTCAGCCTGGATAGTGGGGTTCGTCAAATGCCCATGGGACACTCACAGCACTGCTCTAGAAGATTTCAGGATTAGACACACAAGAAGACAATGACAATTCAACAGGAACCAAATATTACAAAACTCATACCAGATACTATAAATGCATTAATAATGAGTTATAAAAGTATGTACTGCTGTTTTAAATGTTATAACCCTAAAAGGCCATTTTAATGTAGGCATTGCTACTCCTCTGCCCTCATCAGTAGAAGGGATTCACAGAAAAATTCCTACAGTTATGCACTCACTCACCACATAACAAATATTTGTCCTACATCTAATGTGTGAATCTGTGTGAGGTGATGGGTACACAGTGAAATTCTCTCTATAGATAGAGTGAAAGTCCTAACTCCCCGTATATATGAAATGTAAAGAGAGTTTGGAATTCTGGTTTCATCATCATTTTTATACTAACTACAGCCATGGTAAATAACTTCACTTGAGGAAGTTTTTCCACTCTTTCCAGCAGAGAAGTATTAATCTCCTTTTACAGAGAAGTAAACTGAGGCTCAGAGGGGATGAGTATATTTGCTACAGACACTTTTTCAAAAGTGTCATTTTGAGGTTTCACAGACTTGTTTTTTCCACATCCCAACTCTTTCAGTGGGTGAGTTTCATCTTTGGGAACAATTAGAATAGTATTGTTATGCCCAGTCATATAGAAACACAAATGAGGTCAATCTCAGGGTCAGTGGGATAGTCAAATGTGTTTACTCATACTTAAAAACAGCAAACAACAAGCAGGCAACCCTCCCGCAAGTATGACCGCTGAAGCACTTTGGATGAAATCCTATACAGAGCTCAGCTTTCTGCTTGATAAATGTAAATTCACATGCAAATTTCTGAGTGAGCCTTACAACCCAGTGTTTGCAGATATTCAGCAATCCCATTATTAAAGTTTTGCTAGAAGACTTTTGCCCATTGTAAAACTGCCACCTCTCCACATCGAATCAAAATAGGTTTGTTTTTAATTTTCATTACATTGTGGAAATGTGGATTTCTTAGATTTCAGTGGGGGAGATGTTTATTGCCAATGCCTCTAAATATCTGAAGTATAATATTCTGGAAAGAGTAAAGGGTCTACTGTCATAATCTGTCCTTGAGTAAAGGACTTCAGTGAAAGAATACTGATAGAAGGTAACACTGACCCAGTATTTATCCTGAAACACTCCCTATAACATCTAGAAAGAGGACTGATTATTAGCATTACATGCTACACAGAGAGTTGATGATGGGAGCAATCTTGAATGAATATACCCAGGGACACCAGGATAGCTTCATGTTAATGAGTGATCTGAAATTTTTTTTCTCTAACTGTCCACATAGTAATTTCTAGGCTTTGAACCCCTACATATAACTGCAAATACTTTATTTATACATCACACTTGTAAATGCTGTATATGTACAGATACAAAGTAGATTTCACAAGGTCTTTCCTGCCATCATTCAACCCTGTACTTGTATTATAAGAACAACCACAGATAATACATTTAGGAATGTACATGGCAGGTTTCTAATAAAACATAGTATGGTTTTACACAAACAATCTGTAATGGACCATGTTTAGTTTAGGGACCTCTGAAAGAGATGGTGTATACTTTGAAGACTACCATTATGCTTGTATTGACTCATCAGCCCGATTTGTGTCTTGTTTACTTTTAAAATTGAGGGACCAAGAAAATCTCTCGTGGGTGAGTTAAGTCCTCAGACACGATATACTACACATAGGTCAATAGTGCTGCTACCCAGAGAAATGTAGAGGTGCTAGTGGGGTCAATTCAGGATAAAGGAATAGAGAGACACCAAAATTGGGCAGAGAATCCAATTATATGTATTTGAAGACATCGGACACAATAAATAGCCACAACAAAACAGAACAAACAAACAAAAGACAAATACTCTTTCCCATCCTTAACATCAAAGGCAGATTCAGCCTTGAATTCATGTATGTTATACCATACTTTGCTTGGAATGAGATCTGAGGATGACGACAGGATGTATTATTTCTTTAGTTCTATTACTGCAAGCCGCAGTGACTCCAACACTTTGCTCTCTCTCCCAGCTCTGTCATTAAAGTCAGTGACCCAGACAGCTCTCTCTACTCCTTCTCCATGAAGGGTGGCAGCCACACCAAGCATGTCTTTTCTGCGACCCACTCCTTTTTTTGCCTCCATTTTCTTGCCATCAGTTGTATGTCCTGATGCTGATGACTTGTTTGGGTCATGAGGGCTCACCATCTCTACAGAAGGTTCAACTTACTTCCTGCCATGAAGTTTCTGAGATTTTAGAATCTGGTTCACTATTATCAGAGGAACAATACAACAGCAACCAACAGGCTATGAATTTTATTGAAGTGTTTAAAACAAAGTTTTTAAAAATTCAGTTTGATCTTTATCTTCCCGTTTCCCCTTGCCTCTTGTAAACACAACTTTATTCCTTGTTTCTATGAGTTTGCTTTTCTTTTTTGTAGATTCTGCATATAATGAGATCATGCAGTCTTTTCTTTGCCATACAACAAAGTAGTCACAAAGGATGAATAAACAAAGATGTCTAACATATAACACAAAGACCATCATTATGGCATTGTGTACACTTACAATTTGCCAAGAACAGTAGGTGATCTTGTTTTGTTTTGTTTTGTTTTTTAAGGCCATTGTATGAGAGAGTAGCTGTGTTATTTCACTTGACTGTATAATTACCTGATTAAGTCCATGATTATCAAGATATCAGTTTATGCTGGACATCTTAAACATATACAATAAACATTTTAACTCTAAAAATTTGAACCAAGGCATACACTGAATTTTGTGTACAAAATGAGACTCCTTCGCATTTCAGTAATTCCCATGTAAAGTTCAGTAAAACCACCAATCAAAATTTAAAGTTTCAAATATCAAAACAGAAAGCATGCTAGCAGAGTTTGCTTCCTATAACTCAAAAGCATAGAGATAATTTCAAGTTCTCTTTTGTTAGCCAAACATAGTAAATGCCCCACAAGTGTTAAATTGCTTATGAGCTCTCTGCCTACCTATAAATCACCGTGATACACATTCTGGTAGAGTTTCCTTTACAAGCCCTGAATAAATAAATGCATTTGGAAACAATAGGAAAGTAGCAAATATTTTGTTATCAATCGCTTAAAATGTAATCAAGGGTGTTTTGGTTTTCTGGAAGAAAATTTATTGTATTACAACCACGAGGTGATTTTCTATTGCTGCAAAAGCATGGATTTCCCAGCTCATCTAGACCATATGAGAATATGGAGAAAAAAGATGAATCATACATCTAGGAGAGTCAGAAAACAAGTATACATCTAACATACGTGGTAATGTAAAATAAAAGCACATCTAAAATCTTAGAGAGCCAAACTTTACAAGCATCTATTTAACATTTTTTTCCCTTCAGAAAATTGTTGACAGTTTATATAAAGTCAAATTCAAACTGAAATAGAAGTTTAATTAATGCCTTTAGATGTTCAAAATGAATGGCCAATTTTACCCTGAATTTTCTGGGTGGTTATGATGGCTGGCACAGGATGGCTGGTGTAGATCAAGGGACTCACAGAATCGGATATATGGTTCTCAAGGAGCCATGGGCTTCCCTAGTGGAGGCAGTACAATGAAATCTAAAAGATTGGCTTCATTTTTGTGACAGTTTCTGACCTCTGAGAATTTTGAGCTTGAGTAGGTCCATAAAGGCAATTTTCAAATACACTTAATAAGTCAACTGAACCAAACAAGGTGCTTGAGCAACACATTTACCACAAGGCCTGGCCAGCCCCATCCCAAACCTCTCTAAGACACTCTAGGCCTACCTCCATTCTGAGTAGCTGAAAACGAGCTATTCTAATCACTGGTTCCAAGGACAGCTTCTTTTCTAGTCACCTTTGATGAGAACAGTGACTACAACAGCCCCTATTCATCACAGAAGCCAAAATACGTCTAAGGATAGAATCATGTCTCTTCATTATTTACTGTCTAGTTTCCCCCTTTTCTGAGTCGCATTAATCAGGCTGTAGACAGCATCCTTGGATTAGATGAGATGTTTCAGTCCTTGTTCAGAAGTCTAAACCCTTGCAAAGGTTCTAGTAGAATTGAAATTAGCCACCATCCTTGAAAACGCAGAAATCAAATCCTGAGACCAAGAAAAACTGCATGCTTTCCCCTTCACCTGTCATATCTTCCCCTAATTACAGCCCAACCTTACTAATGTTGTAAGTGCTCTCTGACAAGACAGCATGGAACATCAATAGATACTGTGTGAACCTGAGAAGGCAAATTGAGTCACTCAAAAGCCTTATTTTAATGTCTTGGATCATTACTGCAAAGATAAAAGCAGGTCTCTGAAAAAGTGAAATTCAAAGGAACCTAGTAATTAGGGTGGTAAAAATACTAGGTCACCTGGTACATTTTCCTAGTTAGTTCAGAAATTTCTGTACAGTATAGACTAATTTCATCAGTCTAATTTGAAATGTTATAGGTGACATAATTTGTCTTTTTTTTCTGCCAAGAGAATAGATATGTCTGATTTCTTAGGCTTTATTTTTTCAAAGTCTGTTTGATTAGAAATGTCAGTTGAAATTATTCTGAATTATTTCTTTAAACCATGATTATTTATTTTTTACAACTGTTAGGAAATGCAGGGCTTCTAGAGAGTATGCAAAAGTGAGCTTTGGTTTGAAATAGTTTTAAATATATGTCTTTAATTGCCAACATTTAATACCATATATTTAGTGCATATTGCAAATGGCTAAGAGAGGACAGGGTATTAATATTTTAATGATATGTCTGAAATTCAAAAATTTCGGATATATATGAAGCTTAATGAATACTAAGCCTTTTAATTTATATAACTTAATAGTCTGTTGAATTGCATACACCTATCTCCTGAGGTGTCAGTGATTGTCAATGTCCTGTGCAATTCTTAGTACTTAAGATCTGTCAGTAATTGGCATCACAGTGTATTGCAAATTATGTAAGCAGATGGATAAAAATATTTTACAACACTTGCATTTTAATATGTGTATATGTTTTTTATAGGAAAACATGAGGGCTGGAGAGATGAGTCAATGGTTAAAAGTATTTACTCTTCTTGCAGAAACTGAGTTTGGTTCCTACCACCATATCTAGTTGTTCACAGCTGCCTGTAGGTCCAGATATACACACAAATATACATAATTAAAGACAAAATATTTTTTAAAATAAAAAAGACAAAGTGCTCACCTACAAGAAGTAATATAGTGGACATTGTGACACAAATTTTCCAATTTATTACCAGCCACTTTCCTAAAATCATTTTTTAAAAATACATAATTTAAAAATGTTATTATAGGCATTGCACTCACAATAGGAAATGATTCCTCATATCATGACATAAGTTATAATGCACTTCTAATGATTGACAAGCATGTGTCCCTCAAGGTGTCATTCAGAGCACTGAGGAATGGTAGTTGCTCTTACTTTCCTTAACACTTCAGTTTTCAGATCTTGACCATTTTGGTCCTTTTCTCTGGAGCCTCCTTGTCATTCATAAGCTAAAGTTATATCACTCAAATACTGGTTTTTACTTCCTAGGGAAACACACTTACAGGCACTGACTTTTGCTGAACTATAAACTAATGACTAAGGCTGCTTTTTAACAGCATAGGTTGAAAGACTGAACTGTTTTTGTTTCTGCAAGTTTTGTTTTAAAGGTTCTTCTTTTTTTTTTTTAATGTTGTATGTTGATAGAGAAGGGTGAAGTGAATATTTTGCTATTCTGAGTAGGACTAGGCAACTCCAGACCAGCAGTAATTCATACTCTGATGTAACCTAAATTATTCACTTAAGATTGGTTTGGGGAAATTAGGCATAAGGATGGGAGTAAAAGCCATGTTTGTCCAAACAAAGATTATGTGAACTTTTAATAATAATCACTATGGAACCATCAGTGACAAGTCATAGCCTTTGGTGGGAACCACGATGCCAAGGAGTCAGAATTCACCCTACTCTTCTTACTAAAGTGTCCACTCCTTATTCAAATAATGATGAGAAGAGGTTGAATATCTGGTGATCTCCCTCCTTGAGGAATAGGGGAATATCTGTTCTTCTCGACTTTTCTGCCATTTCCCAGCTACAGCCTCACCTTTTTCTTCTCCCTTCAGGGGTCATATTATTGTATCTGTTTTTGGATTTGGTCATTTTTACCTTAGAAAGAGGTTATTGCTAAAGTTATGTAGCAAGGACCCAAGGCTAGGCCTCCATCTCAATCAGTCATCCATGGCTCTGAATTCCAAGCTTCTTTGACTACAGACACAGGACCCCAGTTGTTCACTGCTTCCTGCTTCCTGTGGCACCTTGATGACAACTTTCATATGAGAGAGTTTTGCATTCTTATATCAAGTAGACAGTTCTTCAGAGATTACCTGAATTCCAGGCTATCATTTGGGGTTTTCTATATGTTACTTGCTGCTTCCTGTTCCTGTGACTCATAAGGCACACAAGACTCAAACCCACAGCCTCATTTTCCCTTTGGTCCAAAGAAGTTTGGAAAGTAATTGATAAAAAATGTATTTATTTACAGTTTGGATAAATAAGGAAGATGAGAAAAATTCCCCAACATGTCTGTTGCCACATTAGAAGTTATAGAAAGCCATGAGATAAATGTTACAGCATATATAAGTGAAGCTGTAAGACAGGTAAGCCTGGTGGGAAGAGGACTTTGACCCAGGTTGCTACTGTTCAAGTGACAAGATAGTACATTTTGATTTTTTTATATTCACATCTGAGCTGAGGAAAGAGATCCACCATTTTTGAAATAGAAAAGAATCTCAGAGTTTGTGGCATGTAGGATTGCTACCCTTTTCTATTCCAATAGAAAAATCCATTTCCCTGATAGGTACAATGAATATTGTGCCATTTTTTGGAGAGCAGCTTGAAGCACTGAATTACACTGCTCTGCTACACATATCATTTTTCAAGTAGAAGATGAATGTATCTAGAATTGCTGGAGAGAAGCACCTTTGTCTGTCTTTAGAAGGTCTTTTTCCACCAGGTCTTCCTGATTAGGATCAAAGTCACAGTCTTGATGGTTTTGTCATTCACTGGTGAGGGCTCAGGTGAGATTATTGATTTGCATAAACTGGTTGGATGGGTTACTCTCTGGGGGAGGAAGAACCTAGACCAATCTTCTTCATTTCCCCATCACAGGTTGGGGGTGGGGTGCACAACCCCTCAAGTATGTTCAGTCCTTACCTCTCATCACCGTTGCTAATGGACTTCATGCAGAGGAGTGTAACAGGCAACCTAGACCCAAAGAAGAAAGATAGACTCAGCTGCTAGTGGGAAGCATCCCACAGTGCCATTGCAAAAATCTCAGTGTACAGAAGTTGGAATGAGCAGTTAGATGCTTGTCAACTGGATGCTGGAAGAGAAGGGCCATGCTTGGTGTAATCATGTTTCCTCCTAAAACTTCTCCTCTCCACCTGAAATTCTGGTCTCTAACTGAAGCTAGAAATTAGCAACTTTTGATAAGAAATTCTATTATCTTCTCCTCTCCCCGACCCCCTGCTCTGCTCTGCTCTCATGACTCAGGTACTCAGGCTGCCATATACATTTTACTATCTGAGACATCTCCCCAGGTCTGTCTTTCCTCTTTTTTTGTAACTGGTAATTTGAAGTAAATCTTTATTTTTCATTCTGTATCATAAGCTTTCTTGATGTTTTTCTTTTCTTTCTCCATCATTTTCTTTGTGTATTTAACCACTTTTCCTTAAATTGCATTAGTTGCTTTTAAAAAAATAAGTGGCCATTTCAATATTTTATCACTGTATTATTTCTGGATCATTTTGAATTTTGGAGTGCTCGTAGTGAATCAGTATTGTTTATTAAATTTGTTATTAGTATATAGTGTATTGTCTTTCTTGTCTTTCCTTTCATCTCTTTTTAAAAAGACAATTATACTTTAAAAAAAAAAAGTCTTCAGGCAAATTCAAGCTTTCACTAGATACTTCTTTGATTTAATACATTGCTGTTTACAATTATTCTTTGTAGCCAGATTTGAAGCCATGCTGCAATCTCACAAACAAATCAATTTGAATTAATCT
Organism: Acomys percivali; assembly: GCA_907169655.1. Lineage (NCBI taxonomy): Eukaryota > Metazoa > Chordata > Mammalia > Rodentia > Muridae > Acomys > Acomys percivali. The sequence continues at coordinate 182,123,559 of OU015742.1, forward strand.
GCCAAGTAGAGTTAACAAGGCATTGTATGAATTCGAGATGTACTAAGCTACTGCATTCCCTCGGGTGCCTTCTTCACTGGGACATTTTAATTCTTGGCCCAGATTATAATGGTGTACACATCCAACCTTTCTATCTTATTCTAAGTGATCCATTGTTAACTGGATCACTCTCTGAAGTCTTACAACTGCCATAGTCCTAAAAATCAATGCCATATACACTGTTCATCAATTAATGCCTCTGTGAGGAGAGGTAGTATTGAAAATATATACTCTGATGCTCTCCGAGGCTATTCTCCTAGGTTCCAAGTTTCAATGATGCATTAGATGAAAATTTCAACTATGAGAAACAACAAATTAGGGAAATTAGACTTCACCAATATTCTTTGAAGACTGCACAACCTTACAATTACTGTTACCTTCTCTCAAATAATAAGCAGTAAATTTTTGTAAACTTTTGAATTTTCAAGAGCACCAGAAACTACTTTGTTATTAATTACAAAGGTAATGTGGGCACTCTACTTCCTACATACACATTTTTATGTGTCATTGGCAGATTTCTTCAAACTATAGAGAATAATGCAATAATAGAAATGAAAAACATTAGCTTGCTGCCTCACCAAAGGTGAGAAAATGATGACATAAGTTTTTCAAAGAGTTTAAATTTCTAGGTCTCAGATAAGTGCCCAACAAATGTAAGAACCCTATACTCTAAGCCTGGATTCTGTTCCCTTAAAAATGAAAGTAGGAGAAAATTAGAATAGAAAATAGCATTAGAAAGGAGTTCCGAATCTTACATTGTATAAAAAAATGAATCTCTTATCCTGGGAGTCATATCTACAAATTGTCAAGTTTCATTTGACAAAAAAGTTGGTAATATTTAACCATATTTAATAAAGAACCTAACATGTCTGAAAACTAAGACAGACTTACCAAAATACATCTTAGCAAAGTAGTATAAATGCCTTCTGCATGATGGTAACAAATGGATAGACAGTGAGAATATTATAAACTCACACGCACAATGGCAGAATCTCTTCCTGAACTGCACAGCATAACGAAAGCTGTGAGGGAATCCCATTGATGTTGATTAGTTCTCTAGTTGCCTTCAAATATTGTTATGTACAAAACACTCCACTTTATTTGGGAGAAAACATAAATAATAGAAGCGTTTATGACCTTATGGCTTCTATAAGCCAGGCTTTGGTAACATCTTAGGCAGGTGCCTCTTACTCGGATGTCTAATCAATTCTCATCAAACTTTCCACTGGGGTATAGCCATCCAGTGACATACCTATATGCAGGGGATTCTGTTTCTTGTTGCTCACTCTCACATGAACTTGTTTGATTTCATTATCTGGCTGGATCTTTCTACTGTTGTCCTCACTGCCTCAATTGCCTACCTTAGCCACCACTTTATAAAACTTCTTTTTGATTTTTAGCAATTTTTAAATTATATTTCTTTTTTTACATATATGTTTATATTATTACACATAAATAAAATAAACTTCATACAGCAAGAAGAACCATAAAGCAATCAGGAATTATACTAATGTTATGTTCATCGTGTTTTGGCTATTTGTATTTGGCAACCTTGAAGAAAACATCTTTCCTATCTTGGTGGTTCTAAAATTCTGAAAGAATATCAGTATCTATCATATCTCATCTCTATAAACCTAAAACATCTATCTAGACCTTAAAAGATCTTAACTGCTAAACAACTAAGATTAATTGTAAAACTAAACTATCTGGTCTTCAACCTCATCAGAGATTTGAGAAGAAATAAAAATTACCAGAGTAAACCGGAAGTTCAGGTTAGCAGCTTCCAAAATGAAAAAAATGACAAAGACAGTTTGCTTCCTGAATAGTCACCCAAACTCTCTATAATTTTGGAGTATCCTCTTCAGTCTTCTGTCCTAATATATCTGACAGACATATTAGTGAGGGAGAAACTATTGAGGACTTGCTTACCCTGTCTTGACAGAGTTTGCCTGTCGACTCTGCCTACATCCAAACCTTCTTTCTTCCTTTTTCTTTTTTTATTAAACATTTTTAAAATGTTTTACATATTCATTTATATGCTACATTCTTAGTGTTTTGGCTGTTTTTATTTGACAGCCTTGAAGAAAACATCTTTCCTATCTTGGTGCATCTCAATTTCTGAATATAAATCCATCTCTATCACATCTTGTAATTATCAACTTAAAACATTTATCAAGACCTAAAAACATCTTAACCACTAAACAACTAAGCTTTATTTTAAATCATTGTAAGCTACCACGTCTTCAACCCCATCAGAGACTTAAGAAGGAATAAACTTGATTACCTGATTATTCCAGGAGAATTCCCTGGTATAAAATTTTATATATAGATGAAAATAAGTTTAACTTTAGATACAGTAGTATAGAATTCAAATGTATGATTATTCTTCACACATACTATATATATATTCTAATATGAGGTATTGTACCCATATAACTCAGTTATAATACAAAGTTTACTTCCAATTCTTTGAAAGTACTATTACAGGCTGTTTAGGATAAATAAGTTATACAAGTTAATTGTTAGTTGATTAAATCATGGTCATATCAATTACTAGTCTACTTTTATCACAAGAATATACATCTTAGGTGCAACATAGATATGATCCTATAGAAAGATAAGGTAAAATAACTAGATATGGTCTTCAAAAACCTCAAAGACATACAGAATATGGCATTTAAAATGTTTTTATTATTTTAAAGATTCATTGACAATGAGACAGGTTACCTCCTGGCAACACCCAGTCTACCTCAAAGAAGATGATGAACATCAGAGAACCTCTTTATAGAGATGGCTTCAAATGTGGCAAACAAGCCACTGGGAAAAATGCCCTCATTTCTATCATAGACAGAATTCTGTATAAAAAAGGGCAAGCTTGGATGCAGGCAGAGTTGATGGCCAAACTCTGCCAAGACAGGGTAAACAAGTTCTCAATAGTTCCTGCTTCATAAATATGACTGTCAGATATATTGGGCCAGAAGGCTGAAGAAGATGCTCCAACATTACAGAGAGTTTTGGGTGACTATTCAGGTAGCAAAGTGTCTCTAGCATCTTCTGTTGGAAAGCTACTAACCATCCAAACTTTCTTATGTGTCTTTGTGACCATAGCCTCCTTGTAGGGAGTAATCCCAGGAAGAAAGAAAGAATCCCAGCACCTTTTATAACTTAACTTTAAAGTTCACACACTATTATTTACACCATGTCTCAGTCTTTAGAACCATGTTTTTAGGGATGGGAAGATGACTCAGTGGTTAAGAGCCCTGTCCACTCTTCTAGAAGTCCTGGGTTCAATTTCAAGCACTCACATGGCAGCTGAGGACTGTCTATAGCTCCAGCTTTATACAGACATATATGCAGGCAAAACACCAATACACATTAGAAAGAAATCCTTTAAAAAAAAAAACATGTCTTTAATTCAGCTTACTTCTAAGTTTTGAAAATCAAGCCCTGTCTCTCAGAGAAATAAACTTCAATGACTGTGTAGACATAATAAAGCCACACCACAATCTTCCCATATTGGAAAAATTTTCAGTAACTAAAATAAATGTACAAAAGATAGGCTCATTAAATTGTGCTGATGACACAGAGCTAAGAGAGATACCTCCTACAAAAACCCAAAAGAAACCCAGAGGTAAACATATTCTTATCAGGTTTGTAGGCTGTTATGAAACAAAAAGAGAATAAATTTACTGGAATGTAATTAAAGGCCTGCTTTGAAGTTCAAAACGTGTATTGCATGAATGTATGATTGACTAATATTTTGGAGGCAATTTAACTGGAGACTGTCTTGCGTTTCAGTTGGTAATAAAGCAACTGTTGAATAGTGGTTGCTTAGACAAATAGTGCACACCAGTCCCTAAACCAGGTCATAAGTGGGTAATGCATAGAGTAGAAACAGTGACACTTAGATCCTAGGGTAAATATGGAACTAGTCCTAGAGTTAGAACAGTTCAAATTATAGTTTGTGTTTAACTTTATGACTGTGTGAAACCAATACACATTCAGTAACAAACATACAATTTGAATTTTAATCTTTTTGTAGACTAGAAATGTATAGAAAGATACTCTGTTTTGATACTGGCTTGAGGCATCCATGGTAGTTCCAAGTTAGATATATGATAATGTGGGGTAAATAATACAAGCCCTAGAGTATATAACTTAGCTTTTTACTTATAATGTGCTTATTGTAATATAACTTCATCATAAATAGAGCAGTATCTGCCTTCACTCTTAGGCATGGATTTTAGGACAGATCTGCGCTATACTTTGGATCTTGAATGTCCTCTGAGCCCTATATGTTAAACATTTGGACATCAATACATTCCCATTAGAGGCAGGAGACCATTAAGATGTTTTTTTTAGCCAGAGCTATCCTGATAAAAAAGAATGCTACAGAGAAGAGCATATTTGATCTGAAGTTATGCTACATAACCATAGTGATAGAAACAGAATGGTACTTGCATAAAACAAGACATGCATATCAATATAATAGAATTGAGGACCCCCAGTCAAGTCCACGCAATTATATACACTTATTTTTTTAACAAAAAATGACAAAGGTACATATTAGGATTGAAAAAAACAAAGCATCTTCAACAAATGGTGCTGAGAAAATTGGATATCCACCATGGAAGATGAAACTTTAACCTCATCTTTCATCATGCACTAAAATCCACTCTAAATGAATCAAAGACCTGCTTACCAAACCTGAAACTCTGAAAGCTCTCAGAATGGCTTCATGAATAGGACTCTATGTACTTGGGAATTAGGACCAACAACTGACACATGGGACCTTGATAATCTTATGAGACATCCTAAGGTCGCTGAAGGCACAGCTTGAAGGGGACAATAATTGACATCTTTAGACTCCCTCTTTTGGCTTCCTGGCTAGGGAATGGAGCAGTTTTGCTCCTTTTGATGCCTCCCTAGAAATCCAAGCAATGGAATATTTTGCCCATGTGTTACAACCTTTAAAATGGCTTCTCCACTGTTGAATGACTATCCTCAGGTATTTCATTAATAGTTGTAGAAAGCTGAGAAATATAATCTAAAATACTTCTACCTATAAGCTCCAGTGATTCCATTATATCTAAACAGAAGTATGAATGTGACATAAATTTTTATATTACAGATATAAATATTTGTATAACATTATTTTTTAAGATTTATTTTATTTTTAGTTACATGTATATTTGTATACAACCATGTGTGGGTATATAAATGAGCACAGGTAACCATGGAGGCCAGAGAAGATATCAGATCTTTCTGAGGTTAAGTTGTAGGCCATTCACTTTAAGTAGCTTGATATGCATGCTGGGTACCACACTCAGTCTTTTGTAAGATCAAAAGACTTATATAACTGCTAATCCATCTCTTCAGCCCCATCTTGACATTTTTTTCCAAAGGATAAAAAAACTTTACCTAGTTTATGGTACCTAATAAAATTCATCTTCCAATATTGTCTGTTTTTTGAGTCATTTGGAAATAATACACATGCATGTTTGCATAAATAGAATTTGTAAATCAAATATTCTAGCATTCTCATTTCAAAAGCATTGATTCTTGCTCCCTCTGCTCAGCAATGGGAAGAGAAGGGTAGACAGAAAGGAAAGAAACCAACAAGATAAAAGACAGACATGATACTCAGGTATTAGATGGACACACAGGACTGCACATACCATGAGTATGGACAAGACAAAGATTACAGTGTGGGTTCTCCAACAAATGGGGGGGTGCAGTGGTAAGAGGAAAAGAAGCTGATGTTGGAAACATGAAGGGTCATATATCAAATGGCTGAAGGGTGCACGATAAAGCTTTATTTTGATAAGGAAATATTGAAGTGTTTTGCACTAAAAATTATTCAGGAAAGTAATATTCATTGGCTTCATCTCTTTTCAGTTCAACACTTTAGAATCTCAGTTGTACACAACAACAATGAGGTCCTATTTCTAGGATTTTTCCAGTGTGCACTTTGATAATAGCATCTCATAACATCCCTCAGTTAATTCTTAGAACAATTCCATTTGATAGTTATTATCACAATAAAAATTTTAAGAAAATAAACTAAAATGTAAAGACATGGTAATACATACATTTTCAAGGAAGGAGAAATACAAATTCAAGAGAGTCTCCTAGCATATCCTCAGTGTGTATTTGAGAGTAATCACATGAGGGAAGAGTGAGAAAGCAAAGACTATAGTCAGTTTATGTTTCATCAACTTATAGCAGGTCAGTAATGTGCTTAGTTTCTATATAAGAAGTTAATGCCACAGAGCCTGACAATACTAAAAGACGCTCCAATCAAATTCCTTCAAAATATTCTCTTTGACAATGACTGGAAATGAAGATGTTGCAGTCATCTGAACCTCACTTTATTAATCTAATGTGGATTCAAAATAGTCTTGATGAATTCATCAAGTAGGAAAAAAATCGTTAGAAAATATAAGCCACAGGTTGAGAGTTACGGGTGGAGAACGGACAGGAAGTGATGATGTGTGTCCTATTTATTGCATCAGATTGTTTTTGACATCTTAATATTCCAATAAAATGCCCCCTTGATTTAGTTTTAGGTTTTAAAGAATCATTCAGTGTAAATGTGTGTCTATGAAAAGTATGCTTTCAGACAACAACAGACAGCAAGGAATAGGGACAGGGCCACTTGGGTAACTAGATACCTTTGCCTGAACTGCTCAATTTGTTTTGTAAGGGAGAAAGTAGCATGCCACATGTAGAAGTGAGCTCTGTCAATCATGCCAAGGTCTTCATAGTGACCACACTGCTATCTATCTTGTTATTTAGAAAAGGTAGCTCTCCTGGCTGAAGTGGATGTACAAGCGAGTCCAGGATTGACAAGGTTACACAGAGGGGGGAAAGAAGCTCCTTACTCGATAATGCTCACGTGCTCTGAGACTTTAAATTCACTTCCTTCAGCCGATCAGTTTTCTGCTTTAGGAGATTAATTTCTTTGTCTTGGCACACCAAAGAATCAAGGTTCACAATATACAAATAGTTCCATTTCCTGAAGCCTAAAGGTGTTGTGAGGATTAATGAGATGGTGTTTGTAATTGCATTCTGAGCTCTTTGGTTGAAAAGCACTTCATAAATATAATATATTAGCTCTTTGTTGAGGTCCATCCATCCCTTATAAGTGACTGAACATTCTAGATGCCCTTCGGGCAATACATGTCCCTATCTAACTCTAAGAAAGCTGTTTTGGGAATGCTCCAAGAATGTGGCCAGAGCCACATTCAGAGATTTCCCTGGTACCTTTTCTTCAGTGTTATATATTTGTTTTGAAACGCAAAGTGTTCCTTGGGGACAGAGGCATGGCAAGAACCTATGAACTGCCCTAGCACTTGAGCTACAAGCATTGATTTTCTTTTGCCACTAGCCCTGGTCCATAGTGCTCAGTCTGAAACTATTCATTAGACTCATACTCTCATTTCTTTAGTGTCGACAGAGCAATAAAGAAAACTTTTCTTTCCTCATCTGGGAGCTCAAAACAAAATGCAAAAATACCTATGGCATTAATTTCATCCAAATGAACGTTGTTACAGTTATTCCTATTAGCGTGGCCACATGCTTGACAACACTTCAGATGGTATTAATAGTCAGCTTTCGGAAAAGCATTTTCTGCCAGCCTGGTGCAAATCGCCAGGACCTTTAAGCTACTCTTCCTCAACTCAGTAGCACTATATCATCATTACCTGTGTCTGGACCAAGAAATCACATTTGTCAGTGCCTGAATTGCTCTTTTATTTTCTGTGGTTTTAGAAACCCACTTTGCTTTGGAAATGGAGTTAGCCGAATATATTTTAGAAAATGCAGACACACAAACAGCAAGAGCAGAAGATTCAAGGGCATATTTAGAATGTTTTACTTGTTTTATGATCTGTCCATCTTTGAGTGATATCTTTGTGAGATTGTATAGATCATCTGGAGGGGCTGGTGGCCTAGGTCCCACCTCCAGAAAACAGACAAACCTTGGGATCAGAGGTTCCCAAGGGCCTATTTCTCAACCAGGGTCAACTAGACTGCTTTAGGATAAGGCTTTTCACCTGGGTGCTAGGCCAGGTTCTCAGTCTAAAAGGGAATGAGGTGGTGAGGGGGTGGGGGGGAGGATAAGCCCAGAGCTAGCAGCAGTAGTAGAAGAACAGGTCCCAGAGGCTGCAAAGGCAGCTCTGCCATTGCTGTCTCACCACCGGGCATCTAGTGGTGGTTCTCCCTGGAATAAATGGAGTCTCAGACCACCATAGTAGGATAATGGTGAGCATGATGGTGAGCAGGAGCAGCCCAGTAAGACAGACAGCCCGTATTTATAATTGTTGGGCAGTGGGGAGAGATTTTGAGGGTGAGTGTGTCTGATTCCCTAGGGCTAATGGTGCTAGGATAATTAATCTACATACAGTGGTACAGTACCTCATTTACAGGCAGTAACAAGAATCTCTATCACAAGAAAATACTTAATTATCTTATGTGTGAAGGGATGTCTTCGAAATAGGATTAGAGGTCATTTTCTAGAGGCTAGGATCTCCTTAGCATAGGGTACGGTACTTCCAGGAATTCCCTATGCTTGAACAAGTTCCTTATGAGGAAAGCGTCCAGCCTGTAATCATTCCTGAGAGCTATGTGAAGCTCCGTACAAGATCTGGAGTTACCAGATTAGGTGGAGTGAGAACCCCACTTAGAAAAGCAAGTCCACCAACATAGACTAAGTACAAAAATGACTATCCGGAGAGTCAGGGAGAATCCCACATAGGACCAAATGTGCTTTAGTCAATTTAAAAAGACAACTGATAATGTTTGAACAACATGGGGACAAACAATAGAACCAACCAGTGTGCTTCCTTTGGACCAGAGGGGAATTAAGTTTTATTAACATTATTCTCACAAATAAATTTAGTGTTTTTTTTTTTTAATGCTCAATTTGTGTATGCTCTACCTCCTCCTATTTATTAGGTCCATGTGGTGAACTGCGAAATGGAGAATTGAATGCTGAATGACTTCACCAAAATCATAGAGATAGTAAACAGTACATTTACAACTCCAAAACAGATATATCTCCAAACTCCATAGGCTAAATTTTACACTGTATTGATTAGAGTTTTTGTTTTAATTAACATAACTCCTAATAAAGTAGCCTGTGTTTGGACTATGATGTTAGAGGTGTTGCTTTCTGTTCTATGCAAGAAGTTTCTTCTTGTATTCATTCAATTCTCCAGTTGAAGGATATTGTTACTCTTTGGGGATGATTAGAAAATTTCAAGTTCTCATTTAAAGATGATGATTTAAGCTGGGAGCCAATTGAAGGGTCAATTTGCTTTGCTCATCTTATCTTACTCTATGTCCATTAATTGAATACTTTAGTCCTCAAAGGGTTAATCCGACAATGGAAATTGTGAGGTAATTCTGCATCATGGTCAGTGCTATGTGTATGAACCATTTGAGCTTTAATGATTTCAACTCAGAGCTCTCTGCTCTCTACAATGTTATAACGTCACAGTGCATACTGTACATGTCTCCAGAAGTGTAACTAGTTGGGAATAGTGCTAGTAGATTGTAGAAAACCAATCATGTAAAAATCTCAAGAGCTTATCAAGAGTGGCAGAGAATAAACATGTATACATTCTATTTTGGTAGACTGAAGCATGGCTGGTTTTTTAAAATTCCATTCTATTTAGATGTCAGATTCATATAATTGACTTAAGTATTAATTCTAAGACCTCCTTATTCAATTTATGGTTTTTTTCCATGTGGTAATAACTGATGTTTCTGTCAAATCAGTAATGCCTATGCTTTCTTTGAAGAAAATTATGACTTACTGTTCATAAGGCCATTCTATCCTGAGTAGAGAGTTATTTTTATTGAGTAATTAATTATACTCTTTAAGTGTTTATACTAGTTGTTATATGAAATGCATAACTTAATGTCATTGTGTATTTAATAAAAGTGTATATGAATTTAAAGTGGTTTGTGCAGCTTTCAGGATAGTCCTCTGTATGAATTCTTATGTAAAGACTATTGCCCTTCCATCAGTCTATGGAATGGAGCCCTCGACAAATGAACTCATTCACTTGCACATGTTTCTAAAACAGAGTTTGCCAGTGTCTTAGATAAATTAAAATAAAATCCAACAAGAACATGAAAAGAGACTAAGAACAATGTTAATGTGGTGACTTAAACCAATGTGGTTTTCCAAATGTCCTTGCATCTCTCAGGACTTTTAACAGCAAGCTAGACCGCTATCCTCAGGGCCAGATGGTATCAGTCTGGCATGCAAGACTTAAACCATGCTTCTAAATGTCTTTAAAGCTGAGGTGGAGGAGAATGGACTCTCTCTTCATATTTTCAGAAAGGTCAGAGGTTGATTCCAGCTATGCTTTTCTCCATTGGTTACCCAATAGCTTCCTCTTTTTCTAGCCTATTCTATGTCCATAAGTGATTTCCTACACTGCTCTATATTTAAGAGGATGAATCTTGGGTTCTGGGCTCTTTCAGAGGGCTAGGAACCCTTTATATTTAGAGGAAGCACATTAATATGGCCTCATATTAATTAACTTGGTGTCTAAATGACACTGACAATTTGTACTTTTAGTTTTTCCTGTGTTTGCCCTGCTAGGATTTCCCATTTTATATTTCTTTTTGGCTTTATTAATTCATTCTTGGGAGTAGAATGAAAATCATCACTTTATTTAGTGATGTTATCAGCAATGATAATAAATGCAGAAAACCAAAAGCAGCAAAATTTGTCGAAGGTAAATTCAGCACAGTTCAGTGGTCATTGCTCAGCGTGTCATGCTTTTGTGCTGTGGCAGGTCCACACCTTATATGACACCTGCTGGATAGAATAAACAGTCAGACATGTGAATTTTTTTTAGAAAAGTAACCCATTTCTATGAAAGAAAATTCAAAATTGCCCAATTTATTTTGGATTAATAGAATACAATGTACACTGATTCTTCAAGGACAGCAATCCTGGAGCTGTATGGACCAGTTAAACCAATGTCCTTCAAGAGGGCCATATGGAGATAGCAAGAAATGTTGTTGTTTCTTGATTTTTTTTCCTTCTTTGCTAGTTGCCTCCTACCCTTTATACTGCTATACTTTGAGAAAAACTCTAAATTATCCATGAGAATCCAAAACTATCTATGATTTAGGTCCCTTTATCCACACTGTCCTGCAATAAGTTTTTGTTTGGTTGGTAGTCCTAAGCAACTTGTCTCTTGTTGTGAGACAAAAAAACCTCCAACAAGTTACAATTGTCCTTTGATATGTTGGCATGTTATAATTTATGTAGGCTGCTAGGAATCTGAAATGTGGGCTGGAAGCATATCAATAGTTGCTTCTAATGTGCCATTGTTTAAATTCTGGGGCAGTAAGGATGGCTCAGATTTTTAGAATAATTTTTTATCAGAAAAGCCAATGGGCACCACCATCCCTCACTACCCACTTTCTCTCTCATTCTTTGCCCTTTCCCCAACAATCTCAGCAAGCAGGTCCAAATTGTTATACATAGCATCTTCTGAGTCAGTGATAACTGCTGAGTTGCAATGGCCCTGTGATTGAAATGCTGTGGCTCATTTATATTTACTTGGCCTGATACTGTGCTAAAGCCTAATACTCACTCTAGCTTTTAGACATCTCTGTAATTTGCTCCTGAACCACCTGCTTTAAGATTTTTATTTCCTTTTGAAAATATTAGCAATTTGGAATGGAGTTCTGTACGTTTTAATATGAGGCTGTGAATTATCAAACATGATAAATTACAGTGTACTGGATTTTACTAAATCAATGTGAGGTTGGCTGATGAGCTAAAACAGTTCCCAAAGCATGCCTTCATTATTTTGTTATCTGAAGCATATTCACTGGGAGTATAACTCCATACCACCGTTCTCCGAGTCTTTCCTAATTAGACAAACCACCCAGGAGTGGTAATAACAGTTACAAAAAGAGGAAGGGACAAACTAGCAGTTAAAGCACAATGTTTGAGCCTAAAACTAATTTGATATTTCATGCTCAGAAGAAATATCCCTAACAGGCTTTGTGAATGGGTGCTTGTTCAGGAAGGCCCTTTCAGAGACTAGGGAGAGGAGCTAGGAAAGAGAGTAAGATTGAACAGCTGAGTCAGCATGTTCTAGAAATCACAAAATGTAAATGCCCAAAAGCCTGTGAATGCTATATAACGGTATACATTCCTTTGCCTCTAGTTATGTTCTTTATGGACCCCATCTGTTTAAGATGAGCAACAAAAAGACAGAGGTCTACAGTGCCCATTGCACTTACAGCTCTGCAGATTTCACATAGGTACTGCACTATCAGGGTTTCCTTTTGGAGTAAGAAATCTCCTTTTATTCCAATCAATGGGGGCAGAAGCAGGAGAATTGCCATGAGTTAAGGCTAATCTGAACTGCACTCAAAGCTTTATCTCATAAACCCAATCCAACCAACCAACCAACCAACCAACCAATCAAAAAAAAAAAAAATGTGCCAAGCCCTTAGAGCTATTTCTTGGTCAGTCTCCCTTGGATAGCAGCCATCTTTTTTGGCACCTTTTTCTAGAATGCAGAGGAAGTACAGATGCTTGAGAGCAGCAGGAGTTAGACCCCATGCTCCTGTAGGGACCCCATCAGAGAAACAGTAGCATCTGCATGAACGAGGATCTGAATGATCTTTTGGCATTGTGAAAGTGATGTGGTAGGAGAAATATTGAAAAATCAGATCATTGAGCCTCACTGGGACCAACTCAGTGGTAGAAGGTAGAAGGGGCTGAAGCCATAGAGACTTCTGTATATAGTCTGACCGATTACTGATCTATGTCCCAAATCAGGTGACCGAAACATGACAGAGCACTGCATAGTTGAGATCAATGTGACCTCAAACCTGCCATTCAAGGGCAGAGAGACTTCAACTCCACCTCTACTAAAGATAAATTGAGACCTATCTCTAAAAATCTTCATAAAACCAACTGAACACCTAGGATGTATTTTTTAATGACCTATTGACTTTTCAGATTGTTCTTTAAGCTGTTTTTTAAACTTTAAAGGCAACACTGATAATGAACGCCTCCAAATGGTAAAACAGAAAATCCCCTTCAAATATAACCGGCCTGTAGAGGAGTGGCTGCAGGAAAAAGGTAACGGTCGTTAAAACTTTCATTCTAAAATCATTTGATTCTAAACCCTCATTTTTAAAGCCTGCAAATAAATGTTCCTTTTAAATTATAATCGCCTGCTGCATAAATGACTGTTTTAATTTTCATTATAATTTGTGTCAGCTTCCACCTGCCATATGTTGATAAATCATGCAATAATACATCGCCATTAAAACACAGTTAAAGGGACTAACATCTAGCTTGCTGTCAGCATGGCAGCCACAAACAAGGAATTCCAGGAAACTCTTAAAAAAAAAAAAAAAAAAAGAAGAAAGAAGAAGAAGAAAAAAGAGAAAGCAAAAAATGGATTATGGCAATTTAACCACTGCATGGCATTATTTGTTAATTTGTTTTAAATTACCTTTCATCAATGCTTTCTAAAGAATTTTCAAAAGATCGTGTTAAACTAATGTCTCAAGGCTGTTTGGGGTTTACTGTCTACAGCACGGTTAACCAAAACAAAACAAAAAAATCTTAGATCAACTCTTGTAACATAAACTGCTTAAAACAAATGAAGCAGTGTGTGCTAACATTTGTTTTTAAACAATGCAAAAAGCTGGGAAAGAACAGATTTTGTCTCTCAATTCAAACCATCAGAGGCAAAGTTTCTAGGCGAGCTTAATTACTTTCCAGTTGCTGCAGGAAACTAAACTGAACAAACACTTCACACTTTGGTGGTGATACCCTTGTGCATCCTCAGGAGGTTTTATGCAACAAAGTGTAAGTTGTTAAGACAATGAGTTGATAAAAGAAAAGTCCTGTGAAAATCTGAACAGCAAGTTTGGATTTGCTAACAGGAGCAACCACTCTGTGAATCAAAGTGGGCAGCAGTTAGAAATCCTGACAGAATTTTCTGTGTGGTTTCTTTTGCTTACCAGATACACAGCTGCTTTTCCGTGAAGAAAATTCTCTTATGTTCAAGAAAGCTACAGGTTCTGTTCTTCCTTGAGGCAGTATAATGTAATCAAACTCTTGCTGCACAGATCTGATTAAGTTATATTTGAAGAATAATTGGAGGTTTTACATACTATACAAGTGAAGAAGTGAAGGATGCCTGTTTACATGTCCATTGTTAAGACATGGGAAATCCTTACGAATCTAAACTGCATGCCTTGTTTCCAACATATGTGATCTAATTAAAAATAAATTAAGAATAACTCTAAAAAGCAAATAATTCTGATTAGTAATCAACAGCTCATAAAGTCCCTTTAACATTAAAGACAGTGATTGCCTCACTTTTAAGATAGAGAAAGAGATGCATGTCTGAGTCTCACGTGCCTGAGAGAACTTTTGTGTTTCTTTCAATTTTATGTTAATAGTATTTTATTTTATTCCATTGCCGTTTGAAGTCTAATTTAATAGCATGCCAGACATTTTCATTTGTACAAACCATTATAAAGCAGTTAGTAAGCTTTTAGTTTTCCTTCTGATAGCTTCTATATCAGCTGGCTTTCATGTAAAAAAGAAACTCTTACATACACATGTTGAGGGCTGGGACGGGAAAAGCTGGTTGAGGTGGTATGGATGGGAGTATCTTGGCTTCATTATTAGATACATATGTGTGTATACATATATATGTATGTATGTATATATGTATATAGTACTGGAGAATATTTTCTCTGTTTTCCTTGAAATTAATTGTTATGTAATTTGGGTGAGTAGCATCAATTTGCATTACCTCTTCCTCTGTCTAGTTAACTTCACTTTCAAATGGAATGGAAAATTTGCACTGAAAGATATCATTTTTGAAGATGAGTATAAAGGGTAAATAGATAAAAGGATGATTAGACAGGCGCTTGCGGAAGTACATGTAATGTCTCTTTGGAGTTATTTCTGCCACTGGGAAGGAGAGCTGGGTCGCAGCACTCCTTAGTCTATTTGCTGGCTCTGTCTGCTATTGACTGACTTTCTGACCTTAGCCAATCCACTTAACCTCTTTGTGTCTCAGATTTCCCATATGAGGAGAGGAGAAATAATACTGCCTATTCCCCCAGGGTATTCTGAGATTTAATTAATTAGTCTTTGTGCAACACTGACTAGAGATGTGCAAAGATTTAATTTAAGCCTATGTGAACTTGATGTTAAAATGAGGCAACAAATAATGACTTCCAAAAGGATGTGCATCTCAAATGAAACAGTTACATGCTAGAGATTGTGTACTGCTTTTATTACCAATCATATTATTTTGATAGAACAATTTTCAAACTCCAAAAATATATATATGCATATGTATATGTATAGTACACATTTATATTCAGGGGTACATATTTAATATTTTTATTAAAACTTAAACATTATCAAGCACAACAATGAGAATGATATCTGGCATTGATGTTGAGGTATCTTGAGCAAATGATAAACATAAAAACTTTCTTCAGTTAGTCCTATACATTGTCCATACGTAGAGGATACTGATACTTTTCCTCCATTTTTCATGAGCTTCTGCACAGCTAAAGAGATGAAACCGTGGCAAGAAGACACGGGGAGGAGACAGTGTGCTCTTCTCTCCAAAAATTTGCAGCTCCGGCCTTAACCACCTCAGCAAGGTGCAGAGGCCTAGGAGAAGGTTGTAAAACAAACAAACAAAAGACCTAGCTATAGGACTACCAAACAGGCAAGTCAATACAAACCTAAACACTCCCTATAGCATCAAAAGAAACTGAACCTTGGATAGCCCCTTCTCAGTCTCACCCACCAGTGTGATGGCTCTGCGAAGTGAGTAGTCGGATCTCCCTGGCAAAGCAGTGATAACCAAGAGTAAAGCAACACTTCAGTCTAATGGCCTCAAACATGTCATGCCTTTCCTCGTTCTTAGGTCATTCTTGAATAAGCAATGACCACTTTATGGAGTGAACTATAGGAAATAGAATGAAGGCAATCCATCATGTCCAGCCAGCCTATCGCGGTTTGAATTTCAATTTTCTCTGAATGCTTTTCACAGTTAAGTACTGACAGATGAATTTTTTCCAGGAAAGTAAGATGAGGGCCATCTTAAGAGGCTGTCATTATAAGCAGTCCAAAGATATTAGAATATAAAACCTTTTCCATATAATCAAGGTTATTCAGCCACTAAGTAATCATCAGTGCTGGGTTACATGGAAAAGAGAACAAGGGGAAAGAAGAAAGGGAGAGAAAAAGAG
Organism: Acomys percivali; assembly: GCA_907169655.1. NCBI lineage: Eukaryota > Metazoa > Chordata > Mammalia > Rodentia > Muridae > Acomys > Acomys percivali. Next base: position 182,139,888 of record OU015742.1, read on the forward strand.
AAAGAAAGGGGGACGCTACACATTGACAACAGATGCGCATATGCAAAACATACCTTGCATGGGGCTACCTAGTTTAAGATACTAAAGTTATACCCTAGAAATCAGCCACTAAATAGCTTCTCTTAAATCATATGTTAAGCCACTCCAAATGTTGATATGGAGTTAAGGAAAAATTATTATCTACATCTATTACCTCATCTTTATTTTAGTAAGTGTATGGTTCCCAAAGAAAGACGTGTGACAGCTAGGCATTACACTGCACAGCTGTGCACTGAACACGTACCTCATGTGAAGAGAAGAGAGGCAAAAAAAAAAAAAAAAATGCAGCTGTCAAATAATGCCGTCTCACAGGAGACGAAAGGGATTTGGTGGGAAAATATGGAATGAATTGAGTATAATCCTGGGACCTAGAGAATTCTGTTATCATTAATTTATCAGATCCATTTGTATGGTTCTAGGATTCTAATGAAATGTGGATCATTTCCACCCTCACAAGTTTCACCAGTCTAAAAGCAGAGTGGTGTTATCTCTAACTCATTCAAATAATCCTTAAACATTGCCCAGACAGTAAAATTGATGCTTGTCTGAAGAGTCCCCTCCAAACATAGCAGTTTCCGTTGTTCTTTCATACTTTCCAATGGTGCAAACTATGAAGATATATGAACACAAAATTCCAGAATTCCAATGCTAATTCTGCATTGTGTAAACTGAGCTTAATGCACTGGTGATGAAGGCTGAGAAACCAAACACCACAACATACCTCTGTTCACAGAGTTTAGAGGGAGAAAGCATGTGTGCTTTACCAAGCAGGCATGAGTAACAGAAAAGTGTTTACAGTTATTTACACCTAAAATAATCAAAGTGATTAGGTGAAGACTTAGTGGATCTGTTGATCACTGACTAAAGAAAACTCCAGAAATAATGTTTGTAATTCCGTGAATAGCTGTCTTTTCTTCTTCTCTACCCCATCTGGGAAAGCAGATGGAATTAATCTAAAGAGATAACATGAAGGAAGGCCTTACCATGTTGCTGTCATGATAAATTACAATGAGATTTTAAAAGCTGTTTTCACCTGATGGTAAAGACCTAGTTTGGCTTTTAAAACTAAGTAGAAATAATTGAGACTAAGCCTATTTAGTTGAATGGTCTATTGTAAACTAAACTTTTCTGATAGCTTTTTTTGCCACAAAAGTATAAGTGGTACCCACAAGAAAACATGAAATAAGATTAACTATTGATGATTTACAATCCATTACCATGTCTCCACATCATTCAAGGACTTTTATGCTGATTTTTTTGTCAGTACCCATCTTCCTCTTAAAATTCATTTTTTTGATTAATTATATTATTTGACAATGCCATGCATGCAATTACATCATCCCCATCTCCATTTCCATTCTAGGAGTTTTATCAAAGCCTGAATACCCCCCCCCATTTAGGTAATAATCTTTGACTGATCATACCTCCCTCCAAATTATACATCTGTCATGATGCTGTTTAGTAGCAAATGTTGATAGACTGTAACTCACTATGAAGATTTATGGAAAACTCTGTTCCTGGTGACTAGAGTGTCCATTTTTATAAGCATGCAATGAATCTGAGCCTCTTAATTGCAGTTTGACTTCAGTAAATTTAATTTAATTACTGAACCTAATTTTAAACTCAATGTTCTCAGTCACCTCATTGAGTTTTTGTTTGCCGCATATCATTCTTTTTTGCTGTCATTATGTTCATTTGTAGCTTCAGTCAGAACTCTAGGCATCTGAGATTCATTCTGGTCATGATATGAACTAGATGTTCCTGTTACCCTTATTACATGTCTCAGGAGAGTGTAATACTGCTCATTTTTAAACCAAGATGTCTTCCTCTTTAGAGTAAGAAAAAAAAAAAAAAACCTTAGTTATTCTGGTAATTTAGGAATTCTAGCTAGACAATGGAAGAGGTAATTACCATGAAATGTTACTCACCAATGTCAGTAGTAAATTTCTTATACATTTTATTTACTTCTGTTGTTTAAGGAAGAATATTTAGGTGCTTGCTCCATACAGAATAGGTAAGGCAAGGAGCAGAAATGCATGGGAATAATAGTATTTCCTCCACTAATCCACTAGGCCGGCAGTTAACCATCTTCAACACCCAGGCGCAAATAGCCATCGGAGGAAAGGACAAAGGACGCCTCTTCCAAGGCCAACTCTCTGGGCTCTATTATGATGGTTTGAAAGTACTGAATATGGCAGCTGAGAACAACCCTAATATTAAAATCAATGGAAGTGTCCGGCTTGTGGGAGAAGTCCCATTGGTCCCGGGAACAACACAGACAACCTCCATGCCACCTGAAATGTCTACCACTGTTATGGAAACCACCACCACCATGGCTACTACCACCACCCGCAAGAATCGCTCTACAGCAAGCATTCAGGTAAAAACCTTCCTCTTAATGATATTACTCTTCTTTCTTGACGTACTAGTATGATCTGAATTCTAAGTCACTAAGTGATTTACTGTCTTTGAAGGAAGAATGAAGGTACTCATAGTCATGAGACTAGAGAAAGAGGAAGTCATGGCGAAGAGAATTAGAGAAGTCTTGTGGCACTTCTGAGCTCATGAGATAACTCATGTTATCCCTTCCATTTATCACTGAAATAGGAAAGCTATTACTCAAAATGAACAATGGGCTATGCTTTTATTACAAGACATTCCTCTTCTCTATTCCATTTGTTATAATTCATAGGCAAGGATGTACCCTAGTTCAATTATACTCACATCCTCCAGATAGTTTTGGTAGAACATGAACTACACATTATTAAGGTCAATGGGTATCATTAAATCAAGGACAGTTGAAGCAAGAATCTCAACCACTCCTTGTGAATAATAGTTTTTGTGTTTGACATTAAATACTAATTAATGACTTGTCATTTTTGAGGCCTTTTTTTTTCACTTTATTTGATTAATATACTGATTATATTAGAAAATGTAAAAGTTTCATTTTAGCTAGCCAAAAGTTCTTAGGTTGTGGTAAGGATTTTTTTTGTTGTTCACTGGAAAGTAATTATATACAAGCTAAAGCTTAATTCTTAGCTGCGTCCCTTAGCAGTTCATAAATCTAGTTAGTAGGGGGTAGGAGGTTAATCGAGTTATTAGCCTTAAATGCTTTGGCATCAAAGAAGGCATCCTGATGCTTGTGGGGAAATTATCCTTACCCTGGTTAGTTATTTGTCAAAATCAGCAGGTCAGTACTTGTCTCTTCTGCTTCTCAGTTTGCACACAGGATCCCAGGAGCTCTGTAGATTCCCCTGACATCTCCTTTCCACCCATTCCAGTGTATACTATAAACTTAAAGTGAATCATTAATCAAAACTCACCTATGTGTTTTTTTTTTTAATCTTTCTGAGTTAACTTACTTGACTTTGCTGCATGAAAGCATAGTGTCTTCCTTTACTTCTTTTCTTTAAGCTTGAACAGAAATCCAGACAGCTTCTTTCATGACTCCTAAGAACAATCTGAAGCTGTGAGCACTGATGATGCTATCAGGCAATTTTATGTGTTTTCCAAAGGCTGCTGAGAAGCTGGCTAGCAGAGCGGTCCTATAATCATGGGTGCCGTTCTATGCATACCTACGCACATGCTTGAAAGAGAAAAATAGTGCTCCTCGGCTGCTATTACAGCAATAACTCCTGACACCTCACTCCACTCACTGAGAAGAAGATAAAAGGCAATATATATTTCTATTATGACTCTCTCTGGTTCAAGCACAGATCTGTTTACTGTTGGTAAAAGGACAGTTCTGTTTGCACAGGTCTTGGCAGACCTGGTTCATTTCTGTCAGAGTATATTTTCCTAGCTCTGTGGGAAGTAGAAGAGCAAATGGCTTTTTCTCCATAGGAATGGTGGATTCTGCAGTCTGTTTTAGGGCCGAATTTTCACTGACCACAAGTGGATTTAATGCTGCAGAGGGACTCAGGGAATTGCCTCAATTTGTGGTAATTTTCAGTCTTTGGGTTTTCCCTCTTAGAGCAAATACGTAAATGGGGAGCAGGTTGTTTGAGTTCCTAGCCTCTTTCTGCAACCCGAGAGAACCAAGGGCTTCTGGACAGAGGTGGATTTCCAGGTGCTTAAGATTTGCCATTGATTTAACTCTAAATCTCCATTGTCTCTTGAAGGAAGTATGCAACTGGGAAAGCCCTCTCCAACAACTTTCCTCTAGTGAGCTGCTTTTCTTTCAGAGGCTGGTGAAAATTGGATTATATCTTTACATGCTTTTCCTTTTCCCTTCCACTAAGGCTATAAAGATGGGATATAAATCTGTTGACACTCCTTGTTTTTACGGGTGTGTAAATATATACTCTTGGAGGAAAGCCAACAGCTTTGCAGAATTGGCTGGACCTGAGGCCAAGGATACAGAAGCCCCAAGATTTTGTAAGGAGGAGGTTTAGGTGGCACAGTGTGAAAGATTTTAGGTGCCTTTGTTCTTGCCAACTAGCCACAAGAACTTTGCCCCACACTCTATGAAAACCTAAGAGCTTCATAGCCAAGCTCATCCCAGCCTAAGTACAGTCTATAGATTGCATCAAGCCTACCCAAAGATTTAGGACAAGCCTTAGATGCTGGATATAGTGAGTAGCTTCAAATGCATCCAATGTATGACCTAGCCAATTTTCTTGGATAAAGAAGACTCATGAAGCTTTGATCTCTGAGAGGTACTTCAAAAAAGAAAAGAAAATAGGAAATATTAAGTTTCATGCTCAGCACTCCATCTCTACGAAATCACATGCAGACAATTTTCCAAGCGATGCTCTGTTCTTTGCTGTTTCTCTCTGATGATACCATTAAAGCACAGTTGTCCTAAAATGAGACTCTTCCAGGAGAAAAACAATTAAGCATGTGTGACCACAAGTATAAAAATGTCACCATTAAAAAAAGTCCCCTGATTCTTTCCTGAAGCATAAGCCGAGAAGACTTCCTTTGAGGAGTTCATCCCTGATGGACCTTGGCTAGTGTTCACATCAGATCAAAGGAAAACTGTAAAGTGCTTTTAGTGCTGCTCTTAACTGTGTGTGAATGTGAACAAATCGTTTTTGAGTTGCTAAGGCTCTCCAATGCTTCAGTCTTTTGGAAGTAATTGGTGCTTTGATCTCTGTGATATATCAGTCTGTTACTGATAGGAGCACAGAATTGCTTGTGAATGGCATGGACTATGTGAAATTACTCACAGCTATTGTGCCCTAGCAGTGGGTCTTGACCTTATATTAAAAAGAATGTCTCAAGATGCTCCTCTCAATTTAGCGGGGAAAAGGCAGTTAAAATGAACATTAAGAAGACAGGTGAACAGATGATAATCTTCAATAAAAGTCTTGTACTTAGTAGGTATTCTACGGGCATTGAGTAAGTCAGAAGACAAGATCAGCACTATTTTCTATGTTGTAACCACTGTATAAACAGAAGCACATGTTCTGCTTCTAGACTAATCAGGGTGTGTAAACAGCCTTCCACTGGCATAATTCTAATACATAATGAACTTGAGCCAGACGTTGTAGGGTTAATGTCTAGTCTATCCTCACACTAGCTAAGTGATCCTGGACAGATCACAGGACATTTAAATAAGTGTTGCTAAAAGCAAAATATTTCCTTGAACTCTACAGCTGAAACAAACTTTGTCATTAGGTATCATAATTTATAGAGTCAGACACTGATATAGGTTTCATCGAGGCAATTCTGCTCCTACTCCTGAAACTGATGGAGGCTCACTCAGAGCCTGCTGTGGTCCAGGTACTTTTTTCCATCACATCTCTTGTACCTGAGTAAAACAAATATGGAAGGAATGAATTCAGCTGCGCTCTGTGTTTTTCCATGGAGTATCAAGAATTTCCCCTGTGGTTTCTTTAGCACAGTGGCTATTCTTTGGGCAATCTTTAAGTGAGCATAAAGTAGAGGCCATCATACAGATAGCCTGGTCCTGGACCGAGCTTGTGTTATTTATACCATACACATTTGTTTTTTTAAGTTGTGAGGCCTTTTCCAACTTTAGGGAAGACTTGTGGGCATTTAGAATGGCTGTGAAAATAAGCTTCCAGGTGTATATGTGGGCAATTTTCTAGGTTGACTGTGGTAGAAAGACACAATGTAAATGTGCGTGGGACCATTCTATTAGCTGGAATCCTGGGTTGAATAAAAAGGAGACTTCATGCTGAACACAAGTATTCATTTCCCCCTACTTCCTGATTGTTGATGCACTGTGACCAGCTGCTTTATTCCCTTGCTGTGTTCCCTTCTCCCACCCTGGAGCTGTGAGCCAAAAAAATGTTCTTCCTCCCTTAATTTACTTTGTCAGATGTTTTATAATGTAAACAAGAGAACTGCTACACTAAGTACACAATGTAGAGTCAGACTGTCAGTGTTATACCTGTTATTATTATTATTATTATTATTATTATTATTATTATTATTATCATCATCATTATTTGGTATGTACATCAAGCAATAATTACTGAGTAAGCAGGGGCTGCTACTATTGATAGTAGTAGCTCTATTTCAGAGCAGAGTTTAGAAATTTTGGGTCAGGAAGTAAGATATTCAAAAGGATCTGAGTAGAGGCTAAAATTATTTAAGGTTAATTAATTAGTTAATTAATTAAAATTAGTTAAGATTTTGAGGCTAAAAATAATCCTGGAAAATCAAAAGGTGTCTGACATCAGGAATAGACCCCTGTTATCTCATTACCTACCTTGGAGTTTTGTTTCATTTTATTAAACTAACTTTAGAGTTTGGTGGACTTTGTAAAATATGCTGCATCATGAAATCAGCCAATATGCACATATTTTGGAAGGCTACAAAAAAACCCACAAATCTAGATTACTTGTATCTTGTTGCCAATAACCTAAAGAACACAAGAGGATTCTCAGTATAAATTTTGAGTAGTGGTACAGATTGGGAGGTTGGTGCATAGAATGACCAGCCGCTCTGGCACAGAGAAGATAGTCATAAAACTAGGCCTTTAAAAACTAAGTGCACTGGGCCAGGAAAAAAGTCCAGGTCTTGTGAGATATGTTGTACATCAAAGATGTGACTTGCAAGGGTTCCAGAATTTGAAGACCTTAGCTTGGAGCTCACTCACTAATCATGGAGAAGACTCAGAGGAGTGAACTGAATTGAATGCCTGTGGGTATAATCTAGGGTTATCCCAAGTAATTACATGAACACCTTTAGGGGGTGGTAGTGATTAAACTCAGAGTCTTGAATTAGATAAGAGCTCTACCACCAAATTATATCCCCATACCCCAATGTTCCAGGGCACATTTACTATCTCTGATACTGGTAGATAGCTACAACTGAGGAGACAGATTCAAAAATGGGAAAACTCACCTCTGTTTACATGCAAGTGTCTTTGCCCTATTCAGGAGTAATGAGAAACATGAGCGGCAAGAGTCTTTCACCACTGTCATTACTTTTAGTCTCTCCAGCCAAAATGTTCCCAGAGGAGAATAGCTGGCCAAGAAGAAAATGGCTGCAAAGAGAAAAATAAATGTGAATTCTCTTATCTTTGGCCTCCAGTCTGAGTAGTTGTCAGCAACAAAGGAGCTCACTGTGTCCTGTGCAAATCGCCATTTGGAATTGTTTACAAGCTATTAGCAAGAAACTGATCATAACCTACTTTTTGTATCCTAGGCCTAGGCAAAGTCACCTTGACATTGGCCAGACTGTGTACCACCAGATAATTGGCAGAAAAGTCATGGTGCTCAGCCTGGATTGGAAGTATCCTAATAAACAGTGGAAGGAAAGGAAGTGAGATTTCATTCTTATCTCAAGCATCACATTGCTGATGATTGGATGGGAATCAACCACCTTTGAAAGAAAAGAAGTCTAAGTATTCATATTTTGCAACAGTACATATGTAGAAATTCCTCCTTTGGGATCCTCAGTTTTAGGCTATGGAAGGTTAGGAACACACTTCAGACTTGATGTTCATAACATCATCTATTCCGAGTATGAGCTGAAGGAAAGCTTGTGGGATGCCACCAGACTTCTGAGTTGAGTGCTCATTTTTCCACTTGCTTAGCTGTGTTTCCAAAGGGAGATCAGTTACCTCTCTGCCTGTCTCACTATCTGCCTAAAGGACATAAGTGTACCTTCCCTTCTGTTACATTACAAGTAATAAAAACTACCAGGGGAAGTCATTCATACATGTTTATTGAAGAATTTCACACTAAGATCCCATCTCTACCTAACAGACTCCCCAGACCCACATACCCTAATTGAGGGTAGCACTTCTGAGGGTTCCATGAGTACAAGCACTGTATGGTTTCTACTCACATAAGCCAACATCATTAGGGCCTCTTATGACCTCAGCAATGAGAATTGAAATCTACAGGAGATGACCATATGTTTGAGAAGAAGTCATCTTATCTGAGCTGTTAGTACACATTATTAGAAATTATCAGTTTAAATTATGTGAAATTTCAATTTCTGTATCTCAAATAATGAAAGATCAGGCACTGCTCAGTAAAATGCTTAGCACTCAGATTGAACACGCACCATCATCAGTGGGATTTTTTTTTTAGGTCCCGCGTAGGTCATCAACTATTTTCCACATTCTCTGAATTATCCATTGATTCAGCCTGGGGTATAGATCAGATCTACCAGGCCTGGAATACCTTGTGATGCCAGTGTGAATCAAGAATGGTTCTACTTGCCCAGAAAGTTATCCCCTCTGATTCCCTCTCTCTCCCTGATGCCATGGCCCTGAGAGAAATGAGATAAGGAATCCACGGTTTCTGCTCCCTTCCTTTTACCACTAGACAACAAAGCCCCCTGGGAAAGTTTATTTTTAGGATCAGGGCTCAGCTAATATTGATTAACAGCCTTACATAATGTGTGGCTCCGGGCTCCTTTCTTTCCTGCCAAGCCTCATAACTAGAGAAGGCACTGAAGATTTGTCAGTCTAATTAGACTGTAGCTGCCAGCTAGGAAATATCTCCTGTGTTCTGCTTGCCCTCACATAGATACTTTCCTTTCCCTTTCTGAGAATAATTTTTGGAGAGAATGAAGTTGGGCTCCAATTTACTTGTTTCCTGGTAAGAGTCTCTAGTGACAGTTTCTTTCTGGGATTGTGTAGTGCTGATGAAAGAGAGGGTGATATGGAGAAAGAGAAAGACAGAGAGAGAGAGAGTGAGAGAGAGAGAGAGAGAGAGAGAGAGAGAGAGAGAGAGAGAGAGATAGACAGACAGATAGACAGACAGAAGGACAGACAGACAGAGACAGAGAGACAGAGAGAAGGGGAAAGGAAACAGAGGAGAAAGAGGGAAAAAGAAAGAATTTAAGGTAAAAATCCTGTTGATCTGTCTTTGCCTTGAAGACATATTTGTTGCACTTCCAGGGAGATGTCTAATCTTTTAAAGGGTCTTCTGAGGAAGTCCTGACAACAGATAGGCTGGAACCGTGAATTTTCTCATTGGAGTGATAGAGATGCCTGTCTTTACCACTGCATAATTGGTGGGATATATTTTCCACCCAAACTATCGACAAAGTGCTAGATCTTATTGCAAAGCAACTGAACAGTAGGAAGAGGGCATTGGTTCAGCTCTTGGATACACATAAATGTCCATTCATAAGTGGTTTTAAGGTTCATGGTGATATTTGCAATCACCTAACTAGCTATTTAGTCAATTACAAAGCCAGTGTTCTTTCTGTGTGGCCTTTGATTGATACCTTTCCTATCACTCAGGCCATATCTCCTACAATGGTGCTTTAGTTAGCTTTAGTCTCATGTGCTTCCTTAAACACAGATTTAAGGAAAAGGTAAGCAAGTGAGGTCATTGTTGGGTCATGTCCTGTTTATATTTTAAACTAATTTTATATGTAGTCATTCTCCCCTATTAAGTTTGATTTTAAGGGTTACTGTAAAAGAGCCTTACATTAGAAGCTGAGTTTTGAGGGTTTGGCATTAATGAGTACCTCATTCAATAGTTCCCACCATGCTTAAGCAGTCCCACCATGATTGAGCCTCTGCCTTGCTCCTTTTATCAGCTTGAATGAACTTTTCCAATTTTTTTAGTTGACTTACCCTCTCATTCCTGCCAGATTTATTCCTCCCCCCCCCAAACACACACTATTTTGCATGGAATAGTATTCATCATATGCTAATAATCAGTAATAATGTATTGGAATGAAGGAATAGGCAACAGTCCACCAGCTCCCTCTAAAGAAGCATACATGTCTCAACACTATAGGCTGAGGCTCTCAAGCTTCCCAGCTGCTACTTCCCAGAGCCCCATTGCCTACTGAGGCTCATCTGTGGAAATGGTCATGGATATTTTTCATGACTTCTTGCCTTAAGAATAGGGTATCCTATGAATAGGGATGCACCATAGCTGGAGGAGTACTTGCTTAATGTGTACTCTAACTGGGCATTGGTGGTTTAGAGCTACAATGCCAGCATTTGGGAAATAGAGAAGGAAAATCCTAAATTCAAAGTCATACTTAGCTACATAGTGAGTTTGAGGCTAGCCTGGGCTACATGACACCCTGCATCAAAGGAAGGGGTGTGGATAGGAGAAATAAGGAATCCAAGTCAGGCTTTGTAATGTATACCTATAATTCTAGCACTCAGGAGGCAAAGATAAGAGGATATTAGCAAATGTGGGGCCAATAGCGTCCATACAGCAAATTGCAGGCCCATCAAGGCTATAGAATAAGACCCTTCATCAAACAAAACAAACAACAATAAAAACCTCCCTGAAACTTTAGAATGATCCTATTGGGTGATCTGCCAAGGCCCATTTTTAGCAAGAACAAGCAGAGCTGGTTTTGTCCTGAGAGTCTTCACAAAACTTGAACTCCTCCTTACCCACTGCAATTATTCCAGAGAACTATATACACATTTCACATATTGGATGACTTCAGTTGAGAATGATGAACAAAGTGTCTTTGATTTAATTCTCATAATAATATTGTGTTTTTCATATTTCATCCCTTTGCTTACAGCTTGTACAAAGGCAGCCAACAATGGCCACTTCTATGCAAAAGATAAACTACCTAATAAAATTTCTTCAGTCATCAGAAAGAATCACAGATTCTAAATTGAACTGAGGTCCAGGAACTAGTTTTGGTTCATTTTCACTGAGAACATGTCTCTTACTTCCCTATAGAAAAAGCTTCAATCGGCAGTTACCAGCAGCCAGGCTTCAGCACAGGCAGTTCCATTCTGTCTATTACAAGACAGTGGGAGGGTGGGATGTTCTTCATACATTCCTAGTGCCTGCTTGAATGACGGCAGAAATGAGAAACACACCAATGTTGTTATGACAAGCCTTGACTTTTGAAACCTTCTAATTAAAGCTTTCATGTCTAGTGAGCTGCTACTGTTAGCTAAATGGAGAAATAAGACTCCCCTTGATTTTTCTCATCATTATCCTGGGATGAAAAGATTGGGGAATTATATATACCCTGTTTGCTGTGTTTCACAGAGAAAATTGCTTGATGGAAATTTGATTGACTTTTATACATAAGGCCACCTCTTCCTTCTCTCACCCTGTCTGGTTAGACATCACTCTCCTTCCTTCCTTCCTTCCTTCCTTCCTTCCTTCCTTCCTTCCTTCCTTCCATTCTTCCTTCCTTCCTTCCTTCTTTCTTCTCTCCATCCTCTCCTTCTTCCCCCTCCTCCCCTCTTTCTCTGTGTGAAAGAGATAGAGAGCAAAAAGACAGAGAGACACACAAAGACACAAAGAGAGCAAGGACTAACAAGACAGAAAAATATAAAGAGAGGGGGGAGAGAGAATACTTGTGTATATTTACATGTATTATGGAAATAATACTTAAGTTTAACATGATACAACACACTTGGTGGTCTTGCTGAAGCACATCATTTTAGATGGAGCCTCACCAGTGATTTTGTACAAGTTCCCAGAGGATTTATTCCATGCTGCTCAGCTTCTGGTACAAGCTCTTAAAGATATTCCACGTTCCTTCACGAGTAGCTGTCACATCTGTTTACCCATCCTATCAAAATCCTCTCCCCAAACATAGTCCAGGGAGCTTCAAGATGGAAAGTCTCATTCATTCAAACTCTTGGATAAGTGAACAAATAGATATTCAAAGAAGGATTAACAAGGGAAATGTTTCCCATCAGACAATGCCATCCCTGGTTTTTGATGCCCCCTCTTTCTGCCCCTCACTCTGCTGCATACCATCAAGACACGTACTGAAAAAAAAAGAAGAAAGAGTTTAACTTGTCAAAATATGTTTCCCCCTTTCTGAGAGTTGACCTCCAATGGAAACAGAAGGACGTGAGTGATTTTAATCCACAGTAACCATGGGGAACCAGTCCTGACAGTCTTGAACAGTATAAATATACGAAATGACAGATTTTTCTGCTCTGCCTTTCCATGCCCTCATCCCAGGTACCTCAAGAGACACATATTCGTGCACCCACAACTCATTCTATAATGCACAATGAAATTTCACACAGCCTTTATCTTGGAGCTGCTGTTCCAATGATTAATGCCCCAGTGGTTGGGAAACTATGCTGCTGAAGAAAGACAAGGAGAGAGCAAGGCACATGAAATATATCTCTAGGGCCATTTCTCATTATTATTATTATCATTATTAGTACCTTACTACCCTATCTATCCTGTGGGGGAATGTGTGATCTATTGGCAAGGGGGAAGGGATGACATTTGAAAGTGGTTTTCACAAGGGAGAAATGAACAAGGACAAAGAGAATAGATAGTTTTTACTAAACAGAACTGACCTCCAAGGGTTTTTTTTTATTGTTACTCATTTTTATTTGAGGGTTTGTGTGTTACCTTTATTATTGCCATTTTTATTTTTAGGTCCGAAATATTAGATGTTGTGATCTGTGTCTATATGTTCTGCTGGTTTTTTTTTTATAACCTCTGAAAACATTCTTGCAATGTTCTTTTGTTTTTGTTCAGGCTCTGTCTGCAAGAATCAATAAGATATAAACTATAAAATTATTTTCCATGACCATTTATGCAAAAGTCAAGATGAACTAAGTTCATTGTCTTCAACCTCCCTATAATACAGCTATTTCTAAATCCTAGATAATTTTAAGCCTTTGAAATATTATATATATATATGTACACACACACACATATATGTAGTATCTGATTTTTGTTATTTATTCTAACAAAGAATGATGAGTAAATTATTGTTAGCTTTACCATTGAAATGGGTTTCATGGTGGGGCCTGGTTGGGAAGATGGGCCATAATATGAAACACTATCACAGCATGTCTGTCTATTGATAAATGGCAGATTCATTAGCTTAGGCAGAGAGTGCAGTAATCTGATTTAGAAAATGTCGTGCTTCCTAAGTTGAGTTTAGGAGGTTGTAAAATTTATAGCTGCGGTGCCACCTGTAGCTTCAATTTTAAATGGAATTTGAATTCAGCCAGTGAATAGCATCATTAATTGAAGGCCTAGTTGGGCCGGGTACTTGGACGTAATTTTTTTTTAAAAGACCAAGTTATTAGTTTCACAAATATGGCATACCTCATAAAGTGTCTAGCTTTGGTAAAAACAAATAAAAACATTTCCCTCAGAAGATTACAAAGCCAGCCAGTATTCTTTATGTTTTGGTTTGTTGTGGTTGTTTGTTTTTTTGTTTCTGTTTTTGTTCTGTTGTTGTTGTTGTTTGTTTGTTTTTCTGAAACAGGGTTTCTCTGTTTAGCCTTGGTTATCCTAGGACCTACTCTGTAAGACATACTGGTCTGAAACTCAAAGATCTACCTGTCTCTGTCTTCTGAGTGCTGGGATTAAATGTGTGCACCACCACCGCCAGACTAAAATGTGTAGCCCAGGCTGTCCTTGAACTCATAAAGCGCTTGATTACCCTTTTTCAGCAAATCCTACTGGTGTGAAGTTATTTCCATATTTTAATTGTATACAGTCCTGAAATATAATATATAATGCTATCCTTTTCTTCAGTGGCACCAAGTGTTGGCTGATAGGTCTTACCTGAATCTGTCACCAAGAACTACTCTTATTAAAGAAATCATTTGCCCAAGCTCAAATCTCTTCTTGTGAGTGATGTATATTCAAATTGATGGGTGGTAAAATAAGAGATATAAAGCTTTTGCCCCTGTCTCAATTCTGGACCACCAGGAAGGGCCTTCAAGCCACGGAGCTCCCTAAGGTCCTCAGGGTCTGTTGGAATTTGTAGGAATAAGTAAATGTCTGCCTTCTTCCCTGATGTTAATAGCTCTGCCTCTAAAACTTCTCATATATAAAAAACAGACTCAGTACCTCTTCTCCGAAAACCCCCTTAGTGCAGCACTATGGCCAGCTCAGAGAAGCAGTCTCCTCTCCATCCCTTGCAGCACAGCTTTGCTCTTATAGGTTCCTGGAAATTTGCAGAACTTTCTTCTTCCTAATGCACTATGTTTGTATTTCTTAACATTCTCTACATATTAACTACTCTTGACACTATAGGAAAATGACCGAGATTTGTCTCTTTATCCCGCCCAACCACATACCTTTCCTTACTCTTCAGTTTCCTAGTAAACATCTATCGCATTGTTTGGTTGAATGAGTATTCAGAGTTTACATTATTATGACTTGGTAATATCATTTACTGAGAACAATGGAAGATCACATGTAAACTGATTCATTTTACAAATGTTTACACAGTGCATAAAAGGCATCGGCTCCCATTTTACAAGAAGAGGTAAATGCTGTGGAGATAATGGAATAAATGCTTGGCCCTGGCTAACATTCTAATGTTATGATCATATTTCTTTTCCTCTGAAGCTCTTTGTTAATAAGCATGTTCATTATCTCATTAGCCTCTCTGTCATCACCCCTCCATGTTGTGTCATAGCTAACAAACATATAAAAGTCCTTTCAAAGAAAACACACAGGAAGCCTATTGTTTCCACTGTCTCCCAGCTGATCCCCTATTGACATTTTTTCCTCTGGATTCTGGGTCCCCTCTATCTCATAGTGCTGCTCTGCCCTCCCTTACCAGACATGCTGGCAAGTTCCTGGGCCTTCATTTTAGTTAGTTTGCTAACTCTGGAGAGTTCCCTTTCTTAGTTATTACCCCTTTTTTTTGAGACAGAGTTTCTTTATGCAGCCTTGGCTATCCCAAACTCACTTTGTAGACCAGGCTGTCCTTGAACTCACAGAGTTCTTCCTCCATGAGTGCTGGGATTAAAAGTGTGCATCGCCACTGTACCCAGCTAGTTAGTCTCCCTTTTGAAGACTGGCAGCATCCTTTGATTTCCTGAGAATGGATAAGTGAAACCAACAAAACATTGCCTATCTGATGTAGGGTCTAGTCCACCCTGATCATTTGTTGACAGTTTTCCTAGTGGTGACTTAGAGGTTGGAAATCATCAAACTTGAAAGCCTTTGTCCAGTTTCTTCAGGCATCCCATGATGCAATTGTTGACAACATTTTTGTTGTCTGATTCCTAGAATATATTTTATTTTTCTTTCTTTCTAACTCCCAGCTCCTAATCAGTGAACTTCAAGTTCATATCCTCACCCCATATCTTGAGGACCACATGTTATTGCCCTCTAAGCCCAATAAACTTGTGTAGTTCTAGGTTCTTGCCCTTTAGTAGAACTGTGCTGACATCTTCAGTTTTGTTCAGCTAAACTATTGCTAAATATATAACATACACATGCACACATATCCATTCACACACACACAAACACATGTAACCAAATGTAACTATAGAAAGTCATGAAGTTTTTAGTGTAACAAGACAATAAAGCCCTAAGGTGTGTGTGTGTGTGTGTGTATGTGTGTGTGTGTGTGTGTGTGTGTGTGTGTAGTAGTAGTAGCAGTAGTAGTAGTAGTAGTGATCATTAAGACCTATTATCAATGTACAATTCTACTAAGAAGTATTCCTTCTTTTTCTCCTCCTCCTCCTCCTGCTTCCTCTCCTCCCACATTCTCTAACTTTGTGCATGTGCTTATGTGCACACATGAGTACATATATGTTTTGTTGCATGTATGTGGCGGGCAGAAGACAATAGCCATTCAGGCTTTTCTACTACCTTGTTTGATACATGGTCTCTCTTGTCCAAGTCTGCATATTCCAAGCAAGCTTATTCCTGAATTTCAGCAGTACTCCTGTCCCTGTCTCTCATCTCCTTGTAGGGATCCACTGAGATTATAGACATGTACACTATGATGTTTGCATTTTATGTGAGTCTGTGGGATCCAAACTCATGTCATCTGGATTGTAAACCATGTCTCCAGATCCCCAGTGCTTTTACTAGTCCATTAATATGCTTTCTTTTCTTTTTTGCTTGTTTTTTTTTTTTTTTTTTTTTTTTTTTTTTAACCATAATGTGTATTCCTTAACAACTTCACAGATACCATGAGTTAAATAATGTGTATAAGTACTTGGAAATTTTTGCATCCAGAAATGAGCATAAGCTGACTCTTCTGCCTGTTGGCAGATGCTTGTATTTTCTAGAATACCAAGGATGAGATTTGCAGCTTTGGAGTCTTACACAACCAGTCAGTTTGTGTGTGTGTGTCTGGGCTTCCTCGTAAATTGTTTGGTAACAGTCTGTTCATTTGGCTCTTAGCTTCCTCACTGCAATGTTTTTGAATTTGCCTTTCATTAGATACTTGATAAGTGCTGTAGAAAAGCAACTGCCTCTACATTTCTTCCTCTAAAGAGGAATAACATAATCTAAGAAACAAAGATGAATTCCTTCAACCCATCCCCAAAGTAATGCTAATGTATATGGATTTGGATGATGGAAAGAGGGTGTGGTCAAGTAATTATACTAAAAATGAACCAAGTGTTATATCCACCATGACAGAGAGATGCAGACATTAATGTAAGAAAAAATATGAATGGGAAGGTACAGGGAAACCAGAGTAAAGTGATGAGGAGCCTATTTCTATAGGGAGTAATTTCTATCAAACATTTCTAACCAGAAAGCAAAGATTGCTGGAGGCTCCAAAGTAAACCAAAATATTTGAAGAAGAAAGTGGATAAATAGCAAAATTCACTTCCAAAGCCACACTGAAAACATGATATAGCTGTACAGAAAACACCTATAAAATGTTCTTTTTGACTCCAGTAGCCAAAGGGAAATTAATATTTTTTGAGAGATGCAAGATGACTGTCTAGACAACTTGTTTTTTGTCATGTGGTGTTCAGCTAGATATATGGTAATAATTACAGAGAAATAGAAGGCAATGAAACAAATCCCATCATAATATTTGTTTTTTAAAAAACAAATTAAAGATTATATATTAATTATCAATCTATCTATCATCTATCTATCATCTATCTCTATATATTTATATATCTACCTATCTATCATCTTTCTATCTACATATTTATTTTCTATGGCTAGCTCTACCTACTTCTTTGTTTTCTAAGAGCTATATTTCTTTATTTAGCTGCTCACCTGAGTAGGCATCAGTGTAACAGCGTTTTTCTTATTTTGACTGCTGTAACATTTTCTCCATATCAGCATCCTTTTAAATTGAAGGCCCCTTTTCCTTCACAATAGACAATGTAAGGAGATTGTGTTGGACAATATCAGAGATGGTTTTGTCATGTTTAGCTCTGTAAAATCATGTTATATCCTTAAAAGCCTGGTGATAGAGGCCAAGGAAATGATTCATCAATTGCACAAGACTTCAGACTGATCTCCCAGCTCTTCCTCAAGCTCCATATAAACAGAATGACCCAGGTGGTGGGTATAAGAATTTTTCTTACAAAGACTTCTGAGGGTCAAAAAAAAATTTTTTTAATTGTGTCCATTAGATGGGCAGCACTTGAAAAAAAGTGATCTTTGGAGCCATTTTAATACAGTGCCTAATGTGAATTCAAGAGAATGCTAGGAAATGGAATCATAAAAATTATTTGGGCAGTGAGTTTATAATGCCTACACTATACTTTGTCAAAGGAGAGATATGGAATTGACAGAGTAAATCAGCTAAGTGTAGGCTAGCTGTCATCATGAGGCTTCTTATAATGTGGAAAAAGACATGAATAAGACAGTTTTACAATTACTTAATCACAGTCAGCCAGAGGTGGTGCACTCCTTTAATCCCAGCACTCTGGAGGCAGAGGCAGTCAGATCTCTGTGAGTTCAAGGCCAGCCTAGTCTACAGAGATACTTCCAGGACAGCCAAAGCTACACAAAAATGGCCTGTCTTGGAAAACAAAAAACCAATTATTTAATCATATTTATGACAACTCAGACAAAGAAGGACAAGTACCTAGGAAAGCAGAAAGGGGCGTTAGTTAGTTTCCTGATCTTGGAAAGGGTTTTCCAAAGAAAGTGTTATAGGATCTAGCCTGTTCAAAGTGAATCAGGGAAAGGAAGTATTACAGAAAAGACAGCAGCCTATGTCAATGCCCTGTTGGGTAGATGGGGCTTTACCTTGCTCTTCTGTCTTCAGTCTATCACAGTAGCTCTGGTGTCTGAAAATAGAACAGACTGATCATAAGTGGGCAGTGTAATGTCTATGCATGAAGAGTGTGGTAGTTTGAATAGGAACAGCCCCCCCCCATAGGCTCATATATTTGGATGCTTGGTCATTAGGGAGTGGTGTTACTTGACAGGGATAAGGAGGGATGGTCTTGATGGAGTGGAGGTGGCCTTCTTGGAGGAAATGTGTCACTGGGGAGTGGTCTTTGGAGTTTCAAATGCTCAAGCCAGGCCCAGTATCTTTCTCTTCCTTCTGCCTGAGGACCTTGATGTAGAATTCTAAGCTACTTCTCCAATACCAAGTCTGCCTGTGTTTCAACATGTTGGCCACCATGCTGAGTTGATAATGAACCAACATCAGAATCTCTAAGCAAGCCCAATTAAATAAGAGTTGCCAAGGTCATGGTGTTTCTTTACAGCCACAGAACATTGACTAAGACAAAGGTTTAGGGAAAGACAATTAGAATGGCAATTTCTTTGTTATGACAAAGAGTTGTAAGACTGCTTAGTTGTGACTTTCCATAGCTAGATTAGAGGGTGTGGACTACATGTTCTCTTGAGTTCAGACCCTCAATCATTGCCTTCCTGATATACCAAAGCTGCAGATTTCCCCTGTGAAAATCACGGGGCACAAATCACCTAAGACACTTTTATACATATGCAACTATGCAAATATCATCACAGAACATACTCACTGCCTTTTTGTACAACACTTTCAACTGTTTCCTTTGATAAGAGGGACCACACATAGTCAACTGATTCTATAACTGTCATGAGTGTCATGCCAGTGACGTTTGATACATGTCGTGTATTAAATATGAAGAAACATTTCAGTGTGTAGAGTTCAGCTTATATCTACCTGCTCCCTAGTAGAACTCTAGTAGCTGAAATTGGTCCTGTGAAGACTTCCTGTTCTCTCTGTTTTCTCACACATAGCTTTGGTCTTTCTTCACTACTAGTAGAAACTGTAAAGTTCACTGGAAAATTTCCTGCAGTCTAATTAGCCTCTCTATTTAATTTTATAATAAGAACTCTGAACCAGAAGCTCGAGATAATGTACCCAATTCAATTCATAGATGTCAAGTTCTTTTTAATTGTAATTCTTTTCTCTGGTTCTTCCCACTCTTGCTGCCCGAGCACAGCTGAAGCCTGGGTGATTATGAGATTTTCATGCCTACGCTGCTAATTATGCCTCCTGCTTTAGGGTTAAATCCATTTCTTATCATGGTTGTTATTATTAGTAATAATAATAGGTCTCTCTATCCAAGCTTGGTTGAGCAGTAGTTTTCATAGTTACTGCCTCCAGGCCCATCTTATTTCCATTTTATACACAGATGGTTTCTTCCTTTGTTATTGGCTGGAAGCCTTTATTTTCCTATTGCACTTAAATATTACTTTTGTATTATTTTGATGCAAAGCTTGTCTAGCAGATTCTTCTTAGCGTTAAAGAAGGACTATTCCTCTTGGTAGGGATCGTCATGCCATGGATGTTAATGAAGCCTTCTCTTAATCATGACACTGTAGCTTTGTAAAAGCTCCAGGTCCTCAAAAAAGCACAGGCCTTTGGCTTGTATGTTCACTACAAACAAATAAACAAACAAACAAAAACAAAAAAACAACTGTTATTTTGAATTCCAAGTTGCAACCATTATTTGTAAACATGGCAGGAGTCCAACCAACTTAAACTTGGAACTGGCTCCTAAGCAACATTCTTTCAAACTTCCCTCTCAAATTTAAATCTCACTAGGTTGTATTTGCTTAAAATTGCACTTCCAAGAAGGTTATCCAGACAGTTTCAGAAAAAGGAATCTGTGAGACTCCTTTTTTTTTGAGGAGCTCTTTCTGAAGTGTGTAGTCCTTTGATTATATTTCCCAGACACTTTGTACGTATTATACAGAAATTCATAGCAAAGTCATTCTACTTATGAGTGCCACTTGTGGAAGAAGCACATACGCAAGGCTACACAAATTCCCATTTCTTTTGCTTTACATCCTTGTCTAAAAAGATTTCTCACAAGCAACAAGCATTTTGGATCAACCATGCTATAATTTTGTGTTTTATACCTAGGCAAATACACCATGCATGACAGCTTGAACTTTCTTATATACAATGAGAACAATCAACCACTGTTTCTATTCTACTTTTGAGAAGAAAATAAGTGAGTGGTTGTATTTCAAATGCTCAGAACAGTCCCTGAAGCATAATAAGCATGCAATAAAAGATAATTAGTAATTACAGTCACTGTCATTCCTTTTCCCACCCTCTCTGCCTGGAAAGGTAATTCTCTGTTAGACTCAGTGGTGATGCAGTCTTCTTGGTGAGTTAACCACTTTTTCTCCTTCTCTATCTCACTCCGTTAATGCCCTTGACACAGTATGTCTGTAAGTGGTTTATTTGTTACAAATATCTGTGCAACCTGCATGTTAGCATAGCTTCATATTTTTCAGACTAGGTACACTTCAGCAGGGAATTTAAGGACCTTACCCACATTTTAAAGCAAAAAGTCACCTGGCTTGCAATCTGTCAGCAGAATGTCTGGAGAACTTGTCTGTGCTGCTGTGCAACTCCAACTTCAAGTAGGTTGTTCGTCTACTTCTGCATCTTCCTTATCACTGAGCCCTTATAAGCAGATGTGAATGCTTCATAAGTATCTAAACCAATGATTAAGTCATTACTTAAGAAAATCAGCATGTCAATCAACATGCTAAAAAAAAAAAAAGAAGGAAAACCAATACCTAAGAATAATGTTTTCTCTTCTCTCTCTCTCTCTCTCTGCAATGTGTGTGTCTGATAGGAAATTGCTGCTTTTTATAGACTAAGGGTATAATACTAATATAAATAAAATATGGAAGTATAAGGGTTTTGGTAATATTAAAGAACATAAAAATAAATAGTACTGTAGGGAGTATGTTTTGGAAAAAGCATAGAAACAGAGCCAGACTAAGAGTTAAAATACCTAGTGAGTTTTGTTCTGTGCCTTTCAACAACCTATCCTAGTAGAAGTTATAAAAAGCAGCATTTATCTCTATATGTGTTCTATACCAATATGATCTATCTCTCTAATTATATAGTCAATTATTTTTAAAGAGCTGCAAATAAGACCTATAAGAATGTCATAAATGCATTCCATTTAGAAGCATCTTGCAGATAAATTTTATTTTATTTTTTCTATATCTTCCTGCAGCCTTAAAAGTATCATTCAGTAACAAAAAAAAAAAAATGTGGTACCCAACTAATTTGGGAAACAGATCATTACTGTCTTGTAGTGTATTAATCATGCTTAGCATTCCTTCTCTGCCCTCATTATGCGCTGAGATAGGAAAAGGTGAGAGTGTCAGAATGTCTTTGAAAAAACGGAACATTGGTATCAAGCAGACTCAAGAGATATGTCACCTTCCTGGAAAAAAAAAAAGCTCCAAGTAATAAAAGTAGTTTGAAAATGGTGATGGTACATGATGTATAAGTAGAATTATTAATAAGTACATGGTATCTTCTGCTTCCATAGGCACTTTCAAAATGTAGACAGTTTGGAGTTAGGCCAGAGAAAAGCCAAATGAATGATTAAGAGAATGGAAGGAATGACTTACCATGAAAGATTAACATTTTTAAGTGAGTATGTAGCTTGGCTAAATGGCAAGCCAGAGGACATGGTTCTATGGGTTGTCGAGCTTTTTTGAAAGCAACTGGCCACAAGCAGAGTACGGGATTACTTAGGTAATAGGAAGAAGTAAATAGAAAGAAAGTTGTAAACTTAGTATCTGGACTCCTCACTGTGAGGATGAAGAGAGAAAAACCAGAGCTGTTCATGGACACTCTGCTCTGATGAAAGCAATAGGCGATGGCTTAGTGCAAAGTCTTTCTCTGCCAGTGGCTTAGCAGTTACCTGCTTTGTTCCACCTTATCTGGAGTCCCGCTGTCCCTCCCAGGTTGTGCTTCGAAAATGGAGCTTATCATTATCTTTGTCTAAGCAACTTGTTTTCAGGAAACAGGCTTGTTCATTTTTAATCCCTAAGATGTAACACAGAAAGAGGGTTCTTAGATGGAAAAATGTGTTCTGTTCAGTGAGCAGAAACGGTCTTTGGAGTCAGACACCAAACACCTTATGGCTTCTCTATTGGTTTATTGCTGTTACTTGCTAAGGCTGTTCTGTAAAGTAGGTATTTTTATTATTCATTTGTTCAATTATTTATCATTTCATTCATTCATTCATTCATTCATTCATTCATTCATCTATTCATGACCAGGTTTATTATATAGACCTGCATATAGTCCCTATTTCCCTTCTGGTCTCAAAATCGTAATTCTCCTGCCTCTGATTCTATAATGTTTGGATTACAGGTGAAATCAGTATTCGACAGGACTGAAGATCAACTGAATCATCTCCACATCTGCTTTAACTATTTAATTGCTACTAAATCCCACTATCCTCCTTACACTCACTGACATGGTCATGTGTGCTTTAGAAATTCCATAAACTATTTCCCAGAATCCCATTTTGTCTACTCTTACTTAGTAGTTGTATGGCAGAATAACGTGTCATTCATGTCAGAGCAAGCAAACAAACAAACAAACAAACAAACAAAGGATTGATGATCCTTAGTTGACACTGAGATTAATTCTAATCTCCTTAAATGCCATACTTCTTTTCACCAGGCTTAATTTTTCAGTTGTCCATCATACCACCCACCCACTGCTTAGTGCCACGGCCATGTTGATTTGCATCTGTCTAGCAAAATGTACTTTCTTCATTTTCTCCTTGCACACACATGCTGGACCTTCTGCTGAAAAGAACTCTCCACTCCCGCCTCCCACTATTGGTCTTCTCCTTACCTGAGGCACTTGTAGAATGCAGAGCTGGCTGATCTCATGTGGAGCCCCACTGTCCTCCTCTCCCATGTGCTTCCATACTAAATGAAGCTTGTCATCATCTCCCTATCACTTTTATTATGTGGCAATTGTCTTTTTGCATCTATCTTTTCTAATTGATTCTAGGTTTCATTTGAGTGGAGACTTAGGCTAGTTCACACCACTTCCTGAGCCTTCAATATGTTTTTGTTTTTGTTTATGATTCTTAGTAAGAGATCAATGCGTAGAAGCATGCACAGAATGTAACGAGATATGTGAGCTATAAAACTGTCAGCTAATGTTGGTTATTATCTGTTTCAACTTTGAAACCAAGGCATGTGTGTTTGTCTTCAGTGATGACACTCTTGGATGCACTCCACTCAGCTTTATTTGTATATGTTCATACATAAACAGGTTGTATAACATGTGGGCTTATTACATTGAGAAGATACTGCAATATGAAAGAAGTAGGAGGAGTTTAGAGAACCTGAGATATAGGTGAGCACCACCCATATAGAGAAATGTATGAACCCAGCAGCCTTGAAGTATGGTTTATCCTGCCTAGGTGGCATAGACATTCATTTTCTATTGGTTTTTTTTGAGAAAGGGTTTCTCTGTAGCCCTGGCTGTCCTGGAATCACTTTATAGACCAGGCTGGCCTCTAACTCACAGTGATCTGCCTGCCCCTGCCTCCTGGAGTGCTGGGATTAAAGGCCTGTACCACCACACCTAGCTTTAGACATGCATCTTCAAAGTTGGAAGTAGTGTGACTTCCCAGCCCTTAACTGACGAAAGAGAATTGGGATAAAGTATCTTAGGGTGATGGCTATGTCATAGACATATGACATATGACACCCTATGTCTATGTCATAGACAGAAAACAAACTTTCTGTGCTGTTCCCTTCCTTGGGGACTGTCTGTGGTCCAGAGACTTGACCTTGGGACACTTGCCTTGCCTCACTTGTGTAAAGTTTGTTCTAATTGTTGATTGCCTGGGTGACATTGTAAATGATCAATTGTCCATGTCACAAGCAGAGTAAGATTCATGAAATCCAAGCCCACTCCATTAATAACCTGAGCAGGGATTTTGTTTTTCCTTCCTGTTGCCTTTTCTCTTCTGCCAGGTCTCCATCCTCACTCGTGTGTGTGTGTGTGTGTGTGTGTGTGTGTGTGTGTGTGTGTGTGTG
>OU015742.1:182164358-182196628 GCA_907169655.1 Acomys percivali
TGTGTGTGTGTGTGTGTGTGTGTGTGTGTGTGTGTGTGTGTGTGTGTATAAAGGAAACAAATGAAATTTCAGACCTAGGAATGAATTGCCACCCAGAAGTGCACCCCAGGGTCTTCTGCATGCTTTTTCATTGGTGTGATAAATCACCATCTTTAGAATTGTTGCCTTTCCGGGAAGTGCTTACTCATTTTCATCTCCTCATTGACATCTGAAGACTTCCCAGAGAGCAAAGCTCCCTTCCCCCTCTCAAGAACTGGTTTTAAGCAAAGAAGCTGAGAGAAGAGAAGGTTGCTTCCACTTTTGGCTTGAATCCTTGGAATCAAGTCATGCTTTCTCAATTAGTTGTTAATAGGCTAACTCATTTCTCTTTCCCTTTGACGCTACATATAAGTTAATCTGAAGCTTATTCCAAACTAGGCCTCCCTGGCTTACAAAAAGTAGATTTCACTTTAGGTAAAGCAATTTTATTTGCTATGTTGCTCTTGTACTCAAGAGCTGAATAAAAGTGAGATATTCCTCATGAATCTTTTTATACAGACTTTCTCAGGTTTACACAGGCTCTGCAGATACACAGGCAGTGTTTATCCTGACCACATCTTCAGAGATAAGTAACCAAAACTGTCTACAAAAAAGATGGCTCTGGCAGGCTCCCCGATGAGAATGTACCTGGGTCTTGTGCCCACAGCAATTTTTGGTGGTGTCTAGTATTTCTCGAAGCCACAGAGACCAGTAATGTTTAAAATAACCTTAGTTAATCTAATCCCCTAAACACATCCCATATTGGGGTATACCTGCTCCAATCGCATGCCATCTGCTTCTAATAACTTCTATTGAGCTACCTCCCATCCATAATCCCAATACTGGCTCATTGTATCATCTGGGCCAAACCTCCATCCACGTCAGCCATGTACTTCTTTCTGCACCTAATCCACAGTGCCAGCGTTCCTTCCTCCTGCTCTTCCCTTTGGTCTCTCCTCATCTCTTCTGGTCTCCTTCCCAAAAGCCGGTGAATCTTAGCGATGCCTATCCCATTTACCCTGCCCAGGTGTGATGGCTTTTTATTGGTCAAACAGGAATGAATTCTTTGACAAGGTTACAAACAATCTTGGAGCACAGAGACAGCAAGCAGTAATTAGCATCAAAATCCATCAGACCAACCCCCAACAACAAAGGCTGCTGTTTTCCATGATGCATGCAATACTGACATCTGTAAATTTCAGAATCTCCCAGTGTGCTATAGAGATACTTAAAATGTCAAAGCTGTGACATCTGCTCTCTGAGCACTGGGGGAGAGAAAGCCCCAACATTAATTTTCATGATGTGACTATAGGATCAAGGAGAGGGTATGCTATAGGGCATTTGAGCAAAGCTACATTATAGCAAAACAGTGGCCTGAGTGTGTCCTTAAGGGACAAGCTTTAGAAGCCTAATCTATTAACAATACTGGAGCAACACTCACATGCAAGCGTTGAGTGGCATCAAACATGATGAAACTCCATGGCAAATTTGGGAACTGGAAACGTCTAAGCAGATTTCAGAAAGAAAGGAACTTTCTCTCATGTCTTATTATGGGGTGACCAAATAAGAATGACAAGAAGTAGCACCAATCAGGATGCATGCGGGCAAGGTGAGGAAGGTGAGCCCTGGTTTGAAGAAGGGAAATCCTATCAATTGTACTTAAGGCCAGACCGTCTAGAATCACCGTCAGGTATAACAATTCCAGAACTGCTTGCAAGATCAAAAAGAAACATCAGCCTGCCTTAAAGGCTATGCCAGACTGTTTCTTAAAAGCAATAAATAAACAAAGTTCTTTGAGGTCTTGGAAAATGGGCAAACATCATATATGAGCCAAGAAGTGTGGATTCCCAAGAGACTATTGTATGACACATCAGAGGGTTTCCATTTGCAGCGTGCGGTAAAGCAAAAATGACAAGAAAGCTTGAAACCCCCAAGTCTGGTGCTTTGTGTCAAAAGAGCAGAGGTGAGGTTTTAAACAACCTGAGCCAGGAGTTACTGGGGAATCCCATGACAACATTCCTGCTCTCTTCCTCATTCTAGGACCTCCCTGTGTCTTTTTTTTTTTTAATTTTTTTTATTTATTTTTTTTATTTTAGAGCCATCTTCAATCAGCTGTTGAGAGTTTATCATTTTTAACAAATGGCTATAGAATTGGACCCCAGGACCAGGAGCCTGGATCTGCACTGTCCTCTAGCTTGTTCAGTTATATTGGGCTTAAGTTACCTACTTCTAGGTTGGACTGACCTAGTCATGTTTAGCTGTAATCACCCCACTGAATTCCCCACTGGCTTCCAGTCAAAGAACTTAGAGATCAAGTGGCATATACCAGGCGTATTTTTTAAGTCCAGTGGAATGACTAAATAAGCCCTGTGCTCTAACAAATGATCTGCTGTACCCTATGAATAAACAGCACCAGGTTTTGTGACTGCGTCTCATTCACAACATATTTATAAAGCCATAACTCCTCCACAGTAGTTTTTGACAGAGATTCTGGTAGGGGAAAATAGTGTCGTTGTTTGCTAACATCTGGATGCACATTTCACACATGGTATATATAGCCTGGGAGGAGAATTGTTCCAAGGGAGAAAGCTAACCTGATTCAGATCTCTACCTTTAGGCACTTACAGAAAATGTCAGAGGGTTTCCACACTGACACATTTGAGTCCTAGGGAGCTTAAGGATATTGAATGTGCACACATTTTGTAAGAAGCCCCTGCTATCTTTATGAGGAAAGAACTCTTGCTATCTACTCTCTCTGCCTGCCTGCACCCCCATCTCTTTCTCCCTCTCTCCCTCCCTCTCTCCCTCTCTTTCTTCTTCTCCTTCTTCCCTTTCCCTCCTTTCCTCCCTCCCTCTCTCTCTTCCTCTCCCCTCCTCCCTCTCTCCATTTTGCATTTGCAATTCAAAAACAAGTCTTAGGATATTTTTCATTTTCTCTTATTATCTCATTGTTTGAGGAAGCGGATTTTATGAGTACTTAGTCATATGATGCAGAGGCTTAGACATTTAGTTCTTGTGAGGATTAGCTTTAAAATATTTTTCCCTGATCCTGTTTATGCCTGGGTGAGGACTTCCTCAAATTACCAGTGGAGTTTCTTCATCCTGAAATTGCAGTGCTCTCCAGCTAAAGATACTTATCTGCTAATCTGCTTCCATGATTTTATTCCATTATAATATTGATTTTATAAGTAAAAAATATTTAAATACTCAGTGTACAACTCTTTGTGTATCTCAGTGCATAAGTCCATCAAAAGGACTTGTGTATTGGGCTAAGGAAATAGCTTTCAGTAAACTGCTTGCTATACTATCATGACTCAATTCAACAGGATCTACTTAAAAAATGCTGGGCATGATGGTGAGTATTCATAATCGCAGTGCTTAGGAAGAACATATGGGCAGACCTCTAGAGCTCATTGGGCAACCTGCCTAGCACACTTGGCAAATTTCAAGTGAAAAAGAGATCCTGCTCCAAGAAAGAAAGAAAGAAAGAAAGAAAGAAAGAAAGAAAGAAAGAAAGAAAGAAAGAAGAAAGGAAGGAAGGAAAAGTGAAAGAAAGGAGGGGGAAAAACAGACCTGAAACATGTTCTTTGGCTTCCAACCCCCCCCCCACACACATACACCATCATCACACCAGCATGCATGTGAGTATACACACACACACACACACACACACACACACACACACACACATATACACACACACACAGTATTTTGAATCTGAAGCACAGGGAGATGTTACTTTCGTCGACTTATAGAAGTGCATTGCTTGGTACTATGGACAGTTCCTCAACTGCTTGGTCTGCTTTATCCTTTGAGTATGGTATCCTTTGAGTACTATGATGTCTTCTTTAATGGGACTCTTACAGAGAAGTAAACACAAACCCACAACTTTCCAGATACAGTGCTATTATTCCTACAGTTAACAGATGAAGAAAGCAAGATTGAGTTATAAAATGTGTTACCAGGGAGACATATGCCTTTTAAAAATCCCTTTAATCAATAGAAAACTCCCCTGGGCTCCTGACACATAATGAACAAATTTCTGTGTGACGCTTCATATGTATAGAGTACAGTAGTTTCATGCACATGGCTACACAAGACTCTTTTGTGGTCATACATGAGATCCATGTCAAGGGAACGGAAAAGGCCAACCAGTGGCCACATCAACCATCAAGCAGAAGCCATGTGGCTTTGGTAAAGTTCCTTCATTTCCAATGTTGGGAAAGGTAATGAGAATTTACATAAAATGTCGAGCAGTTTCTGGTAAGTTTCCTTCTGTGTTCAATGAGTGCAGTGAAGACTAAAGCCAAGCTAAGTTGCTCTTACAGCATTTCTGTATAGTCTCTGCCTAAGATATAGTTCATACCAATTCTTTTCAGCACATAGTGCTTCTGAAATGCTGCCTGAAAGCACAAGAGCAATACCTACACACTTAACTCATCCATGGGTTAACATCTGGGAAACTGCAGTTTGACTCGACTAATAACATATGCATGGCTCATGTTAGAGGAAATATGAGCACTTGACAGTAGAAAATATTTGCTAAAAAACTAAGAAAATGGTCATTATCTTACAGCCTCTGCAGGTGTTCAGAGCATTATTATTTCAAGACCTCCTCTAGTGTGCATAGCATCGCAAGCTGACCTTGACTTTTTACCAGAGTGAGGGATGATGTCTTCATCACAGAGGAACTGGAGAACTTGCATGTCAGGCATAACATAAAGGTGGAGGCACACAGCCAAGATACCTTGTTTGTTTGAGGCTGCAGCCCTGTGTATACCCCCAGGTGATTAGACATAGAAAAATGCAGGAGGCCTAACCTTGGAAGCTAAGAAATTGCAATGGTCAATGCCTCATTTCTCTTTCCTGTTGGCTTCTTTCTTTTACATTAAATAACCACTATTTTTTGTTATTTTGTGGCAATGAAAAAAACTATTATGCTAACATTATGCTTTTATTTTGGTTTTAAGAGAAAGTGTTAAAACTTAAATGTTCTACTCCCACACCCTCCAGAACGTAAAAGGATAAGCAACCCTGAGATTGTGTGGGACTACCCCTTTGCAACAAGAGTAGACTATTACCTCTCCAACTGCTGGCCTTGTCTGAAAAGGACCTTCTCTCTGAAACTATGTGGGAGGGTCCCTTTGAAGCTTTATACAAACCAATCACTATACTGGGGCAAAACTCTTTATAGGCAGAATGATCCTGCTGAGTATTAACTGAGCAGGTGTTTCCTAAGAAAATTAAAGGCAAAAATTACTCCATGGAAAAGTCTAGCTTTTAAAGTGAAGTCATCACATATGTGAAATTAAAGCCAGTCAGTGGTTGGCCTACGATCCCTTGGGTTATCCTCCTAACCTGGGGATAGCCTGCAGTGAGCACTGAGGTAGGTAGCTCTAACATATTCAGTATGGGTTCAGGCTCCAAGTCCTGATTGAGGAGGTGAAATCCCTCCCCTGCTGAGAGACAGACTGCATCCTTCCCTAGTTGCTTTCTTTCATAAGGAGAAGGTCACTGGCACCCATTGCTTCCAGGGCAGCCTATACAGGAGCAGTGGGTGCCTTTGAAAGGCACACTGGGGCAGAAAGGCTTTGAAGGCAGGAGGAGACTTTTATCTTTGCAGGCTCCAGCTGGAACATAGGTTCTCAGCACAGTACAAGCATTCAAAGTTATCTCTCATGCTGATATGAATGTGATAACATGGAGCAGAGAGGTGCCATAATGACTTCCTTTCAAATGGCTGCCTCACCATTTATCTTTGCACACTGTCAGAGACTGATATGGTTGGGAGTTAGCAGTGGCATGGAATAATTAATCTCGCACTAGGGAAGTATGATCCTCATTTCTCTCCTGAGAAATTAGCACTGCATTGCTGGGAAAGAGCTGGTGATACAATTGGGAAGAAGAAGAGAGTGTGACATTTGTAATTCTGGGGCCACCTTGTAGCATCTGTTCAGTTATTTAAAACTTTGGGTTGAGTGCCTCCTATGTGTGAGCGTTGGGACAAGGATGATACTTTAAGATCAGAATACTTTGAAGTTCACACCTTATTTCTGAATGCTTGCTATCTTGACATTACAGTGACACTTGACACTTGTGCACCATCAAAGGAAACATATAAATTCCACCAAGAACCCTTCTCTCATCACACTGGTAACACATATATTGTAAGGTCACATTTGTCTACCAAACAAGTTGCAAGAACATAGTCACTGGCTGGATGGCCACAGACCCTTGCTTAAACAGATCATAGTGTCTTACTTCTAAAAGAAGATGGATGGATAGGTGGGGACCAGAGCAATTTTAGAGTTACTGGGTGAACTATCTTCTTCTTGTCCAAATGCCCAGCAATTTACCTTCAGTGAAGAATGGAGGATGGTATTCTCCACCATTCTTTCCAGTTTCAAAGTGAAAATAATAATGACTCAGAACATCTTATTCCTCACCATCTTCTGTCTGGCAAAGGTGTGGTGAAGGCCTTGGCTGTGAGAATCTTGCTTTATATCTCCTTCCGTTATTTAGACACATTAGGGGCTGAGCTCCCAAGGCACTTCAGATGAGAACAGTTGGCAGAACGAGTGAAGCTTCAATCCTCCCATCTTGACAGCCTGCTTGGGTAGGAAAAAAAAAAAACAAACAGCATAGTATAATCCTGTGAACAGGAAACACAATGGGACAGTGGTAGGGAGAGAGTCTGCAACACTGTGCTGCCAAAGAAGGGACTGAATGGACAGCCTTCCGCAGAGAGAAGCACAGGCATGTTCTTGGCAGACCAGTGTGAGAGTTCAAGTGAACCATTGCAGAGTCTGTTAATGAATGGCACCTTCTTTTCTTCCTCCCAAAGGCAGAAGATTTGTGATAAGACCTAGAGATATGGACCACTGTTTTCCAGTTTGTACCTTTGGTTCATGAAGGAGCCACATTGGGTCTGTAGAAAATTAATCTCATTAGGACTTGTGCCTGCTAGTGAGGCCTGAGGCCATCCAGCATAGTCCCTGGACAACTGCTTTCCTGAAATGGAGAGTTTCTCCATTGCTTTCATTTCTATGTACACTACAATTTAGGGGGGAAATGAAAGCACTTGATAGAGGCTACCAATTAGAATCCATTCATTGTAGACATTTGGGAATTAACTCAGCTGGTGACTGTGGTGATTTAAATAAATTGTCTTACCTAGACATACTGGCAAATCAAGTCTGGCATTTTGATTTTCTCTATAAGGTGAATTATGGAAAGAGCTTTATTATAATAATTAAGGAATATTTATGCAGTGAGTACTTTTCTTCTTCTATGTCTTAGTAATCTGCTGATATTTTTATGACCAGAAAGTGAATTGTAGATATTAACTATTTAATTCCTCCCCAAATGTGTTCCTACATGAGGTATTCATATATATGATTTTAGTAAATGGAAAAAAATGTTTTATATTAGGAAAATATTTAAAGTAAATGTACTACAGGTTTTTAGAAAAATAAACAGCCATTCTCTAGTGACCAAAATATTATCTACTCTTTGATCTAGTCAGTAACTTACCTATTTGACCTGAGGCAGACATCTCCCCTCAGTTGAAAGGCAAATCCTTGCCCTTGATCTTTGAGTAAGTTTTGATTTGGAAGCAGCATCAGTAAAGCCGTTCTGGGGTGGGGCGTGTCCTATCATTTCAATGCACAGTTCTGTTGAAACCAGCCTACTGCTCAAAAATGGAGTCAGTGTTAAGTCTCCTTAGGGCAGGGAGACTTGTGGGCAGTGAAGAAGTGTGGTTTCTGTGGTTGCTTTGGTGCTTAGGAGAGCGATGTTTGGAGCCCTCCATCCAACAGCACAGGGTAGATCAAGTAAGCAGAGCAAGCCACAGACACTTCACTTCTGCCTGGTTTATTGCCCCAGAAATTTCCCATCTTTCAGCAGCACGGAAGTGTCTATTAGCTCTGACTGTGACACCTCATAAATCCTTAAACAGACAGGGCTCAGGTTTAAGGAATGCCCTTGATTCTGAGCTGTGATTCTGTCAACGCTTCAGTCATTCCCTCAGATTCTTTTATTTAAAAGGTTTCGCAGAAGTATTGTGCAAAGTGGTAAATAATAAAACCACATACCCCATTAAGGGCTGATCGTTTTAGTTTT
The DNA here is from genome assembly GCA_907169655.1 of Acomys percivali. Classification (NCBI taxonomy): domain Eukaryota; kingdom Metazoa; phylum Chordata; class Mammalia; order Rodentia; family Muridae; genus Acomys; species Acomys percivali. The sequence continues at coordinate 182,172,498 of OU015742.1, forward strand.
CAATTTAACAGTCATTCCTTTCTGGTGATATGAAACAACCAAGAACTGAAAGCTTCAACCCAAGTGAGACTCTTAGCTGAAAAAACAGACTGAATGCTTTCAGTATTTCTATTCATTGGGCTTCTTAGCTCTCCAAATGACTTATTTTTCCATTTCTCCCTTTAAATTAGAGGTTTTCTTTTCTTTTATCTATACTTTTCTTTTTCTTATTTGTGTCAGCCTCATTCAACTGCCTTGATTACCCTATTCTGTGGTTCACAGCAGTCATGTTTCTAAACTGGTCTTATGGATCTTATAGTATTATTGATATTATTTGCATTAGTGAAATATTATTCCACTGTTTCTTCTTCCCTCATATACACACTAGCTTCACTTACTTATAAAAGAGAACTAAGTATGGGAATGCATTGTTTTTCTGACTTTTACCCGCTATATCTTCTTATTGGTCTTCCTTCTGCCCTTAGTACAGGATCTTCATAAGCTATAGATGTATATGTATATATGTATATGTACAAGCATCATATATACACAAAAGCCATGAAGACATTGTGAGCTCTCACTCTGCCTCAACCTCTCAATTTTCCCCATAACAAATCTGTCTTAAACATCAGATCTTGTGCATGCCTTGATGAATTAGCTTAAGCTGAGCTTGTTGTACCCTTGAACTCTTCATATTCATCTTATATTTGATCTAGTAAGCTACTACTTTTAGAGAAAACTGTGAAGACAGCGGAGGTGTGATGAGACTGGATATAAGAACATGAGGGTAGAAAGGGACATTTCCTGGAAGTGGTCCCATCTGGATAGATTGGCCAGCTTCATGCCATTCAGGTCTATAGCTCATCTGCTTATATATAAAAATCTGTCTTTTCTGTTAAACAAGAAGATATAGAATCTGAAAACTATTTTATTAAAGGATAAATTGAGGGTCTGTGTGGTAATTTAATACATTTAAGGTAAAAGAATTCTAGGCCTGCCTAGACTTAAAACTAGGTCTTTTGTAATTTTTCATTCACAATGATACCATAATATTAGCTTCATATCTTAAACACTTATGAGGTTGGGACTATTTAATACACATCAATGTTTATTGATTCTTTTAATTCTCACAACAGACCTCAGAATAAGATTCCACTGCTTTCATCTTATAGATAAGAAATCGTGGAATAAAAAGCTCCAGAAGCTTCTGTCAGTTTAAACATCTGTCAATCTTGGGAGGTAGAATTTGAACTATTGTATGCTCAGTCATTGCTTTAATGTGGTTTCATAAAGAATGAAATAAAAAAGAGAGAAACAACTCTTCAGAGATCTAAGGAAAATGCTGAAATCCATATTTGATGCTATTTTTAGTGTCAACAGGCTAGTCTCTTAAATAAGTGTTACACTTAAGGGTCCTGACCTTGCATAAATTGAAGTCTTTTTTTTTCTCATGAATTTAACTACTGTGACCACTGCAAAATATGCAATTGGTGAATAATTAAATCCAGATGTCTCTTCCAGACACTGCTACAGAAAGGCTGGAAGTGAGGGACTCGGTATTCACAAAGCCACAGTGATAAATTAAAAATTAAAAATGTGTCTTAAATGCCAGCCTTCCACTAATCCTAGGAACTATCCACTTTAAAAAAAGATAGTCCTTCATGTAACAAGAGCTAGCAATACGAAATCCTCCCTGTTTCAGGCACACTCTAAGTATACGCAGTTTGGCTTTCATAAGGAGAAAGAATTTAGTTATTATTAGCCTCTTTGCTAGACTGGTTTTTCATAATGTCCTTTGGTTATCAGGGGTATCACATTGCCTTCAGGCAAAAAAGAGAAAATGTGCAGCTAAAACCTTTACTGCGTGTGATAATGAAGTTAGGCCATTTATAGGTAGAATGGTAACAATTTTTTATCCCTCAAGAGGAGAACACATAGAAAGCAGGCAGTTGCCCAAACTTTTGGAAGTGGCTGAATTTACAGATTTCTATCTTGACACAATGAACTGCCATATATCACATGAAGACCAAGTTGACTTATTGGCTGCCTTTGCTTTTATAACTGTGATTATTTTCTTTTTATAGAATAAGAGTCAGGGGAAACAAAAACTAACCTGTAAGAGAAACCATGTTTGCAGGTTGAGTAATGTTTTTATTTCTTTTTTTTTTTTTAATTTTTTTATTAATTTATTCTTGTTACATCTCTATGGTCATCCCATCCCTTTTATCCTCCCATTCTCCCCTCCCTCCCATTTTCCCCTTATTCCCCTCCCCTATGACTGTTCCTCAGAGGGATTACCTCCCTCTGTATATGCTCATAGGTTATCAAGTCTCTTCTCCGTGACCTGCTGTCCTTCCTCTGAGTGCCACTAGGTCTCCCCCTCCAGGGGACATAGTCAAATGTGAGGCACTAGAGTACATGAGAAAGTCAAATCCCTCTTAATACATAAGAAAGGTAAAGAAAAAATGAGTATATAAGCCTGTCTTTGTTACTTGTCTCCCAATTTCCTCAAGTGGTTTCCAGTATAAATATGTTCCTGACTCCACGGAAACCAATTGCATTCCTTTGTTGGCCTTCTCTGATAATATGCCAGTATCTGGTCCTAATGCTGGCTCGGTTAATTAAAACCGTATACATAGTTCTGGCTAGCTTCAATACAGCCTTGCCACTACAACATTTTCTACATCATCTATTTACTCTTCGTGGACCGAAAGGATGAAATGTTTTATCAAATGTCTTCCAAGCATTGTTTTGTCTAGTTCAAGTCTACACCTCCCTTGACTTAGTGTATTTTTGAGGCAGGCTTATTTCTTCCTGTGAAGACACATAAGCAACCTCACCACTACCACTAATATTCTTTTCTAAATAACTCTTGTATGCCATTTTTGAAGGGATGTCTAGTTCTATGTGTGCTCTGAGATTCTGCTTAAAAATTACAGGATTTTAATTTAGGGATCAAGACAGGATGTAGGGTGTGTCAAACATGGGCATGCTGAATGATGGAAATATCATGACATTTACAATCCAGATGTCATGGCAACCTGGGAGACAAGGCAGCTGGGGTGATAATTAGATGGCAGAAGTACAATAGGCTTCACATGGTACATAATTTTTTTTTCAATGTTTGAGAAAGATAAACTGAGAAATCATTATACACATACAGTAAAAAGTCTTATAATGGCTCTTATATTTATTTTGTATTTTGATTTGTTCCACATTTACTTCTTGAACATAGCAACATATAAAAACAAGTCACTCATATGCCTGTTCATGCTGTATCTCTATGCAGATATCAAAAAATTATTATGATGATAGGTGGCCATTCCAATTTTCACTTTTTTCAAAATGTCAGACCCCTCTATCTGGACGTGAGTAAACTAGGCCCAGGAGTTTTGAATGATTTCTAAGGTCATCTAGAAAGGAGGCTGGATCACGTGTTCCCTTGTCCTTCAAGCTAGACTTCTTTCAAGATTACCTTATTGTTCTATTAATTTATAATGAAGCCTGTTCTTTGATCAGTTTTCAGTAAATTCTTGGGCCCCATCACCAGTGCCTTCTTGAGAAAAATAGACACCCAGTCCTCTTAGAGAACTATGCATTTCTATCAAGTTCTTAACAGAGTACCTGTTGAGTATAGAGCACTCAGGTGTGTTGACTGTCCTTTCCTTCCTCTTACACATGTACCCCTTTCCCTTTCCATATTATTGATGCCTAAGACTAAGAATTTAAGGTAAAATCTGTCACCGCTTTTTAGTTTTGTCACAAATTTGGTAAAAGAACCATTAAAGAGCAAAGACTCAAAATTTCCTGGCCTCAACATTGGCTTAAATCGACAAAAGGAAAAGACCATGTTAAGTGGATCATTGAGCTGTCTTGTAAGTTATGGAATAGGGGGGAAATGGGTTTTCCATGTTGTCCAGAGGTATTTATTGTGCACATAACTCAAAAGCAACTATAGTTTAAAACTTCACATTTCACGCATGGCTATTGTCCTCTGAGGCATAGTAGGGTGTAATTCAGAAGAAAAATAGCAGGGATGGAACAAGGTTGTAAAATGTCCAACTATTTCTGGAATGAGGGTCCTGAAGACTTCTGAAGAGCTATGATTGCATTCTTCTCTCTGATCAGATAGAGATGTGAAGAGGATGTTTTCCTGTCTGCTATTCCCAACTCACTGCTCTCTTCCTTTTAAGGGCCCCACTCCATATCCTGCCCCAGGTGAACTAGGACTTACACACACACAGACACACACACACACACACACACACACACACACACACACACACACATACTAAATAAGTATAACATATTTTAAAGCCTCTTCTTGATTTGTAAGACATTAGACTTTCACACAGAGCTCGTCAATACTCAACCATAGTTTAAACCTTCAGCAAATACATGATACAACTTCTCTAATGAATACATACATCTGTCTATTGTGTGTGTAGAAAAGTTTTGGCAATGTATTTAAGTGCGGTTGATAATGTGACTTTATGTCACATATGAGAAGGAAGCTCTGGCCTTATAAATAATCTTTGAATAGACTATGCAGCCACTGGAGTGGTGGTTACTAGGACTCAAACATGATTAGATTAAATCACAAAATGTCAGCTAATCCTCTTAATTAATGCAGGTATGTCAAGCATCCAGATGCTCAGAACACCCAGCTACCATGTTCTGGGATTTTATTTGGAAGCTTTACACTTGGGTCCATTATTACGTTGTAGCTGATCATAAGGCCATGTATGGGCGGATGGGCTACTGCTTCATTCTTTAAACATGAGATTGGCCTTCTCATATTCATCTTATCTACTCAGCAGTTAATCAGCTGCAACTTAGAATTTGAATAATAAGAACAACCTAATCCTTGTATTATTTCAATGTTGCTTCATCTAAATAATAGAAATGCTAGCATACCTAATATAATGCAATGTTGAATTATCCACTGTAGATATATGCCATGACTTCTCTCTTAGTGATTAAAGACATTAACTTTGGTGATATCTTCTTGCCATCAACAAATGCTATGCCAATATATCTTTATTTCTGCCATATATATAATGTCCCAGCATGGAGTTTTTATTATGTATTTCATTTTAACAGTTTTCTAACTGCTGTCTCTGTTCGTCAGGTTGCATTTTTTTTTGGGAGGGGCTACAACATTTATTTCATCTTAATGTCACCAATGGGGATTGATGATCCTAGGCTTAGCATAGTATTAATTAAATCCATATGTCACATCATTGTGCTGTAGTCTTACAAAAGTATTTTAATACTTTATTTGAAATTGAGGCTGGTTTCAAAACTGGCAGACTTCATATGAGTTTCGTCATGTATTAATAGAGTATTTAAAGCACTGTGATGAATGATTTAGATTAGCAATTGTACCAAACTTCAGCCCACTTTACATTAAAATCTACATGCATGTTAACATCCTGATATCCAGGAGCCCAGAGAGGAACTATCTGAGAATGTTACAGTTTGTGACTTCAAAAAGTTCATCAGCTCCTCTTTAGAAGGGTGGAAAATAGCACTCAAAGATATGTCTCAGGATGTGTAACCATTAATTTACTGAGAGAAAATGTCTTTGCAAATGTCACTTAATTAGGCTTTTGAGAAGAGGAGGTAACTGTGAATTATCCTGGGGAGGCTGAAGTATTATCTTGTGAGCAGGAAACAGAATTCCATCTGCTGTCCATCACACCAGGGATGCTGATGGGATGGTAGAGATGGAAGATACTGAAGTGGAAAAACAACAAACCAAAGAAAGATGGCAGCCATCAAAACTTGTGTACAGTCTTAGTAGAGGTGAATGTGCATATTCACATGTACATTAAATAAAGAGGGGGTAATTTCCAGCCACAAGAAGAGGGTTGTACTGCTGTTTGTGTAAAATATAAGTGTACAGGTGTAGCCCTAATTTCAAGATTCTCATATACTGTCACTTACCCAACAATCTGATGCAACAGTGTGGTCATTATGCATGTTGTTCCATTTTGTGCAACCCTTCTGCAATACATTAATGTCAGGATGAGAAATATATGGAATTGACTGATTAGGTTTACAATTGCAAATCTGCAATTGTTATGCCAAAGAATGGCAGTCAACACTTCCCTTTAAAGTCTGAGCATTTCAACCATAAGGTATAGCCATAACAACACATTTCAGCATTGCTCCTCTTATTAATTAAATTGAGAGATGATTGTCCCATGATTATCTGGATTCATAAGCTGCATATTATATGATAATAATAATTAAGTCTTTGTACTGAAAGATGTTCCTGAGTTTGTTTCTCTTATCTTTCCTTCCCTCTAATTTATGTACATTACAATAGAGAAGTATTTAATCATTTTACATACAATGTGACAAGACCTTTCTAGAGTGAAACAATAGCAAATGAAAAAATGATAGCAGTCACAAAACCTATGTACAACTTGTGTATAGAAGAATGTGTATATTTTCTCTATTTGGTTATGTCAATCCAAGTACCTACAAATAAGATTAAAAAATTAGGACATGTTTTTCAAAATGTTAGATTACTTGAAATTGAGCTCATCACTTTCATCTAATTATGTTTTAATGTGTGCACAAAGGGCTATAACCTGGCTCATTTTGTGATATTTTTATTTCTGTGTTTGGTTGATTTTAAATTGTTTAGAGTGTCTCAGTGTAACAGAGCCTGTAGTATAAACTGTTATTGTTTTTCTTTTCCAAAATAATTCTGGAGTTAGTAGATTAGGAAACTCATGTGTCCTTTGTAAATAATTCTTAATTCTCGGATCAGAAGAAACATTGTAAAACTCATTCACAAATGTAAAGGTATTTCAACAAATCTGATATTTGATGTATGCATTTTTTACAGGAGAAGGACAAATATGCACAAATAAATTGTGTAATAGTTAGTTCTTCCTTGGATGAATATAATTAGATAAGCTTTTATAGGTTAAATTGCGTGATTCTGTAATTGATTCAAAGTAAGATAGACTAGGAGAGAGAGGCACAAAGGGTGAAATATAGATGGGACAAGTTGCTCCATGAATTGGGTAAGTAAAACCTGGGTGCCAACAACATGGAGATTCATCATGTGACTTTATTTATTGTTGTGTGCATTTGACTGTATTTAGGGGAACGATAGTAGAGATACACTTCAGAGGGGCATGTTAGTACCCCAGCTGAGTCAGTAGTGGTTGTACGACTTCAAGTATTATTTAAGTATATCAGGTTTCTAGACATCTATCTATGTATCATCTATCTATCTATCATCTATCTATCTATCTATCTATCTATCTATCTATCTATCTGTTACCTGTTTTCCTTTTCCTTTCTTTCTATTTTTCACTTGGCAGGGTTTCCTATAGCACAGGCTTATCTCAAACTAATTATGTAGCCAAAGATGAATTTGAGTCTCAGATCCCATTGTCTCTACCTCCCAAGTGCTAACACCATGGCTTCATGCATGCTCAGCAAACACTGTACCAAAAAACTACATCTCCAGCTTTAGACTTCATATACTGTCATCTAACTGAAAACAAGAAGTCAATGGTTTTCAAGAATTTGAAGCTCCCTGAAAGACTGATTTTAACAGCAGTCTGTATATAAAAATATTATCTCATTTGTGATGAAAATTCCTTACACTCCCACAAATTTTAAGGTAAAATTGATGTTACTTAAGTCTTCAATTAACAGCACTTTAATGGAATGAAGATGGGGCTTGAATTTAATATATTTAAAGAGCATCCCAGGTAACTCTATTGTCGGGTCACCTCCCGCGGGAAAAATCGAATCAGGGTTCACCTGAAAGAGGGAGTGGGGATTGAAAGTAGGATACAGAGACGAGAGAAATAATGAATCAAGTCAGGACATTTCTGATCAAGATTCACCTTATTGCCGACTAGCAGGAACATATATAGGGCAAGGTCAATAGGATCTATTCTTATCTCACTCACCCTAGCCCCCGGGCAAGAATGCGATAGCCTAAATCGCTCCCTGTAGAACTTCCTAGTTCTCTGAGTAGTTCCTTGTAAGATCTTCCTAAATCCTCTGGGTGGTTCCAAGTTGGGACTTCCCTACTTCTTTCAAAGGTAAATAGTCCAAGGATAGCCTAGAACACAAGACCTCGTGGTGAGGTAAAGGTCACAATTCAAAGGTCACAGCATACAGCCTAAGCACAAGATTTCTGACATGGTAGAATTTGGCATGGGTGCCAACACTCTATCAGGTGGTTCATATGCTACGCTTTGACAGCTCATCTTTTCGAACTCTTAGGGTATTTTCAGACCACAATCCTTTGTCTGCTCTCTTGATTTTACTATTGTGTATGTAACTGGTCCTCTTTGATTGCAAATATATACCAACAAGATATTAAGTGTCTAGATCTGGGTAGGGGTTTAAATTTTACCATCTGTATTGTCCTTGGCTAGTGCCTTAGTTTGAGCAGGACCCCTTGGCCCAAATCTGCCTATCATAATGTTCTACTTGTAGGTTTCTAGGACCCACTGGATCCTTCTACATTGCTATTCTCACATGGTTCTCTCATCTAGAGTCCCAATAGGATGTCCTCCCCTCTGTCCCAACTTCCTGGTAAGGGAAGGCTTTCGTGGGACATGCCCATTGGGCTAGTATGCAGATATAAGTGAGTATATACCATTTGAGTCTTTCTGCTTCTGGGTTAACTCACTCATTATGATCATTTCTAGCTCAATCCATTTATCCACAAATTTCGGGAATTCCTTGTTTTTAATAGCTGAGTAGTATTCCATAGTGTATATGTACCACAGTTTTTTTTATCCATTCTTCTACTGAGGTACTCTGGTGCCTCACATTTGACTATGTCCCCTGGAGGGGGAGACCTAGTGGCACTCAGAGGAAGGACAGCAGGTCACCGAGAAGAGACTTGATACCCTATGAGCATATACAGGGGGAGGTAATCCCTCTGAGGAACAGTCATATGGGAGGGGAATAAGGGGAAAATGGGAGGGAGGGGAGAATGGGTGGATACAAGGGATGGGATAACCATAGAGATATAACAAGAATAAATTAATAAAATAAATTTAAAAAATTTTTAAAAAGATATTAAGTGTCTGCATTTATTCATATAGTAATATAAAAGCAGACTCTAGTTTAATAGTTGTTAGGGAATGAAATTGTCCAAATTAAGTTTAGGGTGACAATTTATAGTGGATAAAATGAATAAGTCATCTCTAGTCTTGCTTCCTGATGATTGCATTGTATGTAGTTTGTTTGAATGCTGGTCTTCATGAATAGACTGTTAAGACATGATAGAGTCTTCCTTTTCTACCATAGGCTTTATTTCAATCAAATGTATGCTACACAAAGAGGAAAAAAGATGGTACTGTCCCTTGGTAACCAAGCTTCTTTGCATAGTAAACAGAAAGTAGATGTGAATGTTGAAAATAGCTATTATTGTGAATTTATGTCCCTAACAAGAACCAATAAACATAGGTCATACAAATTCACAAGCTCATTCAAACTATGTTTGGGGAAGAGGATAATGCAAGGAAAGCTCAAATGCAATCAATACCTTTTACCATAGCCTACAGGAAAAAAGATTTATTGGGGCTCATGGTTTTCAAGAATTTTATTACATCACAGCAGGCCGTCCTTCCAAAGAGCTCATTGGTGTGGCCAGGAAGCAAGGAGAGAGAATACCTGTACTAGTGGGAGTTTTCCTTCTCTACATTTTATTCCACTGGGGCCCTAGTCTATGAGATGATATTACCCATGTGTCAGGAAAGTTTTTTTTTTTTCAGATAATCCTTTCTGCAAATGCCTGTACAGATACATCCAGAGTTGTGTTGACTAATCTGATAGGCATTTCTCAATTCAATCAAGTTAACAATCATTATTATGCAATGCAGTACCTTAGAAGAAAAAACTTAATATAACATCAACTTTGTGATTTTCTACAAAATCACTCATTGGAGGGGTTAAGCATTAATATGACATAACAGTAAATATTGAAGATACAGAATAACTGACTCAATGGAAGCATTCAACATTCACTACAAAGATAGCTAGCTGCCTTGACTTTTTATGGTCTAACTCAATTTCAAATCATTTTTGAGCTGTAGAAATTGCTCTACCATCCTGTATATGAGTTTACTATTTTATTTATTTTTTAGAATTTTACTAATGAATAAAGGATTAAAATGTTTATGTTTGTGTGTGTGTGTGTACATGCATGTGTGCACACCCACACATATAAAGCCATCTGTGTATTTGGAGCACTGTAGAATAATCTTACTATAAAGAATTTTTATATTCAATTCTGCGACTATATTTTAAGCTTAAAAGTAACAGATGTAGGAATAAAAGCCACATGTAAAAATAGACATAAGGAGTATCTGCATAAAACCCAGTCCTATAGGGTGTCAATCCTGTGTGAGACATCTGTAGCAGTTTCAGATATCAGCTCATCAAAGGACAGCATCATTGACAAAACCTCTCTTTTCCTTCTATGTCCTCTTCTTAGATACAGAGAACCATTTCCAGCACCCTACTTTCTACTCCCCCATGTCTCGCTGGTCAGCATAAAGTGGTACATTCATTCCTAATCCAATAAATGCAAGTCTAGGAAGGACGTTGTCTACATAGCATGCCATTTAACCATTGCATCCATCCTGACCACCCTTGCCCACTCATTGTCTACCTGAAGAACCAAGTTAAGTGAGAGTGGAGCTGGACTAGAAGCTGAGTCTCATCTCAAAGTCCATAGTCTTTTCATCATGCTAATTCATCATGCCAGCAGAAAATAAAGAATTCAACCACCTCCCTATTTTATTTCCAAGGCTAAAACAGTTTCCCACAAAGAACAAAGTATAGATAAGTTTTCTCTATGTATATTTAAAAAGAGTTCCTGTTTCTTTGCTAGTTTGACTTTTGGTCATCTGTTTGTAGCTAGTTAGTTGTCATAGTTAATTCTTCATGAACCTTTCAATTTTATGAAGCAGTGTCTTGGATATTACGAGGGCCACCAACTGTGTTCTCATTGATTTAAGGCCCAATACACAGGATTAAACTCATTCTTGGTACTGTAAATACCCATGGATGAGGAGGCCATATACCTTAGAGAGAATTCCCTACTACTATTCTGATAAAAGGCCATGTGTCAAACTGTCTCCTAAGACTTACCTATGTACTTGTAGATTAGCAACTGTTCAGCTCACATCAGAGAAGCTTTTCCTTGCCATGGATGGGAATTAATACAAGAGACTCAGAGCTGGAAGGAGCATGGACAATTAATAAAATTGGCATGTTCAGTCTTAAATGGAACATCTCCATCACATCTCTTCCATCACACAGCTCAAGGAACGATACTGAAGTAGGGGCAGAGTAATTGTAAGAGCCAGAGATTGTAGAGATTTTGTATGAAACAGAATCTTCTGGACACAGCAGACTCATTGTCCTCATGAACAAATAGAAGCTGTGGTTGCCTACACAAGATCAAGCCAGTTGGTATTTCAGCATGGAGCACAGAGGAACTCATGGAAATGCTACCTGTAGCTGAGAATCATTGGCATTTCAAGGCTGCTGGGATAGGATGAGACAGTTTTCTATACAGAAGTAGCCCCTGAGAAGTTCCCAGTTCCCCGGCAGGTAGGCTTTTTGCTTTGCACATCTGAACATCATGGATTGGACTCACACTTTTCTTGATTCTCTACACAACATGTATGAATGGAAAGCCTTTCTCGGGTGCAGAATAGGTCACCTGGCTTTCTGTGGCTGATGCTAAGTTCTGCTAGTGAAGAGTGGAGACTTCCAGGCTCTCTATGAATTGAGCATGAGTCAGAAAAGTTGCATTATATAATTGCCCAAAGGGCAGGAATTTGTAGGTGTCCTGTGGAGGAGAGGGGACATTGTTTTCCTAAAAATGTTGACACTAAGATTTTATTTTTTCTTCAATGAGGAGCCATTGAAAGCTTTTAAAATGGACAGTGGCATGATAAAATTTCATTTCAAAAAATTATGAGAGCTGTTGGGGCAAAGTGGATTGGAGGTGGCAAGGAAGCACTAAAAGATATTTCACAACTCCTCTGCAAACATGCTGCAGTAAAAGATCCAAGGATTCAGAATATGGGGCTCTCTCTCCAACAGTGTATTTCTTAATGCAATGTGTTCCCTTGGGAAATGATGCAGCACAGGCCAGGGACCCCTTCTCTGGAGAACAAATCTAATGAAGTCACCCTGTAAACTAGAACATGTGCAACTCAGCCAATAGACATGTCAAAATTCAACTGACCAGTCTAATGGTGTGTGTTATATTGTCACAGCTTTCAGGTCTAAGAATTTATTTTTAACACTCTATTTCATGAAAGCACATACTGCAGTTAAGAGATGAAAGTAACTCACTACTAGATGCTCAAGTTACCTTTCAACTCCAGGTTGGAAAATAAAAATATTTATTAAGAAAGAAAATGTTATGCTGTAACCTATGAGGCTACTTCAAGAATCTTGTCTCTTGATCTAATTGAATATTTAAAGTGTGATTGATAGTTCTTAACTAAGCCATTGCAATCGCCTACCTCCTCCCACCTCTGGGAGATTAATCATCCAAGAATATGTGGAGGATCCAGAGGGGTATGATTGTTAGCTGTCCATTCTGAACACAGGGAGTGTTCAGAAAAAGTCTATGGGGCTCTGGGTCTCCATACACCCAGCTAGATCATACCTGTTCACAGTGCCATGATAGTATAATGAATAACAAATGAACATATCACCTAATAAAACAACTATAATATGTAATTATTTACCAGTCTCAAAGTTTCCTTTCTTAAAACAATCTTGCCCCCCACCCTATCTGTCTGTGGCTTCAGATAATTTATTACCATTTTGCACCTCATCATGTTGTTGAGGGGAGCAGCAACTTTTAGATCCTACTTATTCCTTTATTTTCTATTGAAATCATTTGACTTAACAAATTGATTTCCTGGTACTACCATGTTCTATGAAGCAACTGGTATTTATTCTGTAATGAACAGTAACTTGTGTAACTGACTGACCATTTATTTATGTAAGTAACTAAGTAACTATGGCTTAGAGAGGTGCCTGTAATCTGTGAGTTCATCATGTTGGCTATCCCGCCTGACATGTGGGTTGTCAAGAATTACACACTCCCACCTGACATGGGGGTTGTCCAGAAGCACACACAACCACTCTGAGCACTTGATTTCCAGTTAGCACAATTTCCTGGGTTTGTTTTCAGTGAGCTTTGGAAGTCCCAGACCTTGTAAAGTGGACAGTGGCCTAAGAAACAAAAGGCTGAAGAGAACTGCTAGTTTAGTGCACACTCAGGCTACTGCTTTCTAGTTAATATTAAGCGTAGGCTGGGGAGTAGCAGTGGGGACTCAGCCCACACAGGGCACCTTCAGGATGACATGCACGAGGAAATAGGGAAGGCCAATTATTTCTACTGTCCATTCTCTTACACATGAGATGTTAATGAGGATCCATTAATTCTTTACTGTTTAGCTGTAGAAGTAACAGGTAAGGTCAACCACAGCCAGGAATTTAGATTTTCACCACTCAACTCTACTGTGGAACTGGCCCTGACCATTGCTGCCTACAGCCATGCGTCTCTTTTGCCCTTGTTCTTTTTGAAATATAGCCAGAACATGGAAACAGCCTAAGTGTCCCTCAGTAGAAGAATGGATAAAGAAACTGTGGGACATATACACTATGGAATACTACTCAGCTATTAAAAACAAGGAATTCCCAAAATTTGTGGATAAATGGATTGAGCTAGAAATGATCATAATGAGTGAGTTAACCCAGAAGCAGAAAGACTCAAATGGTATATACTCACTTATATGTACATACTGGCCCAAGGGGCATGTCCCACGAAAGTCTTAACTTACCAGGAAGTTGGGACAGAGGGGAGGACATCCTATTGGGACTCTAGATGAGAGAACCATGTGAGAATAGCAATGTAGAAGGATCCAGTGGGTCCTAGAAACCTACAAGTAGAACATTATGATAGGCAGATTTGGGCCAAGGGGTCCCGCTCAAACTAAGGCACCAGCCAAGGACAATACAGGTGGTAAACTTTAAACCCCTACCCAGATTTAGCCAATGGTCAGAACACTCTCCACACTTGAGTGGAGAGTGGGATATGACTTTCTCAAGTACTCTGGTGCCTCACATTTGACCATGTCCCCTGGAGGGGGAGACCTGGTGGCACTCAGAGGAAGGACAGCAGGTCACCGAGAAGAGACTTGATACCCTATGAGCATATACAGGGGGAGGTAATCCCCCTCAGGAACAGTCATAGGGGAGGGGAATAAGGGGAAAATGGGAGGGAGGGAAGAATGGGAGGTTACAAGGGATGGGATAACCATTGAGTTGTAACAAGAATAAATTAATAAAAAAAAAGTTAAAAAAAAAAAGAAATATCTCCATTCTCTACTCTCTATTCTACAGCATCCCTTTCAGGCCCATCCGCAACCAGATTTGCTCTCTGAAGGTCATAATAGCTAAGTCAAAAGCACAGACTGGAACCCAATGGTCGTGAGGGACAGGCCTACTTCCCTCCTCCTGTGGGGACAAGTTATAGTGTTTCAGTCCACTTTATCGGATCGATTTTGTCACACATCTCTTATTATACAAGGTCAGAGGCCTTAAGTACTTCTGTGGAGTCAATGGGTCTCTTCTTCATTAGTGCTTCTTGTCTTCATCATTGATATATATATGTCAGAAGAATCAGGAAGAGCTTTAGATGGAACATCACAACTCTCTGTCCTGGAAAAAGGCATGAAAATAAACTTACTGTCCTTTTTGTGGCTCTGATGCATGTCTTCTAAATAGAACCTTAGTCCTATCCCATGGAAATCTATATTCAGTTGCCTAAGCCTGCTAGCCTTTCATTCTTATATGCCAGAGACAGGATGTGTATGTGTGTGGAGGGGGGCTCTTTTCTTAGAACATAACCTAGATAGTTTTTTTCTAATGCAGTACAAGACCCTTGCTTTGTTTGGTTTTTAGTGACAGATGAAAGGCTTATTTTTTCTCTTTCTAGAAATACCTTCTTAGCAGTTTTTAAAAAGGGAGAAAATAGTGAACATCATTTTTTTTTTGTTTGCTAAAAATTCTTCTCTTTTCTTTTCTACTATTCATTTTCAATTCTTGTTTTAACCACTGTATGCCATGCTTACTGTTTTCTAGCAGTCTCTTTGTGATCTTTCAGGGATAAATCTTAACTGTGCTTTGCCAGGCTCTCTCACTTCTACATGCATAGCTTACGCTCAGAGCTGGAAGTACCGTAGAAGACAGGAATTTAATTATTGGAAATCAAGTCCTGTTAATGATAAACAGGAGCTTACTATTTTAAATGAAACAAAATAAAAAGCCAGTGATTATTCCTTCCTTCATGTTATTTCCTGTGTAAATCTTGGCTTCCATGCTTAAGCATTATTTGAGAGAAATAAAAAAATGTATGTGGTTATTTTTAGAGAACAGCCATTCTCGAATCCTACCATTGGAAATTAGGTCATTTTCATTCACTTTATCTCTTCTAATCACTCCAAAAATCTTATTATTTTTATCTTTATTTTGGTCATTTTGTGTAAAAAAACCCATAAGACTCCCAAAATAATAATTCTAATTCAGGATGGAAAGAAAAGCAGATATGAGAGTCATTCTAGGGCACAGACTATGGATGACAGAACCATAGCTAGGTTCAATGAGCTGTGGGTGGTTCTAGAAATCACAGCATTCAGTGACTCATTAAGTCTTCCATGCCAAGTCTGGTATTCCTACATCCAAGGTCAAGGTGCTTCAGTGATTTGCCTTTTTACTGGTAAATCTAGGCTAGATAGACATCATCTTTCTGGCTTAGTCTTCAAGTTTGCGCGTTTGGGAGAAGCTTGTGCCTAAGAATCTGAAAGTGCAGCAAGTGAGCGAACAAAGAACAGAATGCCTTCTGTTGTGAGTGGTCACAATATGTCTCATGCTTCTGCTACAGTCCTTGCTTCAAGGGTCACATAAAATTCACCTTCTGGAAGTAGCACCTCTCAGATACCGCACCAATAATGAACCCCGGTATATCCAGGCACAGCTCTCCCTTCAGAACTTGAACAGTTTGCTGCTGTTGTGTCTTACTGGTGGCCAAGCCTTCCATTTCACCAGGGCATCTGGGCTGGTATAACTCTCCAAGCAGGATGATTTACTGCATCTGTGCAGAAATTATGATCCTTCAGGAGCTATTTGTTCTCTATTCACTACCTTATTCAAATGGCAAGCAAACAAAGCAGCAACAGACAAGGATACAAAAATATATTTCTTGAGTCTGGACCTGTTGGTGCATCGATGTCAGACCACATTAATACTTTCATCACTCTCTTAGCATTACTGTTTCTACAATGAAGCATCACAACCAAAAGACGATTTGGGCAGGAAAGGGGTAATTTGGCTTATACTTCTACACTGTAGTTACTCTTGGAAGGAAGTCAGCACAGGAACCTTGAGGAAGGAGCTGATGTAGCAACCATGGAAGGCTGTTGCTTACTGGCTTGCTCCTCATAGGTTACTTGGCATGTTTTCTTATAGAGTCAGAGACCATCAGCCCAGGGATGGCACCACTCACAATGGGCTGGGCTTTTCTTTCACATCAATCACTAATTAAGAAAATGCCCTAAAGGCCTGCTTATAACCCAATCTTACTAAGACACTTTCTCAATTAAGGCTTTCTCCTCTTCAGTGATTCTAGCTTGTGTTGGGTTGGCATAAAACTAGCCAGCACAATCTCTATTATGATGATGGAAAAGCCCAATAGGCACAAATGCTCTATCTTATAATTGATGTCTTTTCCTGAAATTATTGAGATAGACAGACCAAATTCACAGGGACATTGGCTGGCTTGATTGTCATAAAGTCTCCCTACAGTTTTAATTAACTCTGCTCTTTTTTTTTTTCCTCTCCTCTTATTTTAATCTCAAACATATGTGTATATTTGTATCACTGATTTAAAAATTCTTCAAAGCATTTGGTTTCATCTGTCTGGTTTCAAATAGACAGATAATGATGTAATGGGAAGATTGCTACCCTAGAAGTGAATAGTCCTGAGTCTTGATCCAGCTTTGCCTTTAACCTAGAATATGACCTTGGTTATTTCTGATGTATTCCTAGGTATGCTGAAAAAATAGAATGAATGTTTCCTGACATCACTACCAATTTTTTAGAGTCTATATGTTTAGGCACACATGAAAGACCATCCTACATGAAAAAGTAGTTATGAGATAAAAGTGAGAAAAATCACATTCCTCATTAATTTTTGATGTTTCCAGAATACAATGCTTCTTCAAGTCTTTAAGCAACAAGAAACATATTTTCTCTCCATTAAATATATATTCTCCATTAAAATGGAATGTGATAATAGCTGACATTGAGAGAGTTCACTATATATATGTATTTTTTCTCAGGAAATTCACTCCTATAGGGTAATAATTTAACAACCCCCCTTTATTCGTGGTCATTCTATTGACTCCCTACTTATTCCCTGTTTTTATTCGTTACTTCCTAAAGCATGAGAAAAAAAAAAAAACAAGCAATGTATACATGCAGTTTCTTTCATTTATGTGTCAGTCTCAAGATGGGCTGAAGTTCATGTGAAAAATTCAGAGATGTGAAGTCAATTACAAAATGACCTGATCTTATCCCTAGCGATACTGGGAGGTACTATATAAGTACTTAGTCAAGTCACATATACACACACGTGTGCATGCCCTGTACTCACACACACATGGGATATTTTATGCCTTTCAAGAGCTGCTGAATATTTGTCAAATCATTGTTGCCCAGAAGAGCCATTTAAACTCTTATAAGTCACCTTTCTCATCTAAGACTGCCTGAAAGTCTTGTTTTCCTAACGCCTCTTGTTCTGTTCAATACTACTGAGTACCAGCAGTCTATTCTTGGAGAAGCAGCCATACAACAAGGGAAACAACAAATGAGAATGGAACATCTTAAATAGCAGCAAAACTAAATGCACCAACATATGGCCAAAACCAGACAGAGTTTAGATTTTCCTTGGGACCAAGATAAAGAGGGTAATTTAATTTATCAAGAACTTTTGCTTATGGATAACTAATAAGCATCCTTAGCACAAGAAAAGGTGAGGCTTGAAGAAGAATTGTTAATGCCTCACATTAGGCTTCTGACACATCTTTATCACTGACATTGCACACTTTCATAGACCCTCCATTCACTAGTGATGTGGTTATATCTCTGCTACTCTTAGTACCGGGTCTGGGGAAATAACACAATGGGAAAACGCCTGCAGTGCAAGCCTAAAGACCTGAGGTTGGATCCCCTTACATTCACCTAAAACCTAGGTGTGGTGACTCACACCTTTAAACCCAGTGCAGCAGATAATAATAAGAAGCAGATCCCTGGGGTTTTGGGATCCCTTGGCTCTCCAAGAAATGGAGCTCACAGTTCAGAGTATTGCCTGTCACAAAAACTAAGGTGGCTAGTCATGGAGGAAGACATTGGGTTGACCTCAGAAGGCTTACCCATATGCATGTGCACTTCCTTCCATATGCATATCCATCCATCCATCTATACATACATACTTACACACATATTTACATGCATATACACACACCACTAAATAAATAAATGAAGAAAAAAATAATAGTTCAGCAGCATGCAAATCTTGATTTTTCTAGATCACTGATTCTAGGGGTATTCAGTGGAAATAGACACTACCTAGCATATATTCATGATCCTTCATTTAAAGCAATTAAATACTAACATATTACAGTATTGTTGAGAGAATATATTTCTCCTGGAATCCATATTTTTACCTCTAATGACACTTTTTTTAAACCTGGCATTCAAAATAAAGATTCAAAAATCATATTTATATTGTGGTTTTAAATTTGCTAAACAGTTTAGACTATTAATTCAAAGTGAAAAATTCTTGAACTAATTTTTGGCTGAAAATTAATCAGAATCATTTTCAGAATGAAGTGGAATATTTTTTTTCTAATTTTATTTTAACACGACTTGGAGAGTTGGGTGTTAGGGTTGACTAAAGCTTGGATGCTGTGATTGACAGAGACTTGGCTATTAGATGACAAGTAAACCAAGCTGGCTTCTCATTAGTTGAGTACTAAATTTGGTTGCAGTTAGGACTGTAACTGTAGTATAGACATGTCTTCAAGCCAGAATTGGTTTAATTTGACAAGCAAATAGTGTGAGTCTTTCATAATATAATAGGATGGTAATAAAGAATTTCAATCAAATAAGCATTTAATATAACTTTAAATATTTGACACATATTTCTTGTTGACTCCAGCATTTGATGGGCAAGCAAAACTATATTTATTTTTAAAATATTTTATTAATTTATTCATATTACATCCAAACTGTTATCCCATCCCTTGTATTCTCCCATTCCTCCTTCACTCCCATTTTCACCCTACTCCCCTCCCCTATGTCTGTGACTGAGGGGAACATCCTCCCCCTGTATCAAGGGGTATCAAGTCTCTTCTTGGTAGCCTGCTATCCTTCCTTTGGGTGCCACCAGGCCTCCCTATCAAAAGAACATGGTCAAATATGGGGCACCAGAGTTCATGTGAAAGTCAGTCCCTACTCTCCACTCAATTGTGGAGAATGTCCTGTCCACTGGCTAGGTCTGGGTAGGGGTTCGAAGCTTACTGCATGTATTGTCCTTGGCTGGTGCCTAGTTTGAGCAGGACCCCTGGGCCCAGATCCGCCCATCATAATGTTCTTCTTGTAGGTTTCTAGGACCCTCTGGATCCTTCTATTTCCCCATTCTCCCATGCTTCTCTCACCTAAAGTCCCAATAGGATGTCTTCCCCTCTGACCCATTTTCCTGGTAAGTAAAGACTTTCATGTGGCATGCCCCTTGGGCTAGTGTCTAGATATAAGTGAGTATATACCATTTGACTCTTTCTGCTTCTAGGTGAACTCATTCATTATGATCATTTCTAGTTCAATCCATTTGTCCACAAATTTCAGGAATTCCTTGTTTTTAATAGCTGAGTAGTATTCCATAGTGTAAATATACCACAGTTTCTTTATCCATTCTTCTACTGAGGGACACTTAGGCTGTTTCCAGGTTCTGGCTATTATGAATAAGACCGCTATGAACATGGTTGAGCATATGTCCCTGTTGTGTGGTGGAACATTTTCTGGGTATATTCCAAGGAGTGGAATACGTGGGTCTTGAGAAAGGCCTATTCCTATTTTTCTGAGAAAGTGCCAGATAGATTTCCAAAGTGGTAGTAGCAGTTTGCATTCCCACCAGTAATAAAGTAGTGTTCCTCTCTCTCCACATCCTCGCCAACATGTGGTGTCACTTGAATTTTTTTATCTTAGCCATTCTGATGGATGTAAGATGGAATATCAGAGTCATTTTGATTTGCATTTCTCTGATGACTAAAGACGTTGATTATTTCTTTAAGTGTTTCTCAGCCATTTGATATTCCTCTGTTGAGAATTCTCTGTTTAGTTCTGAGCCCCATTTCTTAATCGGGTTATTTGGTTTGGTGGTGTTTAATTTCTTGAGTTATTTATGTATTTTGGAAATTAGACCTTTGTCAGATGTATGGTTGGTGAAGATCTTTTCCCAGTCTGTAGGCTGTCACTTTGTTCTGTTGACAGTATCTCCTGCCTTACAGAAGCTCCTCAGCCTCATGAGGTCCCATTTGTTAATCGTTGACCTTAATGTCTGCGCTGTTGGTGTTCTGTTCAGGAAGTTCTCTCCTGTGCCAATGTGTTCCAGGCTCTTCCCCACTTTTTCCTCTAACCGATTTAATGTCTCTGGCTTTATGTTGAAGTCTTTAATCCACTTGGATTTGAGTTTTGTGCAAGGTGACAAATATGGGTCTAATTGCAGCAAAAATATATTTCATCAGCCATTTTCTCACTGCTTTTCCATATTAGATGTAGATGAAAGGCTTAGGTCCCAAATCAGTTCTAAGTAGAAAGTATTTTAAATGCCTGTAGTACACTCAACCTACTGAATGCCACATCTCAGAAGCAGCCCTTACAGCAAAGGCTCTTACCCTTTGCCATACATAGCCGACTGTGGGCTGTGTGTCTTTGCAACTTCCCAACACTGCAGGGGCACCTGGCCAGCCCTGTAGCAGTGCCCGCTTCTCTATATTGCTGTGTGAGGAAAGATATCTAACTTCAAACGTTGATGAATGGTGTCGGCTTATTGTGTTTCACTTTTACACTCACAAATTTGAAGTCTCTCACGTCAAGCCATTCTGC
The DNA here is from genome assembly GCA_907169655.1 of Acomys percivali. Taxonomy (NCBI): domain Eukaryota; kingdom Metazoa; phylum Chordata; class Mammalia; order Rodentia; family Muridae; genus Acomys; species Acomys percivali. Next base: position 182,193,735 of record OU015742.1, read on the forward strand.
ACCAGAGGTGCTCTATATCTGATGAAGAGGTGGTGGACTTTATGATCTGTTTAACACAATTATCCTTAACCTGTCTGAGTATGAAGTTCATTTTTCCCTCAAAGGTTACAAATTTCTCACTAGTCAAAAGAGCTTTATTCTATTGCCATCCAAATATCTATCATATTCCAAATTCTGGTTCTCAGCTTGTGGGTCACAACCCCTTTGGTAAATCTCTATCTCCAAAAAATTTACATTTAAATTCAGGACAGTAACAAATTTACAGTTGATCAGTAGCAACAAAAATAACTTTATGGCTGGGGATCATCACAACATGAGAAACTGTATGAAAGGGTTCCAGCATTTGGAAGTTTGAGAAACACTGTGTTAGACCATGGAAGATTGTGTAACTGTTGGTGGTCTATGGGAATTGTCTATAGGAATACATCTCACTAGAATTCTTTACAACAAAGATATAATGTCCACTCATTAATAAAATAATTTATATTTACTTAGGTTATTATTGACTATGCTGAGAACAGAACAAGATGTTGTACATTCTAGGAAATTACCATGGAGTTACATTCTAGGTCCTATGATGACAGCATTTACTATGGAATTTCTTCTGCTTTTAGAGGAACTTTGAAACCATGATCTTGAGAGAAATGTCAGTTTATTGTTGACCTTGGCCCTGCATTTGATATCAGCTGTATTTATAGTAGTCATTCTCATGTGACTACATAAATCTACTACATCAATACTTTACATCCAAAATTAGTTTGGGTGAGGTGTCCAGGGTAATACTGATTTCATATTGGCAACAAGGTTAGGAAGAAGCCTTCACAGAGTTCTGTAGCTCAGTACATTTTAATTCTGACTTCTACCATTACCCCAGAGGAATTATTCTGGGTGACTTCATAAAACTAAACATTGGGAAAATCGCTAACACCACTAAATCAGCCAAGTTCTGGCACTGCACTTCTTGCAAGCAGATTAATATATTCACTTTTTCTGATCACTGATTGAATTGGAGTTGCACATAATCTGATTTGTAAGATGTTGCTTTTGCATAGTCAAGTAGCTACAGGAGGAAAGTGTGGCAGTGCAGATGGATCTGAGCAAAAGCTTTGTGAAGTGTTAAAAATATTGTAAAATAGGCATGGGTATGACTCCCAATATTTCAATAGTCCCAATTTAACATCCTCCTGTCCAGTCCCAAAGAGGAAGCAACATTGCTTGTGAGCTAAGAGTTGATACTCTGACATCGTGCAGACCAAGTGGATATACCCATCCCTCATTATACTTAGTATCTTAGTTTTACTTAGCTTCTCCAATAGTCCATTTTCTTGTTGGTAGAGGAAGATCTGCGAACTTTACAAGAATGGTTTTATAAGAGTGCGTTGAGTATGAAATGTGGGAAGTTATGTATTTCTTTAGTGAAACACCTAGCACAAAGTCCCAAAGATCTGTAGCTGTCACCTTGTGTCTTCTCACTATTATCAATCAATGCATCGGTGTACCATTAAGTACTTTCCTAGACAAGTATTTTGTAAGCCACAGCTATTTATTTCTCCTAATTATAGGGCGGGGTTAGAAAATGACAAATCATGGAGCTATAGATTTAATAACTTCTTTCTGCATCATCGATGACATTTTCTCTCCATGTTGTAACATAGCAGATGGGGCCAAAGGGCTCTCTGTTGTCTCTTCTACAAGTGTACATTTATGAGGACTGTAGCCTCAGAGCATAGTCATCTTTAAAAGAGACTTACCTCTTAATGCCACTGTACTGATAATTAGTCTCTAATATATAATTTGGGAGCAGGTCACAGATTCTCATACTATAGCTATGGCAGTCAGAAAGAAGGAGATTTGAATCGTCATTTCTACACAAATCCTTCACCTTTTTAAAGACAATTTAATAATACAATCTTGGACATGTGTCATTGTTGATTATTTGCCTGAATGAATGATACATAGATTTTATTTCAAGAAAGAAATTTGTAAAGTATAGATATTAGATTACTTTTATTAGTGGAATTTGAGGATATGGTCTATCCTTAGTTCTCAAAACACTTAAATGTGGAAAATCTGGCATAATTTTCAACTTTGGTTTTCAATAGAAACTAAGCCATATTTATAATCTTCTGGCATTCTTTTTAAATAAAGCTGAGACAATGGAAGTAGAATAAAACTGAGAAAATGGTTTTCCCTGGAGGGTGACTCAGCCTTCAAAAAGAAAATCAACTCTATGGGAAGGGGGAAAATATTTAATCATAGAGAGAAATAATTACATTCTAAATATTAGCTCAGACATTAAGGCGTAGAGAACCAAAGAGAATAAATGGGCTGTCCCATTGTTTGATCTTGCTGGATTCTTTTCTTTAGAATTGGAGCATGGAGGCCTTATCAGGGACAGGAATACACTGAAGCTCCTTTTAAAAGATGCTTCTGTCTTCCTTTTGTTCAATGCTCCATTTTTTTCATTTCTCTCAAAGTTTTAAGCATCAGTTATAGATCCTTTCTTTATATACGTTTTTGTTATTTTTGGGCAAATCTCCATGACAGGATGACTGTGTTTTGTAGGAGAATAAATAACCATGTGGTTTATGTACTGCTCTACAGTGATAAAACATATAAGGCCACACATGTGGATCAACCAGTAACCAAGCAATGTTCATCCTATTTTCTCTACTAACTGCTTCCCAGTCTAGAGTTCTAAACTGTTTACTTGTCATTTTGTACTGTTATGATGTAAAACCTTCCAATGTGTCATTCTCTAGGGTGGAACTAAAACTCTAGTTTTATGTTTAATGTGTCATAACTTGCTTTTATTCGCCCTTCATTCTCCAATTTCCTGTAATTCTCCTCTCTCTCTCTCTCTCTCTCTCTCTCTCTCTCTCTCTCTCTCTCTC